>CM053752.1:41568317-41634949 GCA_028658305.1 Pachyuromys duprasi
CTAATATCCAGTATATATAAAGAACTCAAGAAGTTAAAAAGCAAGAAACCAAGTAATCCAATTAAAAAATGGGGTATGGAACTAAAAAGAGAGCTGACTGTAGAGGATTATAGAATGGCAGAAAAACACTTAAAGAAATGCTCTTCCCTTGTTTTTCATCCCATTGGTCAAAGCATATTTCAAGAGCAAGGTCAAACTAGAAAGGTGGTTAAATAAGCCCCAAATCTCAGTGAGATATAAGGCTCACTGGAAGAGGTTTAAAGAGCTGATATGTTTTTTTCCCACCTATCACAAAGAATCTGCAACCCCATTACAGAATTCTCTGTTAGAGGGAGATATTTTGCAATTCCTTGTTTTGACCTCTTTAATAGACTGTAGGGAAAAATAGCAATTAAGATGCCCATTTAAGGTCTGGCAAGATTGCTCAGTAAAGACACTTGGAACTGAGCATGATGACTGATGATTTTTTGAATTCTTTTTGAAAAATTATTATTATTATTATTATTGTTATTATTATTTTATAATTCATTAATTTTGTATCTTGGTTTTAGCACCCTTCCTTATCACTTCCAAGTCCCACCCTCCCTCTATCTTCCTCCCCAATTCCTTTCCCTTAGTTCACTGATAGGAGAAGTCTTTCTACCCTACTGTCTGACCCTAGCCTATCAGGTTTCATCAGAATTGCCTGGATCCTCTTTCTCTATGGGCTGGCTAGGTGACCCCACCAGAGAGAAGTGATCAAGAAGCAGGCAACTGAGTTCAAGTCAGAGACTGTCTCTTCTCCTTCTACTAAGGAACCCACATGAAGACTGAGCTGTCTAAGGGCTACATCTGAGCAGGGGGTCTAGGTCCTCTCTATACATGGTCTTTCGTTGATACATCAGTCTCTGCTGTACCCCTGGGCTCAGCTTTTGGCTTTGTTGGTCTCCTTGTGGGGCTTTTGTGCCTCTCGGTCCTTCTACATTCCCCTTCTTCCATAAGACTACCTGCACTCTGTCGAAAGTTTATCTCTGAGTCTCTGCATCTCTTTCAATACCCTGTTGGGTGGAGTTTTTTAGAGGACATCTGTGGTAAGATCCCATCCTGTTCCGTCTTTTCTACCACCTCAGGTGTCTAGCCTGTTTTCTCTTCTGAATGAGATTTAAGCATCTTTCCTTATGGTCCTCCTTGTTGTTTAGCTTCTTTAGGTCTGTAGATTTTTGTATATGTTTATCCTGTATTATATGGCTAACATCCACTTATAAGTGATTATATACCATGCATGTCTTTCTACTTCTGAACTACATCACTTAGGATGATCTTTTCTAGTTCCATCTATTTGCCTGAAAATTTCACAATTTCCTTGTTTTTAATAGTTGAGTAGTGTTCTATTGTATAAATGTATCACAAGACCCATCTATACAACTCCTGAGCATATATCCAAAAGATGCTCCTTACATGGAGTATCGGTCTCTGCAGGCCCCCCTCAACCAAGGTTTTTTGGTTCTGTTGTTCTCCTTGTGAAGTTCCTGTCCCCTCCAGGTCTTCCTATCTCCCTTTTCTTCTATAAGGATTCGGGCACTCTGCCCAAAGTATGGCTACGAGTCTAAGTATCTCCTGCAATATCATGGGTAGAGTTGTTCAGAGGTCCTCTGTGGAAGGATAAAACAAATCTGTGACATTCATATAAGAAAGTTTTTCTAGGGAAATGCACAGATTAAATGCTGTATCCCATGGTATAAAAAATTAGGTTATATTCTTAAAGCAAAAAAAAAAAATTAAATAATGTAATTCAGAAGAGGTATCCAGAGAAAAAGAAAATAACAGAGACATTAAAATTAAAACATAAAAACAGAGGAATCATGGCCTCTGGACTTTGAGCACCTTGATAATGGGATACAAAATGTTGCAAAGCCTTTGAAAAGGGCTTTTAATGTCACATACACACCTATAAAAATTCAACTACGTAATTACCCTACAGTGAGTCCTTTTTATAGAAAGATATGCACAAAGGTGTTCATAGCGACATTATTAGAGAACCCAAATGGAAACAGCTTAACTCTCGAAAACAGGACAATACTGCAATGAAGTCTCATTCAACAATAAAAAGGAATGGGATTTTCATACATGTAGTCACTACTTCATGCATCATCTCTTTCAAGCCCTTAAATAATTCTGTGGCATTTTATTGAATGCTCCCTTACTTTAAATGTGTGCTGGGAACATTAATTCTGTGAAATCCTTGAGTTTTGTGAAAAATTCATGTTCTCAAGCAATGCATTGCTTCCCATGTTCAATAATATGGTGTCATCCTGGCATCTGTAATAACACAAAGTCCATTTGTTGGGAAGGCCTGTAGTAGTGTGTCTTCTGCACCTTGCTCTAAGGCAATCAAGATGCAAGATGATGATGGTATTTAACATGGACCCTTTTAGCTCCTGACTATACAGAACTAGTCAACCAATGAAATGCATAAGAAAGATGAAATATTTTTATTGAAATTTTTCCTCTTATTTATTTTTATTTTTTACAGTTTGTTCACTTTGTATCCCAGCTATAGGCCCCTCTCTTATCCCCTTCCAATCCCACCTCTCTCCCTCTTCTCCTATGCTCTTTCCCCAGTCCACTGATAGACCTCCCGTTCCCTCTGACCCTAGCCTATTAGGTTTCATCAAGACTGGCTGCATTGTCTTCTTCTGTGGCCTGGTAAGGCTGTCCCTCTTGCCCCCACTCAGGAAAGGTGATCAGACAGCCAACCACTGAATTCATGTCAATCCCAAAGTCCCAGATTCTAGATAATGTACTCAAGAGCTAAAATAAATCATACCATTCTTTCAATTTCTTCATCTAATTAAGAAGACTGGTCCAATGAGCTTTGACTTCTCATTAAATTAGGACATTATATGCTTTTTGTGTGAATAAATAACATCTTGTTTCAATCCTCTGATTGTTGTCAGTCGAATCTAATAATCAGTAATGTGCAAGTTCTAAAAGAATGCAGTTTGCATGGAATAAGCAGTGTTTCTTGTATTCAATGTCCAAAACACTTCACTTGTCCTGCGGAGTATTTGGTTTTTGTAGGACATTGCAGATAAAAGTATTAAAAACTCATATGGCTAAGGTCATATAGAAAGGGAGGAGGACCTCCTCTATCAGTGTAGTAGGGGAGGGATATGAGGAAAGATGAAGGGGGCTGGGATTGGGAGGAGACAAGGGAGGGGCCACAGCCAGGTACAAACTGAATAAATTGTAATAAATAATAATAATTATAAAAGGGAAAACTCATATGTAGCTATGTGAAGTCTGCTGAATTTCTGACCTTCTCAACCTACATAATGACAATTTTGCTGTAACCTGGTGTCCTCATGACATAATGACAATATCATTACATAGATCTATCACAGATTACCCACATGGACACTTCCTCTTTGATCCTTTTTATTTATTTATTTATTTTTATTTTTTATTTTTTCCTATCCATGCCAGGGAATCTCCCACTCAGTTCCAGCAGGGACTGTTTAATGAATCTTTAGTCAAGGTAACTTCAGCTGTGAAGACACCAAGTTATAGCAAAAAAGGTCATTGTTTAGGTCGAGATAATCAGAAATACAGAGTGAGGATTTGAAGTAGATATAGAACATATGAGTTTTCAGTACTTTTATCTGCAATCTCCTACAACAACCAAATACTCCTAAGCACAAATGACATATTTCTCTCTGCTTAGTTTGAAAGAGGTATGGCATCTGCAGAACTGTACTGACATCAAGTAAATGATACACAAGCCTCTTAAAAACCAAGATGTTTAATTTGGAACATCAGCTCACTGGGAATTTAAAAATCATTTTAATTTAAAAATGAAAGAATGTATGAATGGGATAATCTTTTATTTTGACAATTTAAAAACTGAAAAATAAATTATTTTATAGATAGTTTCAAGAAAATATTTATGTATCAGTGAAATAGTTACACTATTGAGTTCGTGTTCCTTCACCTCTATTTCAATGTGTTGGGAACTGTTACAGTGTTCATCACCATGAAGTCTGATGGGATTTCATTTCATTAGGATTTCTATGCTGTCTCATTTTTTTGTTTATTTTTTCTCCCTCCACTTTCAATCTGACACGTAGAAAGACAGAAATTGATTCCTTGACTTGTCTATCAATAATTAGTACCAAGAAAGCACTCATTCAGTATTTCCTCACTTGAATTGATCAATAAAAGAATTTCAGGTTTTAAAATACATACTATTATATCCACAGGTGAGTGCAGTTCTTCGTCCTTATTAAATAAACTCCTTTTTTTTTTTTCAGCAAAAGGAGACCGTTACAGAATTACAAAGAGCCATAATGAGCAAGAACGCAGAGAAGAACTGACAATGGAATGTTTAGCCCCAACAGATGCTTCTATAGCACAACACACTTTTTGTACCTAAAGCTCAGGGAATATTGCAGAAGAAGAAGGCAGGGGGATTATAAGAACCAGAGGACCAGAAAGTCTGCTGTGAGGCTATGCCTTTGAGCTATGGCATGGAAGCTACTCAGGAGATCTCACAGCACAGCTGACTATTGTGAGACAGACTGGAGCAATGCCAACACGAAGTGACATCCCAACATGGATTAAGGAAATCTCATATTTTAAGGAAGAACTACAAGCAATTAGTGCTAACTGTTGAGAGAAGGATAATTAGTCTTCCTCAGACTTTGATTCAACTCCCTGATTGGTTATCCTGCACCATGTGGATAACCAAATATCTAGTGCTAAATATGCACTAGAAGCATATACATTCAGGCAATACTGAGGGATATATGCATTTATATTCCTCCATTTAAATCAGAATCCTTAAAAAGAGTTTTGTACTGGCAGTCCAGTGTCCAAGTGGGTTCCATAGTAATGGGAAGAGGGACTGTCTCTCACATTAATTGATTGGTCTGCTCTTTGATCACCTCCTGATGAGGGGAGAAAAGCCTTACCAGGACACAGAGGAGGACACTGCAGCCACTCCTGATGAGACTTGATAGACTAGGATCAGAAGGAAGGGGAGGAAGACCTCCCCTATCAGTCGACTGGGGGAGGGGCATGGGTGGAGAAGGGGGAGGGAAGGTGGGATTGGGAGAGGAGAAGGGAGGGAGTTACAGGGAGGATACAAAGTAAATAAAATGTAATTAATAAAATTAAAATAAAATTTTTAAAAAGGGGAGGAAAAAATAAAATATTAATATTAAAAATAAAAGTTTTGAAATGCACTTAAAACCATATCTCGATTTCTTTAGGTGCACAGATTTTAGTAGGTTTATCCTATATTATATATCTATGTGAGTGAGTATATACCGTGTGTATCTTTCTGCTTCTGGGATAGCTCACTCAGGATGATCTTTTCCAGTTCCCACCGTTTACCTGCAAATTTCATGATGTCCTTTTTTTTTATTATTATTATTGCTGAGTAATATTCCATTGTGTAGATGTACCACAACTTCTGTATCCTTTCCTCAGTTGAGGGGCATCTGGGCTGTTTCCAGCTTCTGGCTATTACAAATAAAGGTGCTACAAACATGGTCGAGCAAATGTCCTTATTGTATACTTGAGCCTTTTTTTGGATATATGCCTAGGAGTGGTATAGCTGGAACTTGAGGAAGCGCTATTCTTAGTTGTCTGAAGAAGCACCAGATTGATTTCCAGAGTGGTTGTACAAGTTTACATTCCCACTAGCAGTGGGGGAAGGTTCCCCTTTCTCCACAACCTCTCCAGCATGTGTTGTCACTTGGTCATTCTGATGGGTGTAAGGTGAAATCTCAGGGTCGTTTTGATTTGCATTTCCCTGATGGCTAATGACATTTCTTTAAGTGTTTCTCTGCCATTTGATATTCCTCTGTTGAAAGGGAGGTCTCTGGCTAAAATGCTCAATCCCCAGCCAAAAAGGCAAAGCAGATGGACATCAGAAGAGGAAGAAAACAGGAAACAAGTTAGGAGCCTGTCAGAGAGGGCTTCTGAAAGGCTCTGCCCTGCAGAATATTAAAGCAGATGCTGAGACTTATGGCCAACTGTTGGGCACAGTGAAAGGAATCTTACGAAAGATGTAAGAAATAGTAAGAAACGGAGAGGACAGGAGCTCCACAAGGAGAGCAACAGAACCAAAAAAATCAGAGCACAGGGTCTTTCCTGAGACTGATACTCCAACCATGTTCCATGAATGGAGAAAACCTAGAACCCTTGCACTCATGTAGCCCATGGCAGTTCAGTGTCCAAGTGGGTTCCATAGTAATGGGAACAGGGACTGCCTCTGACATGAACTGATGGGCCTGCTCTTTGATCACCTCACCCTGAGGAGGGAGCAGCCTTACCAGGCCACAGAGGAAGACAATGCAGCCACTCCTGATGAGAGCTGATAGACTAGGATCAGAAGGAAGGAGAGGAAGACCACCCCTATCAGTGGACTTGGGAGGGGCATGCGTGGAGAAGGGGGAGGGAAGGTGGAATTGGCTGGGGAGGAGGGAAGGGTTTATGGGGGATACAAAGTGAATAAAGTGTAATTAATAAAAAAAAAACAGAGCCCAGAATTTCTGCAAAGTCCATTTTAAGTCAATATTTTATAAAGGATAAGGTTTGCTAATGTGCCTTCTTTTCATTTTTTTAGTCAAATACAATAACTATGTAATGATAATATATATTTTCATAATAGAGACAATGGTAAGAGCTACTCCAACATTTCCTTTTCTGGGATAATTTAATTTCATTTCCCGCCTTCATTTACTTTCAAAGTTGGGTGTTCCAATTAACATTTGATTAATGAAATGTAAGTCTAGGAATTGTAAGCTGAGTTTAAAACCTCTGTGTAACTTTTAACATAATACTTCTCTGTTTCTGAATGGCCCTGGAGTCCACATGTGGCAGCTTTTCATGATGGATTTATGTTGGGGGTGCATAAGGAAAACAATCAATGGATACATAGATTGCTTTGAATACTAATGTAAGTAAGCAATAAGATTTACTATGATAAGCTATCTAAAACTCAGTATTTTTAAAGCAGAGGACACATTCACTTCTACAGAGACAAATGAAATTATTATTGATATTTTAATAGGAACAAAATGTCTTAATATTATTAAACACATATGTATCAGTACTTTTATCGTTTGTCCTAACTTTCAAATTTCTAATTTCACTTATGTTTTAATACAAAAAATATAAAAATTTTCAAATACTGACAATGTATTTGTGAATTGGATGTACTAGGACACCTATACATCTGTTCTCAAAAGACTGAATACTATATCCAAGCTCTTGAAGGCACTGCATGGGGTAATTGCGCATTCTTCTTACAAATTTTGGCTACTCTCTAATAAATATTCATCCATCCATCTATACATACATACATACATATGTACATACATACACACATGTTTCCTGATGATTCAAAAAATAAAACATTTAGTATCAAGAAATTAAACTTGCTATTCTTTATGGCTGAGAAGAATATATTCAAAAACCAGTATTCTATCTGAGAAATATAATGATCAAATTTTACACAGAAATAATTATTCCAAGCAAACCTATATATATATATGTATATATATCAATATTTATTTAGACACACACACATATATTCTTACTTATTTGCAGCCAGATTGGGTATTAATGATACAACTGAGTAACTATTTATTATTGTCCTGAAACCTCCTTGTCCATTTAAACTGAAAATAACAAGAAGTGAAATTTACATGAACCTTAGCTACAAGAAAGAAAAACAACCTTAGGTCTCATTTTCTTGAGTTAAATAAAGATCATATGTTCAACATTTTGTTGAATTTTTTTTGTCTTGTCCAAACCCAAAGACAGTTCCTTTCCAACCCTTAGCAACTAATCGCTTTACCAGAATTAGCTTGTAAGCTCAAAGAGAATGTCTGCTAACAGGCTCTAGCCAAGATGTATTAACTTTGAGAAGTTGGTAACTTGTAAAAGTCTCAGATTAGGAAAGTCTCTGGAGAAGAGGCCTTTGAAACATTTAGACTGTTGACAGCTCTGAATTCTACTGGGCCTCATGTTCACAGCATCTCCTGCGCATCTCCTGAACGACCCATCGGAACTCTCACCTTGTGATCGACTCAACAGTTCACTGTCTCACTTACTTGGTAAGAGTTTCAGATTTTCTTTTTGAAAGCCAAGGCCAGCATTCCAACATCACTAAAGCTTGGTGGATGCATAATCTTCCTTCTTACTTCAAAGACAGCAACTCCTAAAGTCACACTTTCTTTTAAATGTGTATGCGAAAGTACTATTTTCAGTGTTTGAAGATGAACCATTTCAGTGACTATTTGTTCATGGAGATGGGGCCCTCATGAATTTAGTTGGCTATTGTTTTTATAAGAAGAGACATGGTACTGGCATAGAAACAGAATGTGGATCAATGGAACCAAATAGAAGACCCAGAAATAAACCCACACACTTATGGACACCTGATTTTTGACAAAGATGCCAAAACCATACAATGGAAAAAAGATAGCATCTTCAAAAAATGGTGCTGGTCTAACTGGATGTCTACATGTAGAAAAATGCAAATAGACCCATACTTATCACCCTGCACAAAACTAAAGTCCAAGTGGATCAAAGACCTCAACATAAAACCAGGCACATTAAATCGGTTAGAAGAAAAAGTGGGGAAGAGCCTTGAACTCATTGGTACAGGAGACAACTTCCTGAACAGAACACCAACAGCACAGGCTCTAAGAGCAACAATCAGTAAATGGGACCTCATGAAACTGAAAAGCTTCTGTAAAGCAAAGGACACTATCATCAAAACAAAACAACGGCCTACAAATTGGGAAAGAATCTTCACCAACCCTTTATCTGACAGAGTGCTAATATGCAGTATATATAAAGAACTACAGAAGCTGAAAAGCAACAAATCAAGTAATCCAATTAAAAAATGGGGAACAGAACTAATCAGAGAACTCTCGATAGAGGAATATCGAATGGCAGAGAAACACTTAAAGATGTTTTCTTATAGCTGTCTGCAAACCAATAAGAATGTCTAGCGCAACCAATGGTTAGAAACCTGCTAAGGTACTTCTAGCTTAAAGAAGTTTGAGAAATGAATATTGTTAAGTCATGCTAATCCATATAATTTTTGAAAATGACTAAAATAAGTAGTGGCTTCATTGCCAAGCACCTTTCACACAGTAAGCTACTTGGTTAAATAAATGTTATACTCCAATCAATTTATAGTGGTCACTATTACTTCTTGACATTCATCTAATACATATTCATTATAACAGGCTACCTTATTAATATTTATTTTATCACTTAACAAGGCTACAAGTTGACTAAAGAAAGACATTTTGCAAAGAGGTCATGTATTATGAGAGAAAGTAAGAATCTTTGTAATATACAGTTCAACTCAAAGCAAGTAAAGGATATATTTTCTTGGGGTAAAAAGATCATACTTTTCCATGATAATTAGTAAGAATGTCTTCACAACAGAATACCTAGACACTTGTTATTTCCATGGATTATGATGAGCTTGAGTTTATAATACTCTAAACAGTATAGATTTAGTGTCCAAATCATGTTCTTCTCATTTCATCCTTGTTTTTCTGGAAGTGAAAAGGGCTCAGAAACTCTGAGTCTCTGCCTGCTCCTTAAGCTCTTTAGGCCAGACCCAGGAATCTAAGAATGATATCAACACCTAGGCAAGTACCTTTTTGAATCATTACTATACATTGCCATGGACTAATATGTTAATTTTTGTGTGAAAATTAGGACCAATTAATTAGTCTTCTTAAAATGGCCTCACAGAAGAGACCTGATAAGCTAGGGTCAGATGAAAGGGGAGGAGGCCCTCCCCTATCAGTGGACTTGGAAAGCGGCAGGGAAGAGATGAGGGAGGAATAAGGAGAGTGAGAGGGAATGAGAGAAGGGGCTATGGCTGGGACACAAAGTACATAACCTGTGATTAACATATAAATAAATAAATTATAAAAATTGCACTTATAATTAATTAAAATTCTATTGTATTAGAAAATTAAAATAAAAATTTAAAAAATGGCCTCACAGTCCTGTCAGAGTAGGACCCAGCCATACTGGTTAACTTAATCTTTCACCTTAATGTCCTGTGCTATACAGTGTCACTTTGGCCATTGAAACTTCACCAAATGATTTATAAGTTATTCACAGCTAACTCTCCGACCATAGGAGACATGTTTCAAAACGCTGAAAGCAAGTGGTAAAAAGGGTTAGAATTGCAAATGAAGGCAGAGATTAAATTAAATTAAATTCCTTGCATGTAAAGATAGCTTATAATGTCCTGAGCAATCATATTCTTTCAACATAATTCTAAGCTCACTTCTTCTTCTCCTTCTTCTTTTTTGTCTGAACGAAATGTCTGGTAGAATCAACCAGTGATAGAAGCTACAGTGTCAGGGAATTCTTTATTCATCTCAGAGGGAAAGAAAGCTTTCCTTCAAGCAGGTCTGAAAGGCCCTTCTCCCCATCACAATGACTCAATATAAAACCCATCATGAGAGCCCTGTGTCTAATCACTATCACTTACAAGGAGGTGAGAGAATAAATGCAAGGCAAACATTTTATTAAAGTGATTCTAGGAAAGAGCTGCATAAGCTGTGCTAAATATGTAATGATTTAGTGGCATTTTCAATAATAATTTTTGTTTCCATAGTTAAAATAATAGTGTGCTGGCAGGAAGATTCAGTAGGTAAGGAAACTTACGATACCGCCTAATGAACTGAGTTTCACAGGTGGGACACAAACAGTGGAAGTAGGGAGTTAACTTCAGCAACTAGTCCCCTCACATCCATTTGTACATGGTAGCACATGTTGTATATACACACAAATAAACAAATAAATCAATAGATATAAATAAAAGGGCCAAGAGTCTAACCTACTGTTAGAGACTGATCTGGGACTAACACCAAAATCACTTGCTGAGCTCTTGATGCTCAAAATGAGAAGATATGGCCTAAGAAGGACCTTTAAGGAGAAGAGTAAGACTAAGTAGTAGACCTCTTCTCTAATATGAGAGCCCATGGCTTTGATCCCTTGTTCCCCAATAAAAATCAATAAAATGATGAGCACAGTAAAGCTAATTATTATTTTCTGATCTTATTAAAACGGCATCACACTATTGCATGTAAACACTTTTTTTTTAAAAAATTCAATTAATTTTATGGTGCTATGCCTGAGAGTATGTAGGTGCACCAAGTACATGCAAGTACACGTAGGAGCCTGCAGAAATCAGAAGAGAGCGTTGGAAGTCTTAGAACTGAGTTATAGTCAGCTGTGAGCAGCCAAGCAGTTACTTAACAAAATAAGCTCTGAAACATCATTCTAGTCCTTACTGTACTTATTTTTTAAAGAGGGGGAAAGAATCTACATTCTCAAACAACTTTAACACACACACACACACATATATATATTTGTTCATCTCTAACAGCTTGTGTTTTGCTTTCATATTAAACATTTATGAAAGGCAGTGTGAGACCTTTCAAGTATTATGTGGCTTGAACAGAAATTCCTGGGTTTGTGCAAGAAACTGGGATTGCAGAGGCTGATGAATCAATCAAAGACTATGCATAGAGAGGACCTAGACCCACTACTCAGATGTAGCCCATAGACAGCTCAGTCTTCATGTGAGTTTCCTAGTGAGGGGAAAAGAGACAGTCTCTGACATGACTCCGTAGCCTGTTCCCTGATTACTTCTCCCTGGTGGGGTGACCTACCCAGTCCACAGGGGAAGGGGATCCAGGTAGTTCTGATGGGACCTGATAGGATAGGGTCAGGTAGTAGGGGAGGAGGACTTCCCCTATCAATGAGCTAAGTATGGAAGAGGGTTATGGGAGGAAAAGGGAACAGGGAGGAGATGAGGGAGGGGGCTACAGTTGGGACCCAAAGCGAATAATTTGTAAACAATAATAATAATACAAAGATAAAGTAATTTATCAGAGAGACATTTGAATAAGAGAAAGCAAGGTTAGATGATTCAGTAGCCCTTTGTATAAATTAAAAATTTCTGAACTCAACTCTTGGCAGGAAGTGTTTATGTCCATGAGTTTAATAAGCTCCAATGTAAAAGGGCATCAAAGATGTAACATGCATCCCAGGACCCAATAGAAACTATTTGAAAAGAGGTAGACATACAGTGCACTGTGCATGTGACCCCTGATCCCACCAGACTATACTTCAATGGGCTTACCTTCCCATTCCAGGGATAGGGTTTCTCATGAGCACGTGCTCTCAAAGCCTTTTTAAATGAAAGCGCTATTTAGTCAGGAAAAATCACCTAAAATACATAGAAAATCATTACAAAGTGGCAAGCACTGGACAACAGGCCTGGCTTTGGTGTCTTCTGAAAGAGCAATAGTTTTATTAGAATAGCCAAGCCTGAGAGAAAACCCTAAGCTGACCCGTTCTAGTCCCAAACCTGCTTCATACTCTTCTTAGGTGAACTGTTAATGGGGAATTAGCCTTTTTGATTTATCAGCTCCTTCACACACATTGAAAATTTTTCATTGTTCAAAAACTCAAGTGACAACACATGCTGGAGAGGTTGTGGAGAAAGGGGAACCTTCCTCCACTGCTGGTGGGAATGTAAACTTGTACAACCACTCTGGAAATCAATCTAGCGCCCATCAGACAACTAGGAATAGCACTTCTTCAAGATCCAGCTATACCACTCCTAGGCATATACCCAAAAGAGGCTCAAGTACACAATAAGGACATTTGCTCAACCATGTTTGTAGCAGCTTTATTTCTAATAGCCAGAAGCTGGAAACAACCCAGATGCCCCTCAACTGAGGAATGGATGCAGAAATTGTGGTACATCTACACAACGGAATATTACTTAGCAATAAAAAACAAGGACATCATGAAATTTGCAGGTAAATGGTGGGAACTGGAAAGGATCATTCTGAGTGAGCTACCCCAGAAGCAGAATGACACACATGGTATATACTCACTCATATAGACATATAATATAGGATAAACCTACTAAAATCTGTACACCTAAAGAAACTAATCAAGAGGGAGAGAACTCTGGCTAAAATGCTCAATCCCTATCCAGAAAGGCAAAGAGGATGGACATAGAAGAAAGAGAAAACAGGGGAAAAGGTAGGAACCTGCCACAGAGGGCCTCTAAAAGGCTGTGCCCTGCAGACTATCAAAGCAGATGCTGAGACTTATGGCCAACCCTTGGGTAGAGTGCAGAGAATCTTATAAAAGAAGTGTGAAATAGTAAGATCTGGAGAGGACAGGAACTCCACAAGGGGAGCAACAGAAACAAATAATCTGAGCACAGGGGTCTTTCCTGAGACTATTACTCCAACCAAGTACCATGCATGGAGATAACCTAGGACCTCTGCACAGATGTAGCCCATGGCAGTTCAGTGTCCAAGTGGGTTCCATAGTAATGGGAACAGGGACTGCCTCTGACATGAAATGATTGGCCTGCTCTTTAATCACCTCCCCCTGAGGGGAGAGCAGCCTTACTAGGCCACAGAGGAAGGCAATGCAGCTACTCCTGATGAGACCTAACAGAATAGGATCAGAACGAAGGAAAAGAAGACCTCCCTTATCAGTGGACTTGGGGAGGGACATGGGTGCAGAAGGGGGAGGAAAGGAGGGATTGGGACGGGAGGAGGAAGGGAACTACAGGAGTATATAAGGTGAATAAAGTGCAATTAATAAAGAATTTAATAAAAAATTAAAGTTTTTCATAGTTAGAATTTTCAGTGAAAGTCTCATGTTAAGGATATTTCTACCTCCTATGGCCTTTGATGTAGATATATACATCTTGATTCCTGAATCTAAAGCAACAGCATGTCAGAGAACATGCTTTGTTGTTGAGCTAGAACTAATTCGTTGTCTGCTGTACCCAGAAAGATTTTTGGCCATGGTCTAAACCTTCCAAGATGTAATTGCTATTCTAAGGACTGACTAGCTAGTAGCAAGCCACAGGTTCATGGCCAGAACTAGTCCTTTTGCATGTGTTGGAGGTCTCAGCACTCTGGAACTTGTGTGCAGAAGACATTCCTCAGTGGAATTCAGTTTTCAATATTTTTAAAGAGAAGGGTGGAAGGGGAACGCAAAAGGAGGGTCACATTTAAGCTGCATGCAAAACCCAAAGCCCACTTAGATTTCCCCAGATCTTCCTGACAGCATAGACTTTTGTTCTTGGGCAAAGACAACTGTTTTTCCTGGCTCATCCCCTCAAATATGCAGACAAATCCTCGATGGCAGTAACAGCTAAGAAGATTTTATAGCCAACTTGAAAGGGAAGTCAGTAATATGAGTCCTGTTTACTGGTGCCAAATTGCACAGTCTAGTTTTTGAAAAACTTTAACATGCAAGGGTTGTTTTTGATCCCCATGAGGGATTTTATTCTTTTAGATTGATGTTTTCTTGTTGTAATGTTCTATGAAGTATTTTCTCAGAGCAATTTTGGGAAAAAAATAATGAAATAGATTTTTGTTCATGGTGATGGTCCTTTGTTAATGACTTGTTTAGAAGTCGATGGGTAAAAATGCTTGTTGAGGAAGCAGGAAGAAATGTCTTTGAATGCCCAGAATCTATATGAAAGCCAGGTATGGTAGGATATATCACCAAAACCAGCACTGAAAGTATATTGACAGGCAGGTCCTGTGTGCTCACAAGTCAAAATAGTAAGCTCCAGGTTCAGGGAAGATATCTTTTTTCAAAAAAATAAAGGTAAAGAGTAATAAGGACCTAGACCCCCTGTTCAGAGGAAGCCTATAGGTTGCTTAGTTTCCAAGTGGGCTCCCTAGTGAAGGGGAAGGTGTTGTCTCTTACATGGACTCAGTGGACTGCTCTCTGATCATGTCCCCCTGGAGTAACAGCCTTGCCAGGCCACAGAGGAAGATGATGCAGTCAGCCCTGATGAGACCTGATAGGCTAGTGTCAAATAAAAGGGGAGGAGGACAGCCCCTATCAGTGAACCAGGGAAGGGGCATAGGGGGAGAAGAGGGAGAGTGGGTGGGACTGGGAGGAGATGAGGGAGGTAGGTACAGGTAAGATACAAAGTGAATACGTTGTAATTAATTAAAAAATAAAATAAAGACAGATATCCAACATTAGCCTCTGGCTTCCACATATCTATGAGTGTATTCCTCAAGCACATGTGCTTATATTGGCATCCAACACACACACACACACACACAATTCATTAATTGATTTAATCAATTAATTAAAGATCTGCTTGTTTAGAACTTGCATTATAGACACCAACACACAAAAAATACACATTAGGTATATTGAAAAATCTGACTCAGAAATGCCACATGAAAGTTATATTTTGTACTTTAGCTGGTATAAGTAATGGATAGTCACTCTGAAATGAAAAAAAATTACATAAATGTTTACCCTTTAATCTTTTAAGAAGAATTTCTTTGTTTAGTATTGGAGGTCGTAGTGCATGCTGCCGCTTAGATATGGAGTTGACAATTTAATCATGGGCATCACATGGGTTTAGAGGATTCAGATCTTGTTTGTGTCTTTTGGGGCCAGTCTCCCTATTCCAAAAATAGTCTTGAAATTTCTCCAATCTCCCATCATTGTTTTAGTTGTCCATGCCCATTATTACTCTAGGGTTTTGCAATTATAGGTTAAATATTTTATGGTAACTTAAGATTTGGCCTGTTTCTATCTGTAACTATGATGTCGCCATAGCAAAAAGTCTTGTGTAATGTGAGAACTATAATTTCCACTGCACAAAGAAAATAATGATTCTTCAAGCTGACTTAAGGAACTGAATAACTGAAATGAGTAGCAAAGAATATGTTTTCATCTGTGGGGTAGATATGCTTGGAATATATAGTATTTGTGTGTGTCTAAGTGAGTGTAGCTAAGTGGATTACTAATTGACAACCTATGTGTTGACGTGATCTGTCTCCGCACTTGTGATTAGAGAATTTACCAGGCTTCATCTATTTCACTCTTCCTGTGAACAGCATCCACATTCTTTCACTGCAAAGTTCAGAACTTCCAGGAGTTGTAGGAAAATATGTTCTTTTTTTTTTTTTTTGAGCTGCTTTTAAATTTTCTCCCTGAATCAAAGTCATCGAAATTTGTATAGCTCCAGCAGCAGTTGTGAAAGAAATATGGAGATTAAGACATTTGTCATTATGTTGGTGTATTGCATAGAAAAAAAAAGTGAAGCAGTTTCATCCATCTCATCAAGTATGTAGTTTGTTTGTTTGTTTTTTAAATATTTCCAAGTCACTTTTTCTACGGAGAAAGTGTGAGAGTTTTGTAACAATTGTCACTTTTTTCTCTAATTTAAAAAGCCCAGAGAGTATAAGAAAATAAAATATAGAGAAAACATTCAGATCTAAGGCTAGGAGAGGAAACAAAATAAGCTGGGAAGATGGAAGCAATTCAGAGTCCTTACAGGGTGAGTGATGCAGGAATGCCTTGTGAGGACCACTGAGCACCCAAGAGAAGGGCTGCCTCTCACAGGCCACACAGTGCCACAAAGAGAGCAAAGCAAGACCTGGGATTCCTGGTGTTAACTGAGCTTTTTCCACAGCAGACCACAATGACTCCTTGGAACCTACATGATACTTTGACCCTAAGTATGAGCACATTTCTCCAGTTCTCAGATAGCTACAGATTCCCTGGTTCAATGTCCAGTGGATGGTCATTGAGAAAGAGAGAGAGAAACAGAAGCTCCAAAAGGGTTAAGGGAGTTGCAAAATGTCAAACATAACTTCAAAGGGCTGATCTGATAACAAAGCTCAAGGCTTATCACATTCCCCAGACCTTCTTTAAGAAGATTGATTTTGTTTACTTTTAAGAAAATGTTTAATTCCACAGTGAATAGATTTTTAAAAAATAATGTTCTACTTTTACAAAGAATGAGAAAACAAAAAAACAACAAAGATTTTCTTTATATATATGTATTTTTTAATGTAATTTATTGATTTTTATGTCAATCACAGGTTAGGTACTTTGCATCCCAGGTGTAGCCCCCTCCCTCATTCCCTCCCACTCTCCCCATCCCTCCCTCATCTCCTCCCTGCCCTCTCCAAGTCCAATTCCTCCAATTTAATGTGTGTGGTGGTTTAAACTATTAAAAAACATTATTATTTTGCCTCTCGTTTTTGAAAGTTCTTGAGAAAGCATAAACTTACATGGACAAATTTACCTGGGCTGACCCCAATTCTGTGTCATCTCTGGCTCACAAAGTGTAACGTTAAAGGTACTACACACTACTTACCCTACAGGATAACTGGACGGATCTTAGCATTGAGCTCTTAGAGGTCCAAAAAAATCAAAAGCAGACCTTCACTTCTCTTCTGTTCTACCGAAGTTTTACATGGTAGGAACTAAACTCTTATTAGTTTGTACCTCATTTAATAACAGAAAATAACTGCCTCTCAACTGACTCCCTGCTGACTGCCAACTGAATGACCTTAAGTGAATTCTTCTTTACCAAACTCTCTACTGGACCCTACTATAATGTCTTCTCTACTCTTTCTTTACTGTACCCACTCTATTGTGCTCAGCTCTACTGTATTGCCTTTAAGCAGCTTCTCTTCCCTGTCTGTTCTTGTGAGAGTTAGGGATATCCCACCACTGACTCATTCAGTTAGAGCTTTCTCTGATTTATCACTTGGTATGTTCCTCAAAGTAAGTCACTTTCAAATTAGGTACTTCATTTTATTAAATAACTTACCTTCATTGTTTGGAATTAAAGGTGTGTACTAAAGGTGTGTCTGCATTCCAGAAGGGGATTAAATGTGTATCATTCCAGCTGGATCACACAGATCTAGAAAGTCTTTGAATGTGATTCCTTTTCAGAATAGCCATTTTGCTGGGTTAAGTTTCTACAGTTTAAATTACTAGGCAATACACCTAAAATCAATGACCACGAGAGTAACTGAAGAGAGAGAGTGGTCCCAGAATTAACCCTACAGAAGACTTTTAAGAAAGGTAATTAAATGGCCAAATTGTGTTTGGATGCATCAGGCTATGTTTTGGTGAATGGATCCGAATGAAATCATCTAGAGGAATAAAACTAGAGGCATGCAGACCAGTGTGAAGCTTTTTATTTATACTTATGTGCTACTTGCTTTCACAGTGCAGTCTGCCAGTCAAAATCTTCCCATTTTAGTATATGTTCAAAGTTGTTCTTTCTGAGAAATAACCATCACTGAATGTGGCTTACTATAATACACAGACATTTGAAAGTCAGCAAATAGTAATTACTGCTTGATGAATAAATATTTATTTATCTAGGATTGAATGACCAGAATGAAAGTCATGAGAATTAGTTCAGAGCAAAGAATAGACATTTAGAATAGTCAAGAAATAAGAGTGCTAGTAAAACTTGCCAACCAATTTACAATGACAGTCGGGTGTCCATGTTCATTAGGTAGTGAAACCCTAGGACTAACTTTGCATATAAAGTGTGTCAAGTGTAAACTCTGGGTACTCTAAACTCAAGTCAGAGGACCTCAACCCACTAGTCAGAGTTTCTGCACAAGAGACTTACTCTATCTTCAGACTTACCATGCTTCACTTTGCTCAAATGTGAACATGGAAATGAATGTTGTGCCTTCACATTCCATGGTCCACGAAGCATAGGATCTGCTGCCTGGAAATCACACAGAACAAAGCCTGTCAGGCAGCATATGCCCAGTGACAAACTCAGATTCAATTCTCATGAAGTCATTTGTCACTTCTGACTGTTTCATTACAGGGAGGTGACTGTTTTTACATCCCAGCAATACCTTCTGTTTATTCTGCATTCCTTGAAAAGTCTTATTGTCTTTATATAACAAATGGCAAGTCAGAAGTCTCAAATTAGTGGCGTGCTGAAATTCACACAGAAAAGGCTGCTTTTGTATTGAGTAGCACTTTCAAATCTTTTTAAGGGTGAGTGCACTGAAGACTGTGTGGTTGTAAACAGCCTAAAACATGGAATTTAATGGTGGCATTTATTAAAAGATGTGGCTCCCACACTGTGCCATATAGATATGCTTAGTTATATTTAACACCGACAACCAAAGCTTTAGAAAAATTCTTCAGACTTGTGAATTTTGTTACATTCCATTATATATCTGTGTTCTAAAAAGTGACACAAAATATTTCCATACATAAAATTAATTTTAAACTCTCTGTTGTTAGGTCTAGATCTAGAATATTTTCATCAGTTTGCATCTGCCTTGACTTGGAATTTCCATGCCATTTTTTAAAAATATAAAATGTGAACAGAAATATAAATTAAATACTTGAGAAATAAGTATTTCAGAAGACAATGGAGGATGGAGGAATTAGACAGCTTTGGGCAAATAAAGGAGGTAAAAAAAAAAAAAATAACCCTGAGGACATTTTTAGGGAGCTTGGCATAAGGTGACTCAGTAGTGATGGGCTTGGGAAACATAAAGCAAAGATGATGATATCTTCAGCCTTTGGAACTCTGGCATGGGAGTAGGAAGTCCAAAGGAGAAAGAGGAATTTATAGCAAAAGTTTAGTGGAATAAATCAGTCTCATCAAAAGCTTTCCCACTACAATTGACTTTGGATTTCTAGGATCAATAAAGATTTAAAAAAAAACCCAAAATGTTTATGAAAAGTTTGAAAGCAAATAAATACATAGAAATGCTTTCCAGTCCTAGAAAAAGAAAATCTGTAGTTGATCTTCTACGTGATTTGTGGACCATGACAGATCTCTGAAAACTTATTACATCTTTTGGAGACAAATAAACATTTGCAAACAAGTTCTGAGAAACTTATTTAGTAGCTTAAAAGTAATTTAATCTTTGTTTCTAATGATTGTTAAAATTGTGAGCATAATTTCTATGCCATTGTCCATTTGCTTTGTTGTTTTGGTTTTAGCTTTTGGATGTTTTTGAAAACCTCTTACCATGTTTGCCCTTCTGAATGAGGACTGAACTTCCCTAAGATCCTCCTTGCTGTTTGACTTCTTTAGGCCTGTATATTTTAGTATGTTTATCCTATAGTATATACCTAGTAACCATTTATGTGTTAGTATATACTATGTGTGTCTTTCTGCTTCTGTGTTATTTCACTCAAGATGAACTTTTCTAGTTACTACCATTTGCCTGAAAATGTCATGATTTCCTTGTTTTTAATAGCTGAGAAGTATTCCATTGTGTAAATGTACCACAATTTCTGTATCAATTCCCCTGTTGAGAGATATCTATGTCCTCTGAAAGACTCCACTGATAGAGGTATCGAAGCAGAGACTGAGACTCATAGCCAAACTTTGGGCAGTGTGTATGAAATTTTATGAGAGAAGGGGGAGATAGAAAAACCTGTAGGAGACAAGAGCTCCAAAAGGAGACCAACAGAGACAAAAACAAACAAACCAACAACAAAACCAAAAACTGAGCCTTGAGGGCCCTGTAGAGACTGATACCCCAACCAAGGACCATGCACGGAGAGGACCTAAAACCCCTGTTGAGATGTAGCCTATAGACTCAGTCTCCAAGTAGGTTCCCTAGTAAGGGGAGGAGGGAATATTTCTGACGTGAACTTGGTGACTGGCTCTTTGATCACCTCCCTTTAGTGTTGCAGCCTTGCCAGGCACAGAGGGAGACAATGCACCCAGCCCTGATGAGACCTGATACACCAGGGTCAGATAGAGGTGGAGGAGGTCTTCCCCTATTAGTGGACTAGGAGAGGGGCTTAGGAGAAGAGGGAGAGAGGGTGTGATTGGGGGTAGATGAAGGACAGGGCCACAGCCGGGATACAAAATAAATTCATTGTAATAAATAATAATAATTAATAAAAAATAAAAATGAAACCTCTTATGATTCTAATAACTAATAATCATATTTTATAAAAATGTTGGCCAAAGATGGATTGATCTTTTTTTTCATATATATTTTGAGAAACATTGTCTTAGTAATGAATGACCTCTCTATTAAGAGGAACAAAATTGTGATTGTTCATTAAAATGATGGGCAAAATATACAGCAATCTTTTTTACAAAAACTAAAGAGTGCAAGTAAATTCTATATTGTACACTATCTCTGTTTGAAGATGTACAGCATACCACTCACTATCTCTGTATGAATAGGTCTCTATTTTCTATTACACTTATTTGTTTAGTTGAACGACTGTGTTTGTATGTGTGTCTAGACATACACATATCTTTTGAGCTTGGGGAGCCAGACAGCAACTTGAGGAAATCTAATATTAACATTACTGAAATAAAACTTAAACAGTTAGAATATCTGCTATGGAGGTGTCTCTAAGGAGATTTGTGTCCCGAGGGGAAAAACAGACAGACAGACAGACTGACAGACAGACCGACCGACAGACAGACATATGTACACACACACCCTTCTTATATTAATGAAAGACCCATACTTATTCCAAGGCCAGAGCCTGATTCTAGGTTTAAGTGGTCATTGCATCTTAGTCTTCAGTGTGAACCTGACTGTGTTGGTAGTGTGAGCATAGCAGGCTCACTTGGAGCTCAGGCAATATCTATAGCTCAGGCAACCTTATAGGGGTTGCTGATAACAAAAAGTTTAAGGAAACCTGGGGTTTCCACATGCCCAGAAGATCCTTGAGGTCAAGCACTCAGCTATAGATGTGGCAAAAAGCCCCGACTCTACAATATTCTGTACAGAACTAGCCTGACAGGGCATGGATAGACCAAAGTAGTGTGCAAAGGGATTGACAAGAATCATGCCATGTCATATGACAAGGCTGAGGAAGGTGGCTAAAAACAAGATTTCTCAGGGACTTTTGGAGAACTATACTCCTTATTAGATCTTTCCTTTCCTAAGGCATACCTGTGTGCATCAGAACAACAGGCAAAGGCTGGGGCAACTTTATTTTGCTTTTCTGTCATTTTAATGGAGCAATTACAAATATTCTACTAGACATGTCAAAGACATTCATTCCTAAGATATCATTCCTCAAATTGTTTATGAAAAATATTTTAAGTTCGTCTTTACACTTTGCACATGTGTGCCACAGTATACTGCAAAACATAATGTGAAAATATTTTCATTTTGTTATTGTGTGTATATGGTTATTTTGCTTGCAAGTTTGTCTGTGAACCATGTGTATACCATTAGGGATAGAATTGGAGGTCTAAAGATGGCCTCAAATTACCTAAAACTGGAAATCCAGATGGCTGTGAGCCACAGTGGACTCCAATCCAGGTCCTCTACAAGAGCAAGAATGCTCTTGATCACCGAGATATCTCTCCAGCCCCAATATAACTTTCATCATCGATTTAGTAATTCAAATCTAACTGAAGATCTCCTACATTTCAGATACTATTTTAACCTTAAAGAGTATAGCAATAGACAATAAAAAGATGATATCAAAATATGGTGACAAAAGAGAAACCTCATTGCGATATTAAGAGAATAAGTAGAGAGAAACTGAAGTCTTTAGAGCCATTATATGTGTGTTTGCATATACAAACACATACTATGTATGGCTCAGTAGCAACAGAATAAATGCTAACATTTAAATTATCCATTACCATGCAGGGAATTAAAAGATAGAGTACACTTAGACAAACATAACTAGTAGAAAGAAGACAAAGTTTGGTTTTCAGGCTGATAACCAGTGTCATGGATTCCATGCTTTGCTTTCTGTTACTGTGATAGATACTATAGCCAAAACCATCTTGAAGAAGAAAGCCTTTATTTTATCATACACATCCTAAGCACAGTAGATTAATGAGGGAAGTCAGGGCAGGAACTCAAGCAGGACCTAGGGGAAGGAATTGCTTCAACAGAGTCCATGTGCATGTTGACTTGTTCCCATGGATTGCTCATCTTCTTTCTTAAACAGTGCAGGGCAGGACCCCCTGCCAGGGGTGGTACTGCCCTCAGTGGGCCTAGCCTTCACACAGAAACCCTTAATCAAGAAAAGTTCCCCAAAGGCATGTTCACCAGCCAGTCTGTTGGGGTACTTCTTCAGCAGAGGTTCCTTCTTCCCAGAGAGATGAGCCTAGCATGTGTTGAGTTGACAAAAAGCAGCCAGCACAAAGGGGAAATGCAAATACAGTATATTATGGACAGTATTTGATTTGTTTAAACAATAAAAATTCATATACAAATACACATGTATAAAACTACACACACACACATTTCTGCATGTCTCTTCTCTCTACCCAGAACATGTTTAGGTAGCTAGAACACGGCGAGTTCACAATGGAATCTTTAACCAAATGGAGGGCAAAAGCAGCTGTTTACTGCAAGCCCCTTTTGCCACCTTCTAAAGATTTACTATGTGAACTTGGTACTTTTTAACAAATGGTGGGTTTTCTTTTTGTCTCAGCTTCTTTTAAGAAGAAAACATTGAAAATGGACCAAGTACAGAGATATCCAACTGGAGTGTTGTCAGATGGCTGCAGAAAATCAAGTGCTGCTGTTGGGTAGGAAGCCTTGTGAACATGGGCAGTTGATTGAGGGGACTCACATGAGCACAATTCCAGGGACATAGTAATGTATGAATAGATGCGACAACTTCTAAAGCAAGTTGTTTGCCTTGGAAAACATGTTAAATTGAATTAAAATTAATCAAGATGCAGGGAGATGGGATGAGAATATTCAGCAGGTTCCAAGACTGTTCATTAAAAGTATTATAGTGAGCATTGATGGGCTGCCCAATAAGATAAAGAACATGAGGACGTAGAATAAAGAAGGGAGAGGATGAAATAGAAAGAGGCAGAAAAGAAAACAGCATTGCACAAGACAGTGTGTACATGATATCACTCCTTTGACACCAGCATGAAAATAAAGTCTCAGGCTTAGAACCTTGGTGATCTGGCAAGAATGCAAAATGCTAGAAATATGGGTGAGTGCTGAGAACAGAGAACCAGCTGGAGTTTTGTAATCTGGCCATCTACACAGTGTAAATGGGCCATGCAATTATTGTTCTTAGCTCTTCTCATTTACCGCAGACTTCTCTGGTACTCTAGTGTCTCCAGGCTGGGAAACACCTGTCACACACTCGCATGAATTTATCTGTATTAACAGATAAATCCTTATCACCCGCAGCTACGCAGAACAGGCAGAAAACTCAATGTGAGTTTTTATCCTAATTAATCTGACTAATTTGGTTTTCGACTCCCTTTGCCTCCTGCTTCCCATTCCTGAAGAACCGACACTGGAATAGAATCCCAGGGAACTGCAGCTGTGCTCACAGACCACCGTGCTCAGTCACAGGCAGACTGCTGCAGCATTGGGATTTTGGTAAACTCTTTGTTTTAGCTTTTTCCTGGAAGTAAGTACAATTTTTCAGATTGTCTGGTATCTCTTCAGCATTCTCTTCCTGGCTGTGAAGAGTCAGCAGTTTTTTTCTTTGTGGGGATTTTTGTTTGTTTGTTTGTTTTAGCATACTTACAAGTCAAGAATTTTTGAATTTTATTTTTGCTGTTTATTAGTTGACTGTTATTTCTATTATAAATAATCATGTGTTTAGATGTGTAGACTTATATAGGAGTGCTATTTTAGGGTTGTTGAGTCAAAAGTTGGATCCAGCAAAGGTGATGTGGTTTTCTTGGAACCACAGGGCTGACACAAAGGCATCCGAGGGTCCTGTTACCTTATGCCGGGCCTGTGAACACTTGCCATCAGGCTGCTAAACAGTGTTTCAAGAAGCTATAGAACATAGGTTTCCATTTTCTTCTTGACTGTAGGCTAGGAGACCTTCTATTTGGTGCATGGAAAAGATCTTCCAAGAACAGGGAAATAACATATAGTCTTAAAAGGTGACAATGAGGGAATTACAATAGGAAAATTAAAGAGGAAGGAAGTGCTGGGTACATAAATGGATTGGAGAATCACAACTAACACTAAAGACATTTTGAAAAAACATTGGGGATAGGGGGTCCAAGATGATGGTGACCAGCGTGTGCCATATCTGAAGGGCAGAGGAACCGAAAGTCTGAAACTGGCGAGTGGACTGGCTTCTGCATCCAGAGCATCAACTTTGAGGCTTCCTTGGCTAGCGGTGACAACACGTGAGTTGGGGTCGGATGCAGCTCTCCATGCCAGCCCTGTGGCCATCTCCGGAGTGTGAGAGTAGCGAACTGTGGACCCCTGCACTTTTGCGTGCCCTGGCAATTGCTTAGCCCTAGGTCCAGGGGCCCTCTGCTCTAGTGGCCGGACTTTGGATGCCGCTGGCTCCTCTGTGGGCAGCACCAGGATTCCTGGGACATTTGTGGTCAGTTGGATCCAGGGCCCCTGTGACTGTAGCCTGGATCTGAGAGTCACTAAAGGAGGCCCCCTGTGCTGTCTGAGTTCAAGCAGATCCCTAGGTCTGGGAACCCTCAGTTTTAGCAGTCCGACCCCAGATATCTCCCTCTCCAACGTGGGCAGCATCTGGATTACTGGAACATGTGGGGTCGATTAGATCCAGGGTCCCCGTGGCTCTTACCTAATCTGAGAGGCAGCATCAAGATTCCTGGGACAGTATTCCCAACATCCAAGCCATTGTTCTGCTGGTCACCCTGTTGAGACCAGGCACAGGCCAGATAGATCCGCGTGGCAGGAGCACAGACTCTGCCAGGCCTTTGCGCCGTAACTCAGCTCCCATCTGAGACACCCTGTGATTGCCACCCACCCGAAGCCATTCAGGGCACCTGCACGTGCAGACTGTGCCCACAAATGGTGTCCGAATCCCCACCTGCACTTGTGCCGCCGCCTTCCAAGCACCTGCCCATGCTTAACCCTTCACACATGCTCCCACACATGAACCAGCAGCTGTGCCCATGTGTCTGTGACCCTTCCTTAGCTGCTTCTGGAACACCAGCACCCATTCTCAAATACCTAGATCTTTCTCATCTTCCTGAATTCTTTACCAGACTCCAGAGACAGGCAGATCCAATCTTCAGTACAGATTCCAGGAACAAGCAGCCAAGGCGAAGGGCAAGCAGATGGCTAAAGGCTGGCATAAGAACACAACCAACAAAATCCAGGCCACCATGCCTTCATCAGCAAACCCCCAAATTAACAGATATTTTCATGCATCTGAAACACAGGAAAATGATCTTAAATCTATATTTATCCAGTTATTAGAGGCACATAAAGAGGAAGAAAACAAATCTCTCAAAGAAATATAGCTGAATACAGCCAAACAAATAGAGGTCATCATGGATAAACAGGAATCCACAATCAAACAGGTAAGGAAATGGTGCAAGACATGAAAATGGAATTAAAATCAATAAAGAAAACACAAACTGAGAAAATCTTGGAGATAGACAACTTAGAGAAGAGATCAGGAACCACAGAGGTAAGCAACACCAACAGAATACAAGAGATGGAGGAGAGAATCTCATATGCTGAAGTTTCAAATGAAGAAATCAATACATCTTTCAAAGAAAACATGAAAACAGAAAAGTTCTGGACACAAAACATCCATGAAATCAAGGACACCATGAATAGATGAAACCTAAGAATAATAGGAATAGATGAAAAAGAAGATTCCAGGCTCCAAGTTCCAGAAGATATTTTCAAGAAAATCATAGAAGAAAAATTTCCCAACTTAAAGAAAGATATGTCTTTAAACATACAAGAGGCCTACAGAACAACAAATAGACTAGACCAGAAAAGAAACTCCTCATGTCACATCATAGTCAAAACACTAAATCTATAGAACAAAGAAAAAATATTAAAAGCAGAAAGGGAAAAAGGCCAAGTAACATATAAAGTTAGATCCATTAGAATCACAGCAGATTTCTCAACAGAAACTGTAAAAGGCAAAATGGTATGAGCAGATGTCTTGCATACACTAAGAGACCAGATGCCAACCACAGATTACAATACACAGCAAAACTTTCAATCACCATAGATGTAGAAAACAAAATATTCCATGACAAAACTAAATTCAAACAACATCTACACAGCAAACCAACGCTACAGAAGATACTAGAAGGAAAACTCCTACCCAATGAAATCATTTACACCCAAGAAAACACAGTATATTGATAACTTCACAACAAAAAATCAAACGAAAACAAGCACACAAACACACTATCATCACTAACTCCATAAAAAAGGGACCTAACATTCATTGGTCACTATTATCTAGCAACATCAATGGACTCAACTCTCCAATAAAAAGACACAGACTAACAGAATGGTCATGGATACAGGATTCAACATTCTTCTGCATTCAAGGAATACATCTCTGAAACAATGATAAACACTACCTCCGATTATTAAAGGGCTGGAAAAGGTTTTCCAATCAAACAGACCCAAAAAGCAAGCTGGAGTAGCCATCCTAATATCTAATAAAATAGACTTAACTCAAAATTAATCAAAAGAAAGAGACACTTCAGTCTCATCAAAGGAAAAATCCACCAGGGCGACATCACAGTCATGAACACCTATACACCCAACACAAGGGCTCCTGCATTCATACATGAAACATTATTAAAGCTTCAATCACACATTCATCCCAACATATTGATAGTGGAAGACACCATCACCCAACTCCCACCAAGGGACAGATCATCTAGACAGAAGCTAAATAGAGAAATAATGAAACTTATAGAGGTATTAAATCAAATAGACCTAACTGATGTCTACAGAACTTTTCACCCAAACACAAAAGAGTTCACCTTATTCTCAGTACCCCATGGAACCTTCTCCAAAACTGACCATATATTCAGGCAGAAACAAGCATTAACAAATACAAGAAGATTGAAATAATCCTTTGTTTCCTGTCAGAACACCATGGTCTAAAACTAGACCTCATAACTTCATGGAAACCAAACAATTCTCTACTCAATGACAGATGGGACAGGGAAGAAATTAAAAAAAGAAATAAGAGACTTCCTAAACTTCAGTGAAAATGAAGGCACAAATTACCCAAATTTATGGCACACAATGGAAGCAGAGCTCAGAAGAACGTTCATAGCACTAAGTGCCTTCATAAAGAAGTTTGAGCTGGGATACAAAGATAATAAACTCTAATATGAAAAATTTAATTAAAAAAGTTTGAGACATCCTATAAAGGCAGCTTAACGGCACACCTGAAAGCCTTAGGATAAAACAAAAACAAAACAAAAAACAAACAAAAAAAAAGAGAGAGAAGAAGACACACCCAAGAGGAGTAGATAGCTGGAAATACTCAAATTCAAGGCTGAAATTCATAAATTAGAAACAAAGAAAATGACAGGATCCAAGATGGCAGCACTGGGGGGACAATGTGTCTGAGGAGCAGGACAGCAGTGTTGGCACAGCGACCAGGAGACTGAACTCTGGGACTTAAAGCACCAGCGATTTTGATTCCCAGGTGAGAGGAAATCCCATGGTGTGGGACTCAGTCAGGACTGACCTCAGGTCACCCAGTGAATCCCTGAAATAGGTTCTGGGGATTAGCTGGTACACAGTTGCAATCCCAGCAGAGAGCCCTCTGCTGCCAACTCAGCTTAGGGCCCTCAGCCACCATCCCTGAGAGGGGGCCCTCAGCCACCTGCCCAGAGCAGAGCACTCAGCTGCCAGCACAGAGACCTGCTGTGTGCCTGCTCACTGTCCCAGACAGAACTGTGGGCCCCAGGACACCAGAAACTGAGTTTCCCTGTTGGGAGAAAACCCCACAACTAGAGAATCAGCAGGAATCAAGAGGGCTGTGTCAGGAAATCAGTGTAACAAATGCAGCAACTCACTAAATTCAGAGTGAGAAAACCAGCAGCAGGGCAGCTGTCTCCAGGACTTCTATGGGTGAGAGGAGAGCCCCCCTCCCTAACAAAGACCACAGCTACCACTCAGGTCTATATGCCTGAGGTAAGCAGTGGCAATTCTTGAAAAACACTGGCCATTCAGTGACCATTCCCAAAAAGCGTAGAGGCCTTTCTCAGGAAAAATCATCTTCCTGCCAAGGGGATTCTCCCCACCCCAGGATTCCAGGAAGCACCAGAAACTAACAGCCAACACCTAAAATAGCCCAATGGGTAGAGGCAAGCATAAAAGCTCAACCAATAAAAGGCAGAACAATATGGCATCTCCAGAACCCAGTTATCCAGGGGCAAGCAGCCCTGGACACCCTAGCATAATTGAAATTCAAGAAAATGACCTTACATCTATGCTAATGAAGAGGACAATAGAGGAAGCAAACAAAATACATAAAGAATTAGAGGAAGATAAAGTCAAATAGATTATGGGCATCTGTAAAGAAATGAAGAAAGATAAAGACAAAGAGATTATGGCTATCTGTAAAAAAATACAGGTAGATAAAGACAAACAGAACATGGCCATCTGTGAAGAAATACGGAATGATGCAGCCAGTTTGTGGCCTTCAGAAAGGAAATAATTAAATCACTGAAAGAAAGAAACAAACAAAAAAAACAGAGGAATGTTCAAACAAACAGTTGAAGGAACTAAAGGAAAAACAGGAAAATACAATCAGGTGAAGGAAATCAACAAAACAACTCAAGATCTGAAGATAGAATTGGAAATAGTAAAGAAAACACAAACAGAGGAAATCATGGAGAGGAAGAATGTAGGGAAGAAAACAAGAACTACAGAGGTAAGCATAACCAATAGACTACAAGAAATGGAAGAAGAATCTCAGGTGTGGAAGATACAACAGAAGAAATTGATGTATCCATCAAAGAAAATGTTAAATCCAAAAAATTCCTGACACAGACATCTAAGAAGTCCAAGACAATATGAAAAGACAAAACCTAAGAATAATAGGAATAGAGGAAAATGAAGATTCCCTCCTCAAAGGCCCAGAAAATATATTCAACAAAATCATAGAAGAAAACTTAAAGGAGAGGCCTATAAGAATACAAGAGGCCTACAGAATACCTAGTAAATTTGACCAGAAAAGAAAATCCAGGGAGGTTGGGAGTGGGAGGGAGTGAGGGAATGGGCTATAGCTGGAATACAAAGTAAATAACTGGTGATTAATATAAAAAATTAATAAAAAATGAAATACAAAAAAAGAAAATCCTCTCACCACATAATAATCAAAACAGTAAATATATAGAACAAAGAAAAATTACTAAAAGCTGAAAGGAAAAAAAAGGCCAAGTAACATATAGTGGCAAACCCATCAGAATCACACTTGACTTCTCAACAGAGACTATGAAAGCTAGAAGGGCCTGGACAGATATCATGCAGACCCTAAGAGAACACAGATGTCAGCCCAGGCTAATATATCCAGCAAAACTCACAGTCATCATAGATGGAGAAAACAAGATATTCAATGACAAAAACAAATTTAAACAATACCTACCCACAAATTCAGTGTTACAGAAGATACTAAAAGGAAAAAAAAAACAACCCAGGAAAACTAACTACATTCAGGAAAACACAAACTACAACAAAACTAAACTACAACAAAACTAAAAGTAGCCAAGCAAGCAAACACACTACCACAGCCAACAGCAAAATCAAAGCATCTAAGAGCTACTGGTTATTAATCTCCCTCAACATCAATAAAAAGACAAAGAGTAACAGAATGGATACATTAAAAAGGTCCAACAATCTGTTGAATACAAGAAACACACCTAAGACACAAAGACGGACATTATCTGAGAGTAAAGGGCCTGAAGATGATTTTCCAAGCAAATGGACCTAAGAAGAAAGCAGGAGTAGCCATTCTAACATGTACTAAAATAGATTTTCAACCACACTTAATCAAAAGAGATGGGGAAGATAATTTCATACTCATCAAAGGAAAACTCCACCAAGAAGACATCAAAATTCTGAACATCTATTCTGCTAATACAAGAGCACCCACATTTGTAAAAGAAACATTAATAAAGATGGAACCACACATAGATCCTCACATATTAATAGTGGGAGACTTCAACACCCAACTCTCAACAAAGGACAGGTCAACAAAACAGATATTAAACAAACAAACAATGACTCTGCCAGAGGTCATGAATCAAAGGGACCCAAAAGACATCTACAGAACCTTTCACCCAAATATGAAGTGCTTCTTCTAAGCACTTCATTGTACCTTCTCTAAAATAGACCATATAGTAGGTTACAAAGTAAGCCTCAACAGATACAAAAGGACTGAAATAATCCCATGCATCCTATCTGATCACCAAGGAATAAAGCTGAATCTCAACAACAACAGAAATAGCAAAAAGCCTACACACACATGGAAACTTAACAACTTGCTACTCAATGACAGCTGGGTTAGGGAAAAAATTAAAGTCTTCCTAGAAATCAATGAAAATGAAAACACAACATACCCAAACTCATGGGACATGATGAAAGCAGTGCTAAGAGGAAAGTTCATAGCACTAAGTGCCTTCAAGAAAAAAATTTGAAACATCTCATGCAAGCAACTTAATGGCTCCCCTAAAATCTCTAGAAAAAAAAAAGCAGACACACCCAAGAGGAGTAGACGGCTAGAAATAATCAAACTCAGGGCTGAAATCAATAAATTTGAAACAAATAAAACAATTGAAAGAATCAATGAAACCAAGAGCTGGTTCTTTGAGAAAATCAACAAGATACACAAACCCTTTGCCAAACTAACTAAAGGGCAGAGAGATGCCATCCAAATTAACAAAATCAGAAGTGAAAAGGGGGACATAACTACAGATACTGAGGAAATCCAAACACTCATTAGGTCTTACTTCAAGAGCCTATACCCCACAAAATTTGAAAATCTAAATGAAATTTACAATTTTCTTGATCAATTCCACTTACAAAAGCTGAATCAAGACCAGGTAAATCACTTAAATAGCCCTATATCCCCTAGGGAAATAGAAGTGGCCATCAAAAGTCTCCCATCCAAAAAATGCCCAGGGCCAGATGGTTTCAGAGCAGAATTCTACCAGACCTTCAAAGAAGAGCTAACACCAACACTCCTCAAAATATCCCACAAAATAGAAACATAAGGAACACTACCAAACTCATTCTATGAAGCCACAGTCACCTTGGTACCTAAACCTCACAAAGACCCAACAAAGAAAGAGAATTTCAGGCCAGTCTCTCTTATGAATATTGATGATAAAATACTCAACAAAATACTTGCAAACGGAATACAAGAACACATCAAAGATATCATCCAATATGACCAAGTAGGCATTATCCGAGGTATGCAGGGGTGGTTCAATATATGGAAATCCATCAATGTGATCCACCATATAAACAAACTGAATAGAAAAACCACATGATCATCTCCCTAGATGCTGAAAAAGCATTTGACAAAATCCAACATGCATTTATGTTTAAAGTCTTGGAGAGATCAGGGATACAAAGCACACACCTGAACAAAGTAAAGGCAATATACAACAAGCCTATAGCCAACATTAAACTCAATGGAAAGAAACTAAAATCAATCCCTCTGAAATCAGAGACAAGGCAAGGTTGCCTACTCTCTCCATATCTCTTCAACATAGTTCTTGAAGTCCTTGCTAGAGCAATAAGACAATTAAAGGAGATCAAGGGGATACAAATTGGAAAGGAAGAAGTCTAAGTATCACTATTTGCAGAAGATATAATAGTATACCTGAGTGACCCCCAATATTCTACCAGAGAACTCCTACAGCTGATAAACACCTTCAGCAAAGAGGCTGGAAAAAAATAACTCAAAAAAATCAGTTGCCCTCCTGTATACAAAAGACAAACAGGCTGAGAAAGAAATTAGGGTATGAACACAATGGCTGGCTCTTCGACCCCCCTCGCCCCACGAGGGAGGAGCAGCCTTGCTAGGCCACAGAAGAGGACATTGCAGCCAGTCCTGAAGAGACCTGATAAGCTAGAGTTAGAAGGAAGGGGAGGAGGACCTCCCCTATCAGTGGATTTGGAAAGGGGCAGGGAAGAGATGAAGGAGGGATGGGAGGGACATAGGGAGGGAATGCGGGAGGGGGCTATGGCTGGGATACAAAGTACCTAACCTGTGATTAGTATAAAATAAAAATGTAAAAAAAAATAAAAGAAATGAGGGAAACAAAACTCTTCACAATAGCCACAAAGGACATAAAGTACCTTGGTGTGACCCTAACCAAGAAAGTCAAAAATTTGTACAAAAAACATTTCCAGTCTCTGAAGAAAGAATTAGAAAATATCAGAAGATGGAAAGATCTCCCATGCTCATGGCTTGGCAGGATTAATACAGTAAAAATGGTCATCTTAACAAAAGCCATCTACAGATTCAAAGCAATTCCCATCAAATTACCAACACAATTCTTTACAGACAATGAAAGAAAAATTCTCAATTTCATATGGAATAACAGGAAACCCAGAATTGCTAAAACAATCCTCTAAGATAAAAAATCTTCTGGAGATATCTCCATCCATGATCTCAAGCTGTACTATAAAGCAACAATACTAAAAACTGCATGGTACTGGCATAGAAACCTACTGGTGGATGAATGGAATAAAAAAGAAGACCCTGAAATAAACCCACACACTTATGGACATGTGATCTTTGACAAAGATGCCAAAACCATACAATGGAAAAAAAAGGTAGCATCTTTAACAAATGCTGCTGGTCTAACTGGATGTCTACATCTAGAAAAATGCAAAGTACTTATCCATACTTAAAGAAATAGGAAATAGTAAGATCTGGAGAGGACAAGGAGAACAACAGAACCAAAAATTCTGGGCATAGGGGATCTTTTCTGAGACTGATACTCCAACCAAGGACCATGAACGGAGATAACCTAGAACCCCTGCACAGATGTAGCCCATGGCAGTTCAGCGTCCAAGTGGGTTCCATAGTAATGGGAACAGGGACTGTCTCTGACATGAACTGATTGGCCTGCTCTTTGATCACCTCCTCCTGAGTAGGGAGCAGCCTTACCAGGCCACAGAGGAAGACAATGCAGCCAGGCTTGATGATACCTGATGCACTAAGATCAGAAGGAAGGGAAGGAAGATATCCCCTATCAGGGACTGGGGGAGACAGCATGGGAAGAGAAGGGGGAGGGAGGGTGTAATTGGGAGAGGAGGAGGGAGGGAGCTACAGGGGGGATACAAAGTGAATAAACTGTAATTGATAAAAAGTAAATGAAAAAATACAAAATAAATTATTCAAAGAATCATTGAAACCAAGAGCTGGTTCCTTGAAAAAAAAATCAACAAGATATACAAACCCTTAGCCAAAATAAAGGCAGGAGACACTGCCCAAATTAACAAATTCAGAATTGAAAGGAGGAGGTGAGGACAGACACTGAGGAAATCCAAAGAATCATTAGGTCTTACTTCAAAAGCCTGTATAGCACAAAATTTGAAAATCTAATTGAAATGGAAAATCTTCTTGATAGATTCCACTTGCCAAACTTGAGTCAGGATCAGATAAATAAATAGTCCTATATCTCCTAAAGAAATAGACTCTACCTAGCAGTGTATCAAAGCAGAAACTGAGACTCATAACCAATCCTTCGGCAGATTGCAGAGAATCATATGAAAGAAGGGGGAGTTAATATGATCTGGAGAGGATAGGAGCTCCACAAGGACCAAATATATCTGGGCACAGGGGTCCTATATGAGACTGTTTCTCCAACCAAGGACCATGGGTGGATATAACCTAGAACCTCTGCTTGCCTGTAGCCCATGGTAGCTCAGTATTCAAATGGGTACCCTAGTAAGGGAAATAGGGACTATTTCTGACATGAACTCAATGGCAGACTCTTTGACCTCCCCACCCAGCAAGGGAGGAGAAGCACTCCTAGGCCACAGAATATTTTGCAGCCAGTCCTGAAGAGACCTGATAAACCAGGGCCAGATGAAAGGGAAGGAAGTCCTCCCCTATCAGTGGACTTGGAAAGGGGCAGGGAGTAGACGAGGGAGGGAGGATGGGATTGGGAGGGAATGAGAGAGTGGGATTCACCTGGGATACAGAGTTAATAAAATGTAATTAATAAAAAATAGAAAGAAATAGAAGCAGTCATAAAAAGCCCAGGGCCAGATGACTTCAATGAAGAATTCTACCAGTTCTTCAAAGAAAAGTTAACTCCAATAATCTTCAAGTGATGTCACAAAACAGAAATAGAAGGGACATTACAAAACTCATTCTATGAGACCACAGTCACCTTGATACCTAAACCACACAAATACTCAACAATGAAAAAGATTTTCAGACCAATTCTCTTATAAACACTGATACAAAAATACTCAACAAAATACTCATAACTGAATCCAAGTACACATAAAAGATATCATCCTCCATGACCAAGTAGGCTTCATCCCAGGCATGCAAGGGTGGTTCAATATATGGAAATCCATCAATGTGGTCCACCATATAAACAAACTGAAGGAGAAAAACCACATGATCATCTCCTTAGATGCCAAAAGAGCATTTGACAAAATCCAAAACCCACTCATGTTTAAAGTCTCGGAGATTTCAGGGATACAAGGCACATACCTAAACATAGTAAAGGCAATATACAGCAAGCCTATAGCCATCATCAAACTAAATGCAGAGAAACTTATATCCACCCCACTGAAATCAGGGACAAGGCAAGGCTGCCCGGTCTATCTAAATCTCTTCAATATAGTACTTGAATTTCTAGCTAGAGCAATACGACAACTACAAGAGATCAAGGGGATACAAATTGGAAAGGAAGAAGTCAAAGTATAACTATTCTCAGATGATATATAATAGTATACATGAGTGACCCCAAAAATTCTACCAGGGAGCTCCTACACCTGATGAAACACCTTCAGCAAACTGGCTGGATTCAAAATTAACTAAAAAAAATCAGAAGTGAATGAGGTAACACAAAAGCAGAAACATACACATGGTATATACTCACTTATAAGTGGATGTTAGTCATATAATATAGTATAAACATACTAAAATCTACAGCCCTAAAGAAGCTAAACAACAAGGAGGACCCTAGGGAAGGTGCTTAATCCTCATTAGAAGGGCAAACAGGGTAGACATTGAAAGCAGGAGAAGGGACTGCTAGGAGGTGAAAGAGGGCGCTAGAGCAGGGATACAAAGTGAATAAATTGTAATTAACAATAATAATAATAAAAGTTTTGGAAAATTATCACTGGAGAATTTTACTAATATATATACATACATGAAAGAAATTTAAATGGAGATACTATATAGTGAGAAAGACAGTATCCTAACTAGACATCCAAAGCTACCAAGTGAAACCTATAGTAGCAGGATTCACACACACACACACACACACACACACACACACACACTCATACAAGAATGCCTTACAGGCTGTGACCATGCTAGTTTAACAATGCCCCTTTTCTAACGGAAAGTCCAAATTTTCTAGCAGTTGGTCAGTCTATGAGTCTGGACATCTCATCTCATTTTCATTATGCACAAGTGTATTCTCTCCTTTTGCTCCTTCTTTTTTGTTTTGCTTTGCCATTGTATGCATTATTTTTAGTTTTATACTTTAATTCATTTATTCATTTATTTATTCACTTTACATGCCAATCATAGCCTCCTCCCTTCTCTGTTCCCCGTTGCACCCTCCCAAGAACTTAAAACAAATAAACAAGCAAATAATAAATTTCTGAAAGATCTGAAATGCCATCTTTGCAGGAAAACTTGAAGCAAAAAATAATTAATATGATTTAAATAAAAATTAGGTCAGACACTAGTACCTTTGTACAGAATTAAACTTTTCTAATTAAATTTTAAGGTGAGAATTGTTGTACTCAGTTTAAGCTGATGAAATATTTAAAAAATGGTTAATTCATTTCCTAAAGAGAAAAAGGCAATAAGCATACCCATGATAGATAAGACACAAAACCTTTGTTTCTGATAGAACGCCAACATTCCCTATGCTGGTGACTTCTTCAGCAAAATTCTAGCTTTTTAAAAAAATTTTTTTTCTAAATCTAATTCATCTTGAGATCACTTTCTGCACAAACCTCTCAACAGTTTCCCAGGTACATCCTGTTTACATTTGCGACTTCTCTCCATTTTTGCCTCATTCTCAGATCATTGACATCTCTTTCCATATGGCTTTCCTTAGATGTTCACATTTCTTCATGGACTGCTTGTGACCACCACATTGATATGGTTTTGTTTAAATGACCCAGTATTCTGTCAAATAAGTTATCAATCAACATCTAAACTGATCACTACTTCACTGAGTGGGTTCTTCAAGAGCTTGGCATGGGAATGCCACTGCTTACATTGTAAGAATGTGGGGAAAGATGGCTAAAGCCATCCTTCAGTTACCTTTAATTCCAAGAATTGAGGCTTCAGCTTTAAAAGTAAATTCCGAAATGACTAAAAGCACATTACTTCACACACCACTCTGGCTGCACGTCAATACTCACCCACTGGGAGTATTGACCTTCTGGAGTTTAAAGCTAATCTTCAGGGGAGGAGAACTAGTAGTTAGTGTTGCCAGAAGTGTCAGGCCTTGGGGATGTGTATGAAACTACCCATCCCTTTCTTCACACAGTGATGTGACCATTTGCTAATCAGTCAACAACTGCCCTGAGTGAAAGAATTTCTTCTCTGTATTTACACACCCCATAAAGTGGGCTTTCCTTTATTATGCACAATTTATTTTAATGAAAATGTTTAGCTTTGGGGGCAAGGAATTATCATCATTATGAAGATGAGAGACAGGGTTATGTTGGATTTTTCTTTTAATTATTTGAGGCAAGATGGAGAAAGCAATATGTTTCCATGTATTCTTTCAAAAGCCTTTTGAAAGATGCTTAATGAATTGTGTCACAATTATTTTATAGATGCATTGTCAATTAAAAGAGGCTCAAAAATTGCTTTCTTGTCACAACCTGGTCAGTATACAAGGAAAATAAGTCAATAGCATCAAGGAAAATAAGTCAATAGCATCAAAGTACAGGTTGTTTACTCCTCTTTACTCTGCCTTTTTCAACAGTTTAAGGGAGAGCTTGCACATTCATGTTCATGAAGGTAATGCTGCAACTCCTAATTTCATGTCATGATAGTATAGATGCCTCAGGAAGGATAAAGAAAAGAGATAGTTATAGTTGCTATTGTTTAAAGACTATAGCCAGAAATTATTTGATTAATAAGGCATCATCTTCCAAAAGAAAGGAGTATTTCTGCTGCCCATGAGTATATGCTACTGGCATACTTGAATCATTTTTGCTTATGTGACCAAGAGTGAGCTTCTGTGCTTGCCTTCCATGCACATTCAATCTTAAGCTTCACAATGGTCCAATGGGGTAGTTGTCAAAGTATGTATTACTACTACTCACCAACACAGATGATTCTTCTTTTTTTCCTTAAGCATCAGAAAGGAATTGCAATCATATGATTTTTGAGGTCAACTCATGTAATTCAGCCAACTAAATTCAATGTGTATGAGATGGTGCAATTTCTGGGTAGAAACCATTAGCATGATCATTCACCATTATTCTCTTTCCTTTGAGTGTTTTCCCTTAGTAATGGATATTGAAATGGAAGTAAAATTCTGAGACAACTTCCATAGAGAGTCTTCTAGACACATGGCAATTGCTCTCAAACCCAGGACAAATGCCTTGATGCCTAGTAACATAAAAAAACAAAAAACGAAAAAAAACAAAACAAAACAAAAAAACAGACTCTGAGCTCTAGGTTCCCCCAGCATCCTCATGTCCCTACCTGTAACAAGGGTCCTCCTGGCTGGCATATCCTGCCCTCTATTCTGAATCCTCAAGCCCAGAGGACGGGCTACTGCCTTTTTCCAGCTTCTCTGGCCCCTATATAACTCAGCCATTTTGACTCTGTGAGTCTTTTGGACACTCTCTTGGTGTCCTTCTTTCCTGGCCTCTGGTTCCTCTGTTGGTCTCCTGGTCTCTTGCCTACTCAGTCTCCCTTCCCCTCAACTCCCTCTTCTCTCATAGCCCAGGTCACTCTGCCCAGAAAGTCCAGTCTTTACTATTCCAGACACCTCTTCTCTTATGCTCTCCCACATACCTATAACAAACGTTCTCTATACTTTCACAATAGTCATGTCCTCTTTTCTTTTCATTTCTTGTTTCATTCATCTTTACTCTTTTTGGCCCTTTCACCTCTTGGTCAGTCTCTTGGCCAAGCATCCCTTCTTGGTTGGAGGCTCCTCTTTTGCCCCTCCTCTCCTTTTCTCTTACAAGGCCCCACTCGGCCTAGACATGCTCACTCTGGCCTCTTTCATACGTATCTGCCTCTGCCCCTTTCTATATTCTTCCTCATATCTACAATAATCCCTTTCCTTTACCTTATACCTAAGATCAGTCATAGGCTTCTTTTTATGTCTTCTTTTCATTCACATAGCAGAAAAGAGTATGTATGAAATTAGACTTTCCCAGCTAAAGCGGGAATTTGATGACCACAACTGATAAAAAATAAGCGTTGACATTTTTTTTCTGATTTAGCTGGCCCTGAAATTATGTAACAACTATTTCCTCTTTTATTTATTTTTATTTTTATTTATTACAGTTTATTAACTTTGTATACCAGCTGCAGCCCTCTCCTTCATCCCCTACCAGTCCTGCCCTCCCTCCCTCTTCTCCCCCATGCCTCTCCCACCGTCCACTGATAGGGGAAGTCCTCCTCCCCTTCCATCTGACCCTAGCTTATCATGTCTCATCAGAACTGACTGCATTGTCTTCCTCTATTGCATGTTTAGGCTACCCCCACCCTCCTCAGGAGGAGATGATCAAACAGCCAGCCACTGAGTTCATATCAGAGACAGTCCCTGTTCTCATTACTAGGGAAACCACTTGGACACTGAGCTGATATGGGCTATATCTGTGTAGGGGTTCTAGGTTATCTCCATGGATGGTACTTGATTGGAGTATCAGTCTCAGAAAAGAGTGCTGGGTCCAGACTTTTTGCTTCTGTTGCTCTCCTTGTGGAGCTCCTCTCTCTGCCAGGTCTTTCTATTTCTTAATCTTTATATATGCCCACCCTGAAAACCTTCTTGTCTTTCTTTCTAGCACCTATAGTAAAAGCAGCTTTACCTACCTATTTGATAAAAAGCACATGGACTACTTACTACATACATATCACACGGCTGAGCCTTTATGCTCACATGTATATTACATTTAACCTTGTAACAAATCATTGTAGAGAAACATGAGGACCTTTGACCTTTTCCATGTGGACTCTGGGGAAAGGCCCTCCCTCTTCATTTTTATCAGAAGACTTCTCTGCTTTCCCTGAAGTGGTGTCCGATGATAACCAATCTTTTGAAAGACAGAAAGAAACAGGGTCAACCAAAATATGTGTACATACTATATGTTCATATTGTAGACTTTGCCTACAGCCTACATCCACCTGCTGTGCTTCGAAGTGTACAGAAAGGAGTTGCTGCTGTCTTTTATTTAATTAATGAAGAATGCTAATGTGGAGGAAAAGGAAGTTTCTACTCCTCACATGAATTGGTACAATGATTATACAAGTACATAAAGATTGTGTATGTTTAGGTGTATCTGTGAATATGTGTTTATATATGTATATGTACATGTGTATGTATATGTATATAATGGATATGTAAATGTATATGTATATGTGTGATACCCAGATCATCCACTTAAAAACTATCTGTTTTACTCTTATTGAAAAACACCCTTGAAATCACTACAGCTTATATACAAATGAAACTTTATAAAATACTTAAATAATTGAAGTGAAACAGAATTTTTAACAAATAAGGAAAAGGCATGCTGACTTTCCTAGTGAGGAAATGTTTCTCTTTGTAATTCTTTTGAAACTTCTGATTCAACCACATGGAAATCTTAGGTTGCTGACATCATCAGAACCGGGCTGGTAGGTGACAGCTTTAGGGGCTTCACAGTCTGATTTCAACTTTCAGTTTTGGTAAATGATGGAATCCATACATATTTCTTTTTAGATATTAGAAAAAAATGGTACACCACTTTATGGAAAATATTTTTTAAAGATGAGAGTTCAGATAACAGTACAGAACAAAAAGGAATATTACAATGTCAGAATTTTATGAACTAATTCAGACTATGAAAGTCAAATCTGATTGTGTCACTTTAGAAAGTCACTTGTGGTATTCAGTAGTTATTGTTGGTGTAGTATTTTATCTGAATATTATGTTAATTTTTGTTTTTGTTTTTTTAATATTTTATAATTTATTCACTTTGTATCTCAGTTGTAGCTGTCTCCCTCATCTGTGTGTGTGTGTGTGTGTGCGTCTTCTTTCCTGTGTGCCTGTACATGTTTGTGTGCTTTTGTGTCTCTCTGTGTCTTTGTATGTATGGGAGTGTCTGAGGGCATAGATAGTTTTACTCACACAACCGTCTCTTGGGTTAATAGCAAAGATTCACTTATGTTTCAGATTGTATGGGATTTACTTCCGTAAGCAAAGTTATAATTTCTCTTAGCAAAGATAGTCAGAATGAGTAACCACCGGCATTTTTAGATGAGCCCTGGTCTAATAAGCGTTGGAAATTTGAAAAGAGGATGAAAACTACATATTATCTTGCTATTCAATCACCTTGCAATGTGAAATCATTAGATATTTAATATTCCATCTTTAAAAATCTTGTTCAAAAATACTTTTGATCATATACATTCTTAAAATCACCCTTTACCAGAGATGCATTCATAGATAACTTTTTACCTGTTGTTCTGTAAACCACCATTGGAATCCATAGTCTCACTGTAATTTAACAAAAAAAAATGAGAAGATTTTTTGATGGTTTAAGGACATAAAAGTCATTATTTTTACTCAAGTATTTTTGAATAACAAAGCAAGAAATTAGTAACTCTACAGTTTTATTCATTTGAACTTATAAGGAACATTTCAATTTCTATTTCATAAGTGTGTTATGCAATGAAAAAGATTAGGATAAAAACTTTTTTCCACTGACCTCTGTAACATATCTTCTAATGCCAGATACCCTCACTTCTAGGAACAATAGTTTGTTTCATATTTCATTCTAATACCCATTTCAGAATGAAAGGCTATACTCGTGGGAAATGACATTTCAAGACTGGAGGAAGAAAAAGGAAGCACATATTCACGAAAAAAGAATGATTCATGTTAGAGACACAGCCCTGCTTTATACAGCATAAATCAGCTAAATGAGGTTTACTTCTTCAATCAATATTTATTGAGAACTTATAGCATGGTGGCTGTGTTTTAGCATCCAAGTTCCTCTGCCGAACAGCACAAAAAAAAATTCTTTTTCTCATAGGAGAACACATTTCATTGAAAAGAATCAGACTACGGGCTGACTAGAAATACATGTGAGTAGGTTTATATTACAGGCTTAGAGATAATACACCTAGAGTCATATCAAGGCCTTGCATTAGTAAATAGACGGTCACTGAAGCATTGGAAAATATTGACTTTATCCTTTCAATATTTATTTTAAATGCATAAATATTAAACATATATCATTGCTTGCATAAAATACAGAAAGTTATTATAAAATGATAATTATTTAATTTCTATTTTTAATTTTAATAGGCTCTTTCATGGTTAAGTAGCTTTATCAAAACAAGACAAACATTACTGATTTTTATATTCGATTTTCATAGGTTTAGGGAAAACTCAAGTATTGTGTACTCCAAGTTGTAAAAGAATTTTACTCCAGCAACAGGGCTGCTCTATTAAGGAAACTCATCCAAAGACCTTCTATCCTTCTACGTATGTGTGATCTGGCTGAAATGACTCTCCTTTCATCCCTCTGGCTGGAATACAGCGATGCTGCTAGCATACACCTTTAATCCCAAACAATGAAGCAAAAGTTAGTTTGTAGAAAGAAATACCCATCTTTGAAAATGACATCTAATTGAGGGACAGACAAAGTGGTGAATCAAAGAAAGATCTGACAGAATGAGTCAGAGACAGGATATGCCCATTCTCCTGAAAACAGATAGGAAAGAGAAAAACATTAAGAGCAGTGCAGTAGGGTTGAGCACAGTAGTACAGGGTCCAGTAGAGAGAGCACAGAGAAAACAGAGGAATGGAGAAAGGAGTAGAGTTGACTACAGCAGAGAGTTTAGTGGAGAAGACAGTACAGTAGTGTTCAGTACAGTTCAGGCTATTCCATGCTGTTCAGTTGAATTCAGATAGTTTGGTACAGTTCCACTCACAAAGTTCAGGTCGATTCAGGAAAAGCTGAGAGAAGCCTGTTTGAATCAGTCAACTTGGAGAGGAGTTTCAGCCAGAAGAGCTGAGTTGAACCAGACAGCCAGAGTTCAGAAAGTGCTAGGAAAGGTGAGCCTCTTCAGCAGTACGCCCCCAAGATGACAATTGCCTCAGGTGAATAAAGTTACATTTACATCAATTTAGCTGAATTTTTTAAGTTTATTTTGTTATTGTTGTGAATATATTCTAAGCCATATGAAACACAGCCAGACATTATACAGATATTGAATGACCTTGGAACATTCAACCCTAAATAGGATGTTGCAATCAAGTCCCTTCCCTCAGGGCTCTGAGAACCCCAGGGAAGAAGAGGTAGAAAGGGTCAAATAGTCAGAGGGATGGAGGACGCCAAAAATAAAAAAAAAATGAAAAACAAGGTCCACAAAATCAACATGATCAAACCTCAAATTATCTCAAAGAGACTAATGTAGCAGGCAGAGCTGTTGCATGTACATTATGGCTTCCAGTTCAGTGTTTTTATAGGATCTCTGAGTGTGCAGGCAACAGAGTCAGAGACAGCTCCTGCTCCCTCTGTTGGGGAACTCACAAGAAGACCAAGCTAGAGGACTCTAACATGAACAGTAATTTTATCATTTTTATCCTTTATTTCATTCACCATTTTGATACCATTAAAAAAAAGAACGGTAGAATTTTTAAAGTACTGTTTGCCTTTTCATTGTTTCTGTTCTTATCGATATTTGTAGAATGTACTTTCTATTTTGCAAAGTTTCTGTTGATGTGTCAGTTATGGTCAATGATATTTCTGTTAATCAATTTGCTGAAACTTTTTCTAGTACTCATTATTTCTGACATTCTTCATTTGCATTTTAGGGGTGTCTTAGATTGATGACTTACATTTCTCCTGTGTCTTCATCTACTGGATAGCTGAAAGTAAAATACGCCACAGGCTTTGTGTCAGAGGATAAACAGGTAGATAGTGCTGTTCACAGCCAGAGGTGGAGGCTCTGGCTGCATTCATCAATATGGATTAAGCATAAAACAAACCCTGGCTCTTTCCCAGTCTTATATATTATGCCCTGTTCATGAAAGACCTGGAGCAAATGGCATTTTCTCATAATCATCTGAATTTAGAGTAAAGTAGGCACCACATAAAACAAAGATGAGAAGCTCAATAAATCAATACAATAAATCAATACAATAAATCAATACAATTCAAACAAAACAAAAATTAAATGGCGCTTGCAGTGTTGAGAATGTCCACAGGCAGTGGTTTTTATACACATCTGTTTCTAATATGAGAGTCAGCTTAAGAAATCACTCACATTAGCACCATGAAGTTCCTTTTTACTTTTGTGAACATCTTACAAAATACTGAAGGATGACCTAATGCTACAGCATATAGGGCAAGCCAACCTGGCATCAACATGAAGGGTATGTATCCACCAAGGAGATGGCTGTGGCCAATACAGGCTACCAATTCATAAGATCATGGCAATCTCTCAGGCTGCCTTTGGTGGATCTCACAATGGCCTCCAGAAAACCACCATCTGGATAGTTTAAGAAGCAGATTCCTGGCCCCATCACCAGTAAGTGTGATTTAGCAGTTCTAGAGGAAAGTACAAGAGTATTCGTTTTAAGTTAGTTCTCTAGAATATTGTGAATTGGTAATTCTCAGAACACACATCATCATACCATTGAGCCAGGGGCAATAAGCACCAAGTTTCATCAAACAGTTATAAAAATCTCATGAACCTCTGTTGGTCTCCTTTTACTCCTCCTTTAATAAAATTCTGTGCACTCTGCCCAAAGTTTGGTTATGAATCTCAGAATCTGCTTCGATACCTCGATCTGTAGAGTCTTTCAGAGGCCCTCTGTGGTAGGCTCCTGTTCTGTTCCCTGTCTTCTCCTGTTTCTGAAGTCTATCGCATTTGCCCTTCTGAATGAAGATTGAGCATCTTATCTAAGGTCCTCCTTGTTTAGCTTCCTTAGGAGTAAAGATTTTAGTATGTTTATCCTATATTATATGTTTAATGACCACTTATGGGTGAGTATGTACCATGTATGTCTTTCTGCTTCTGGGTTATCTAACTCAGGAAGAACTTTTCTATTTCCCACCATTTGGCCTGCTAATTTCATGATTTCCTTGTTTAATAGCTGAGTAGTATTCCATTGTGTAAATGTACCACGAATTCAGTATCTATTCCTCAGCTGAGGGACACCTAGGTTGTTTCCAGATTTTGTGCCCAGGCACCCCTGCAGAGACTGATACTCCAACCAAGGACTATGCATGGAGAGGAACTCCTGCTCAGATGTAGCCCATAGACTAAGTCTCCAAGTGGGTTCCCTAGTAAGGGGAGCAGGTGTTGTCTCTGGCATGAACTTAGTGGCAGGTTCTCTGATCACCTCACCCTGGGGGTTGCAGCTTTGCCATGCCACAGAGAAAGATAATGCAGCCAGTCCTGATGAGATGTGATAGGCTAAGGTCAAATAGAAGGGGAAGAGGACTTCCCTTGTCAGTGGACTAGGGGAGGGGCATAGGGGGAGAAGAAGGAGGCTGCAGCTGGGATTTAAAAAGTGAATTAACTGTAATAAATAATAAATTAAAATACATAAATGGCAAAATAAAATCTCATGAGAACTACTATGCAGTCTTGAATTTAAGATAAACCAAACTGAGAATAAGATCATTAAAAGAGGGAGAAAATTAGTTCAAGTCTTTTTCCCTTTCTTTTTTTCTTTTTTTGTAGCCAGTATGCATGCTCTTTTTTTTTTTAAACAGTGTGGTTTGTACATCAGCTACTTGATTGACATAACTCCACTTGTCTTAACTGACCTGGAAGGCTTAAACCTCTAATTTAGACTTCTTATGTCTGTATTTCTCCAAGATAGAATACAGAAGAATCAATCATTTAAGTCACCTTTCTATATCCTTCTCCTCCAATCCTTATGTCAGGCTTTTTTTTAACCAGGTAAAAGCTTTGACTTAGTGTCCTAAAGTTATCTTAAGTTTCTCAGTTTCTCTCTGACATAGGCATCTTTTTGCAAACCAGCATCCATTTCTTTCTCCAATGTTCCACTGACATCTACTTGTGTGCTTTCTGGTCTGTTGTCCAATTCTAGATGTAAAGATCTTCTCAACATGAAAATATGACGACATGTAAAATTGCTTGTTTTTCCATTGTTTTAAGACAGTCCAAATGTTAGTAGGGCCAACATACCCTTACATAATTTACTCTGTTCTTGTCTCCCAATTCAATATTGGGTCACAGAAATATGTTTGCTGTTGGTTTTAGCCCCGGTACCTAAATCACTATAATATCATTTTTCTTCTTTGATCTGGAACTTTAGAATTCTCACGACCCATAACTTTCCCTCCTGTTGTTTAACATGCTGTATTTGCCACAGTGTCTGATCTTAATCTCCTATCCATCTAGTTATGTTTTCATTTTGAATGTTTGAACTCAGTTATTACTTGTTTGAAAATTTGTCTACCATAACAAATCAAATTTTCCAATTAGAGGTTTATAAATAAATGTCTATGTACCAAACTTGATTTAATAGGTCATTTTGTATTCATAACCTTGCGTTTATATTGTCTTTGAATTAGAATACTGTTTGGAAAACATGGGCAAATTCAGTATTTAAAACATGTATGACATCCAATACCTCTTGAAGGATTACATACATTAACTAGTATAGCTGGTAATTATTGGTAAGAATAAGGTCATAAAAAGAATATAGACTTTACAATTATATTTCAGAAAGAGAAATTTAAAGTTTCTAGAAAAGAATTTTCATTATAAAACATCTTAGCAAATTATGATGAAATTATTTTCATAAGACACCATATCTACATTACAGAAAGAAAATTAGAAGCCATAAAAAGAGTTACAAGACATAAAATGTAATTTTTGAGTTTTTTCAAGGGGCTAATGCTTTCACCAAAAGTACAATTCTTACTGTTTCCTAGAAAATATTATGGTGACTCAGGGGGCTCATGTTAAGACCAAACAAAACCATCTTTCTGTAATTCAGTATTGGATAGGTTAATGGAATCTGTGACTAAAATACATCACTGAACAGAAACTCAACCTTAGTCATATTGACTTCCTTGAGCCAGCCAACCATTAATTATAAAATACCCAAAAACAGCAATAATAGTGTATTTTCTGAGGGCTGACTTTTCATAATGAGTTTTCTTAGTTAGTTCTTAAAATACCCATGAAGCAGATTCCTGGTAGTTTCTTTTCACTTCAAAGAAATTTAAATGTTAAAGTAGACACACAACCTAAGTGAAGTACATAAAACTCCGGTTCCCTGAATATCAACTTTTGCAGAACTTCTGTACCAGGTGATTCCAGCTACATTTTCCTAGTGTGATGAGATGCCCACCGAGAATCCTAAAGAAAATGAGAATGTGCAGGATTTTTGGCTTAGTTCTAGATACAGTCTATCACTGCAAGGAAATCCCTGCAACAAGGCCTTGAAGCAGCTGGTGGCATGTGTCCACAGTCAGAAAGAAGAGACCAAAGGAGAAAAACAGAAAACAAACAAGCAAAACACTGCTAAACTTGCTGGTTCACTTCATACAGCCCATGCTTCTCTGCCCAGGGTACAGCCCCACCTACAATTATCATGGCTCTTTCCACATCAATTAAGTTAATCAACCATCTTTGACAGGCATGGCCAGAGTTCTGTCTCCCAGGTGATTTTAGAGACTGTTAGTAGGACAATTAACACGGTCACACAGGTGAAATATTAGCTGGTAATAAAAAAAAAGCAAAACCGTGGCTCTTGATAGTTTCTTGGAGAAGAGCCAGTTTTATTTAATTTGACATAAAGCTAACTTCAGTGTTCGCCACTAACAACAGCTGATAGTAGGGCTATTATCAAAAGGATAGGAGATAGCTAATGTTGATGCAAATGAGAAGAACAGGGAATGCTTATATGTGTTTTGTGGAAATATAAATTACTATAACCAATATGGAGAATCTTAAAGCCTTTAAAAATGTAACTACCATATAATCCAGCAATTCTAGAACTGAACAAATTTCCAAGAAAAATTAAATATACATATAAAAGAGATAATTACATTTCTATAGTCATTACAGCATTATTCAGACTATCCAAGACTAACAAAAAAGTATCCCTGGTGTCCATCAGTGAATTATTGGATAAGGAAAATGTGACATTTATCTATTAATTTATTATCTCACATCTACCTATCTATGTATCTCTCTCTCTCTCTCTCTCTCTCTCTCTCTCTCCCTATATATATATATATCATCTACCTTTTAACGTGCTTCATGTTTGCTTGCCTAGTCTTTTATAGGCCTTCTAACTCCGTCCTCTACTGACCTCTGGCCTTTGTGAAAAATGTTTGTTCTTTTCTTCCCTAATAGGTTAGTGTGTGTGTGTGTGTGTGTGTGTGTGTGTGTGTGTGTGTGTGTGTGTAGGCTGTGCTGGGCAGCAACAGCTGGATGTGGGTGGGCCAGACTGAATAATCGCTAATGAGATTTCCGAGCTCAGAGAATAGCGGAACTGGAGATGGAAGGGAAATGAACTTCATTCCTCTACTGCAAGCAGAACCACCATTCCTCTTCTGTTCTACATGTAAAGAGGGAAGACATTAAGGTAGTGGGAAAAAAATAGCCTGCCAGACTATCTTCAAGTGGGTAATTGGAAGACTGGCAGGAATTTTCAAACATAGTATAACAAAATTTAGAAACAAAAACGTTCCTTTTCATTTGCACAGAGGCTCTGTTGAAGCTGAAATACTTGTGGGATATTAGGAATGAAAAATGTCAGCATGCAACTGCCCGGGCTTGTCTGGTTTACAGCTCCCACCTCGTGGTTGTCATTACAGCCCAGAAAAAGAACCTCTTTGTCTCTGGAGAATTACTTTCCAAAGACAAGAAATGTCCACGAGCAACCACTCTCTTTGACATATAGGTCATGACATTCAGAGAATAATGTCAGGGATCTCTGAGTGCCATCACCTTGAGTCACTGTTCAAGGCTGGGAAGTATGTATCCAGATAAGCATTCTTATTCCTAAAAATTGTCTTTACTATAAAGAGAGTGACTCAGTGATTTGAAAAAGAAGAAGAAGATAAAGAAGAAAAAGAAGAAGAAAATATACTCACCTCTCAGTGATTAAATCTCTCCACCCCAGTTGCCTATTGGTCTCATAGCTAATTTCTAGATATTATTTCAGTTCTTCTTCTTCTCCTGCCTGTTTTCCTCCCAATCTCTGTAATCTTCACAGATAGGAAGTCTTGCTCTGTCTTGTCTCTCTATAAAAAGTTTACCTGATCTAACAATATTAAGAATAGTCTTGTATTCTATTTTATTTAATTATATTTTTAAAAGAAAGAAACAAAAATGAATGAATGAATGAATGAATGAATGAAAACTTAGACATGAGGTTAAAGGTTAACAACTGAACAGTTATTTACACTACACCTGCTAGGTGAGAGAAAATTACTTTTCTCCAATGGATTGTCATTGGGTATATGAACCTCTGCAGGGAAGGCCTATTCAAGTCCTGTTGACCAACATATAAGAAACTTAAATTTGGGGTTTAGGACAAGATAAAGGATCTAGAATTGCAGAAAGGTCAATATGATCAAAATACATTTAAAATTAAAAATTGTTTAAAAAGATGAATAATTAAAAATGGATATTGAGAAATAAATACAAAATCATTTTGTTACTATTTTAATTTCAAATAATGCAATTTTGTTTCACCACTGCTCATGTAGCTTGTAGCATCATTTTATAAAAATGCATTGACTGGCAAATGAGGGAGTGGTTTCAACATTAGATACAGAGTCAGAGAAAGTGACTTAAGCTATTGTTGTAGGTGGAGACATATTGTACTTTCAGGTGATGATAATGACATAAGCAAAGGTAAGCACAATAGGAAATGGCAGCATCTGTATCTGGCTTATTCTTTATTCAAGTGACCTGTGCAGAGAGAATGTCTGGCTCTGAATACTTGCTTTGTCACTTACAAGCCAAGAGTGGTAACAGGCAAACTCCTGTTATATTACCTTGTTAGATTTGGGGGAGAGTTGAATATTTGAGATAAACAGTTTTGCAAAATATTTGTTTTTAATAAGATAAGCATCACGAAGGACAACAGAATATAAAGTCTGACTGTGCTTTCGTATAGAAAACAAGATATTTAGGAAGGCAAGGCGTATGTGTTCAGTGACAGAGACCAAATGTAAAGATGTTCAATTACAAGGAACACTCAAGCCAAGCTGGCACTGAAGAACAACTTCTCTATTCTCACACTTTATTTTCCCTGGCTTTTTAATTTATTTTGACATGTTCAGCTTTAACAATGACCACGTCCCCTACCATATGTCACATGAACATGCCTCCTCAGGCATAGGCATCCTCTTCAATCATGGCTTCATCTCATGCAAAACAATATAATACTCTTATTTCCAGTCGGTTTTAGACAAATGTGTACAAGAGGATTAGTGGATCAGATGTGTCCAGGATGGCTTGGCTGTCATTCACATGAGACATTGAAGGTCTAGACCACCTCATGCCATGCTGTGCCCAAAATTCATCACTCCTCTCTAGAGCCTGATATCTGCTAGAGAAACAGGCAGGATTCGGACAGTGGCAACACACCCACTAATTTGTGTATTTCAAGGGTTTGGGACAAAAGCTAGAGAGTTTTTTCCATCAAGAGGGTACAAAAAAAAACCAACACAATGTTTCAAATGTATATGTGCATATACCACACATGGGCACACACAAGGACACACCTATATGGCACTGATGTAGGCTTTAGATTAAGAATTTTATAAGATTCCCTGCACTCTACCCAAAGTTTGGCTCTAAGTCTCAACATCTGCTTTAATATTCTGCAAGGTAGAGACTTTCAGAGGCCCTCTGTGGTAGGCTTTTGTCCTGTTCCCTGTGTTCTCCCTTTTCTGATGTCCATCCTCTTTGCCTTTCTGAATGGGCAGAGTGCAAGGAATCTTATGAAAGAAGGGGGAGATAGTAAGACCTGGAGAGAACAGGAGCTCCACAAGGAGAGCAACAGAAACAAAATATCTGGGTACAGGGGTCCTTTCTGAGACTGATACTCCAGCCAAGGACCATTCATGGATATAACCTAGAACCCCTACTCAGATGAAGCCCATGGCAGGTCAGTGTCCAAGTGGATTCCATAGTAAAGGGAACAGGGACTGTCTCTGACACAAATTGATTGACCTGCTCTTTGATCACCTCCCCTTGAGGGGAAGCATCCTTACCATGCCACAAAAGAAGACAATGCAGCCACTCCTAATGAGACCTAATAGACTAGGATCAGAAGGAAGGGGAGGAAGACCTCCCCTATCAGTGGACTGGGGGAGGGCATGGGTGAAGAAGGGGGAGGGTGGGTAGGGTTTGGACGAGAGGAGGGTGGGCAGCTACAGGGGGAAAACAAAGTGAATAAACTATAATTAATAAAAATAAAATAAAATAAATAATTTTTAAAAGAAAAAAAATTATAAAAAAAGCATGACTCTCTCCAATTCCTGTATCTTCTCCAAGCCTCACCTTCCTTGGTCATTTATTTTCTTCTTCTTCTTCTTCTTCTTCTTCTTCTTCTTCTTCTTCTTCTTCTTCTTCTTCTTCTTCTTCTTCTTCTTCTTCTTCTTAGGTAAAACCAAATAATACTGGTCTAAAAAGAGAAAAACATGTAGTGATAAAATGACTCCTAATGACATTCTGCTATACTCATAGATCAGGGCCTTGTTCAACCATTATCACAGAAACTTCCAGAACTGGGCTTTCATTCCTGTGACTTCTATTGGCTCGTCTTTTCCAACTTCTATGTGATAGTTTTTGTCTTATCTTAAATTTTATTTATTGCTTCCAGCAATGTACTTTTACAAGACAATCCCAATCCAACCCCTAGGGCAGACCTCTTTTCTTCATTCTCTTCTCTCTGACTTTCCCCCCAAGATACCCTGAGGCAGTGTCTTTGTCTCAGTCTCATAGACCTTTTCTGCACATAAGTCCATCTAGTCAAACCAACTGAAAAGTAGTATAAAGGCAATAAAATTCTGAGTAAAGGTAGGTCGCCAGTTTCTAAATTTCTTGAAAGTTAGAAATAAGACATTAACCATTTACACATCCATCACTGAAATTATTCAAAATTTGTTCAACTACCATGCCCCATGTTACCTACAGGCCATGTGTAAAGAGAATAAAATACCACTGAGGACTTCCCATGGATTAGAAGCTCAAAACTCATGATCACCACAATTACATATTACCTGAAAAACTTGTTTTCAGTAGTTTTGTTGTTGTATATCTAACGTATATGGTGTTGGTTTTATACACCCAATTTTCATCAAGTGTACTTTATCCATATTCATTCCTTTTAATTTGCTGCTTCAGGCATACTTACAGCCTCCCCCTTTGCATATATATATATATATATATGCATATATGTTACATATATATTTATGTGTATTTTATATGTATGTTTTCATGAGTGTGCAAATTGTGCTGTATATATCCATGTTAAACTATGAGAGCCATGAGTAAGAGAAAACATGCTATATTTGATGTTCTGTATTTGATTTATTTGGCTCAATCTGATGAACTCCTGTCACATTCATTTTCTAGCCAATGATGTCATGCATTCTTCTCTACCACTAAGTACAACCCCACTGTGTACTTGAGATACTTTTCAACAGTCTTCTTAAAACGTCCCCACAGGTCATCATTGTACCAATAACCACAAATTTAATAACAGAAAATTTATGAGAGAATTTATTTCTTAAATACACCATCAAACATATATACAATCAAGATCTTTTAGTGTTAGAAATCTCGAACTCAGCTTTCTTCCTATCCCAACATAAGGAATCTTTGAGTTAAAATGCTTTTTAAAATTCCATAGGAAAATTTCTATTTACAGTTGATTCGGTAAAGTTTAATTTTATAGCAAATCTAATTTGGTTAATCAGAAAGACCATTGGGTGTTATTTGGGGGCTTCTAATTTGATTCCAAATACAACTACATAGCTATGTAATGTGGTAAACTACTCTGTAAAGTAGAAACCTATTGAAATTTGTCTTATAAAGTCTTTCATCTTCTCTATGGATTTGAAACTGTACAATATTCAGGTCACGAGACATAAAAATTTCTGGCGTTAGATGTATTAGGCAGTTCTGAAAAAATTGAAGTGGTTCCAACAGTTCAGTAGTATTTCTCTACAATTTCTTCCAGGGGATGTTGTATCTTATATTTCTGTTTCGCTCAGTAGGAGAGTGCTTTCCTGGCATGGACAATTCCCTGGATTCAGGGCCTAGAAAAATGATGGCATGGCTGTATACCACTGTAATCACAAAATTACATGTGCTTTCCTTAAAAAAAAACTACTTAAAATAAACAAACAGACAGACAGACAGACAAAAAAGACAGCACAGAAAGGAGAAGAAGGTTTTCTCATAGGCTTTTGACCCTACTCTCTTCTTTCAGATTCTTAAGTTAGGCTCATGACTTTTTCTTAAAATTCTCCTTGGGATTTTTGCCCCCATTGAATTAGAAAATCATCTTACTTGATCTGACTGTGAAACCATATCAGACCATTGTATTTTTTTCAGAATTACATGTGCAATAGCTATAAAACTAAATTACCTCTGTGGGATTTTGGTATCTACAGGGAGAAAATAACACTATGTATGCTTGTCTTCATCTCTTATTGCCGACTGTGGTGACTGATAGCACTTCAATAGCATTTTTCTGTAAAGAAAATTTTGTATACCTAACTTGTTAAAAGGATAAAATAAATATATAGTAAAGACATATTTATCTTAAGTTATAAGATGAAAGCAAAGATGTTGACTAGATGACAAGACCTCTAGGGAATGCTCCCAGGAAAAGATATTTGAATAGTTTGGAATTTGGTTTTCAAAAGCAATCACCAATTCCCTGTGTAGGGAATGGAAGAGATATTAAGGGTATTTTTTCTTATACTTTAGGCTTTAAGCAATTTCTAAAATGATATCACACGTTTGTATTATTATTATTTATTACATTTATTACAATTCATTCACTTTGTATCCAGACTGTAGGCCCCCTTTCTCTTCTCCTCCTGGTCCCACCTTCCTTCCTTCTTCCACCTTACGTCCTTCTCCTAGTCCACTGATAGAGGAGGTCCTCCTCCCCTACTATCTGACCCTAGCCTATCAGGTCTCATAGGACTGTTTGACTCTTTTCCTCTCTGTGTCCTAGTAAGGTCACCTCTCCAGGAGGAGTTGATCAAAGAGCAGGCAACTAAATTCATGGCAGAGACTTCCCCTGCTCCCCTTACTAAGGACATGGAGTTCAGAAAAAAAGGAGGGGGGCTTAGATGAAGGAAAATATTCTAAAATCATAGGAAGGGTGAGAAACTGGATTGGCAGTTGATAAAACCTCCTGAGATGCCACATGAAGTAAATAAAATATAGTGAGGGGCCTACCCACTGGCATCCAGAGCACTACCACGTTCTATTTTCAAACAAGGACACACCCAACAACTCTTATGACTTCAATGTTCAAATTATTTCTTTATTTTTTACATTTATTTACATCCGGATTCCATCCCCCTCCCTTCTCTCCTTCCAGTCCTGCCCTCATGACGCCTTACACCATTACCCCCTCCTTCTTCTCACGGAAGAGGTACCAACTCACACTGGCACCTATAGTCACAGCAGGACTAAGCATATACTCTCCCACTGAGCCCAGACAAGGCAGCCTAGCTACGGAAAAGGTATTCAAAGGCAGGCTACATAGTCAGAGACAGCATCCACTCCATGGTTAGAGGACCCCCATGATGACCATGCTGCAGATCTGTTATATATGTGTAGAAATCTAGGTCCACTGCATGGATGCTCTTTGGTTCAGTCTCTGTGGGCTCCGATGGGCCCATGTTAGTTGAAGTTAGTCTTCTTGTGATGTCCTTGACCCTTCTGGCTCCCTAAATTCTTCTTCCTACTCTTCCAGAAGCTGCACCTCATGATTGGCTGTGGATATCTTCTTCTGTTTCCATCAGCTGCTGGATGAAGCCTCTCAGAAAACAGATTTGCTAGGCTTCTGTCTTTATGCAAAACAGAGCATCATTAAGTGTCAGGGGTTGGCTCTTTCCCGTGGAGTGGGTCTCCAATTGGGCCACTCATTGTTTGGCCATTGCCTCAATCTGTTTCATATTTATCCCTACATTTCTTGTAGGCATAACAAATTTTGAGTTGAAGGTGGTCCTTCATCTTTACCATTGCAAACTGAAAGCCACACACACATTGAGCAATCTTCTTTTGTAACTTATATCTCTTATTCCATTCTTACCAATGACTTAAGCATTGAGTTTAATTATTCTATATTGCAGATGAGGAAACAGAAGAAACAAAGAACTCTTGCAGTATTGTTTCTTCTTTTTTGTGTAGTAAGTAGTCAAGTAGAGGCTTAGCTATTACAGCATTCTTTGGGTTCAAGCATTCTCTGGAGGAGCTGGAATGCAATTGTGAAGTGTGCCAGGTCCCTGCCCTCAAGAAGAATTGAGTATTGTGTACTAACCAACTAGCCAAATAATATATTCAAAATGTGATTTGCCCTATAGTCAAATTACACATTACAAGTTTGAGAACTATATAAAAGAGACTAAACAATCCCAACTAGATATAAAAGCTATTGGGGAATATTCACAGACTTAGACATTTGGCTTTAGTATTCATAAAAAATAATATCTTCTCTGATTGGGAGGGAAAGAAACTGCTTCACTTGCATATTAGGTATTATTGAAAATACACTATGCTTTGATGACCAGAAAGACATACTCACTGAGTGTTTTCTGTGTTTCAGTGGTGTAGTAAGCACCTATTTCCATTTTATTAGATTTTTGCAAAGAAGAGTAGGTAGGTAGATGGGTAAGCAGGAAAGTGGGGGTGGGCCTGCAAGCAATTAGAGAAGAAAGCAAATTTCATCAAAATATACTACATGTAATTCTAAAAGAATTACTAAAATTCAGTTAAAAATATTCACAATGGAGCATGAGTGTCATAATTCCCCCTAAAATTATTAATATTTAAAAGCATATTTTATACATAGCAATGCAATTTACATATTAAAGATACAATAAGAGGATGATTTGGTATAGTTTTAAACTGAAGGAGGAAGAAAGAAAAATTCAAGTTATAATGTCCTCCTCTTAGAACAATTTTTTATTACATATTCTAAATGGGTCAGCGTGACAATATTATTCAGTAGTTATTCATGTGGAATTCCTACTGCACTAATGGTCAAAGGAATTAAAAAGAAAGCTCACCTCTTACAAGAACTGCCTCAAAGGAGCGACACATTCCATTCCTTTGGAATGCAAAAATGGCTCATGCTACATGATTCACAGAAAGCTGGATACCTAAGACCATTCTGAAAAACAAACAATCTGCATAGTTGAAATTAGAAAAAGTAACTTTAAATCTTCTTTCATGACACATGTATTCTTTTGCCTATATTCTATACTTTCTCATAATTTAATTTTCCCTCTCTTTGTGTCCTATTTAAGTTTTGAGTCTTTATGCACACTTTCACCTGTTACATATATACATTAAAAATATACTCTCAGATCCACATATAAGGTAAAATATCGTCAGTTTATTTATTTATTTATTTATTTGGTTTTGTTTTTTTATTGTTGCTGTTTTTCTGAATTTGGAACACCTTACTTAATATCACATTTTTCAAATCCATCCATTTCACTACAAAATTTATAATTTAATTTTATATAGTTGTATAATAACCTATCGTATATGTATACTGAATTACATTATCCGCTCATGTGTTGGTAGGCATTTATACAGCGATATCGTGAAATAACGGCAACTTCCGGAGATGGGGCCTTCTTCGTAGAGAAAATAGGTTTTGTCAAGTCTCCTCTCCTTCCCTTTTGGCTTCCCTGGCTCCCTGCCCCATCACACACTTCAGCTCCAGACCCCAAGACAATGAATCCATATTCAATGACTACATATTGTCACCTCTGAAACTATGAAACACTGTCAATTTTACCCTTTTCTTTTGTCTATTGGCACAGTGATTAAAACTCTAATACTTAAAAACTTGACAAGTCACTAAATTTATCACAGGTGATGATTTCATTGTTCACAGCCCTGACATTCTAATCCCAGCATTTGTATCGTTAGCAAAACTGCTGCGTCTTCTTAAATGGATGCCAATTGTTTCTATGAACTCACCCCCCTCCATCTATCTTAAATATCAACTATCATGTTATAGTTTCAGAGCAGTGGACAAGTTGACTCTTGTTACATATACCCCTGAAGGCCCCCTCTTGCATGCCATAATTGCTTTGTACAATTTTTTTAATGTCTCCGCTTTGCTCCCAGCCACTCCGTAAAAGGTATTAGAGCAGAGTCAAGGATGCTCCCAACCCCCCTCCCTTCATGATAGCAAGAGCAGAACCATCTTGTTTCTGGAATCTAACAACATCCTTAGCTTCGAAAGGCACAAGAAAGGCTTCATTTAGATACCAAAAAAAAAAAAAAAAAAGATCAAAGCTGAGAAGTACAAACATGTCTGTTGTCTGAGGCAGGCGGCAAGTCATCAGAAGGGAGCCCCAGATCCTTGACTGCACAGCAGATGCAATTCATCTGAGAGGTTTGCTATAAAGCAAATAAATACTGCCCCAACCCCTTCCCTTGAAGTCTCATGGAAACAAAAGCACAAGGCTTTCACCTGAAGTGCATAGCAGTCTGCTCTCTGTGGCTGGCACGTGGTCTTCCACTCCCTTCTAGTTCCATAGTTTCACAAGAAATCTGAGTATTTCCTAATTAAAATCAACCCAAATGTACAACTTTACAAGTGTTTAGATAAATAATGATAAAAAAATGCTTTCGTTTGAAAATTTCTCTTCCAAGTATTGTAGTGACTCTTGCAAATTTAAAGGGTTTCAGTCTTGTGGGAACAATTAACAGAAGCACTCTGCTCTACTGAGCACCGTTCTGGAACTCTAACTCATAAATGAACAAAGGAAAGGGTGTGGGTCTTTGCTGGTAGGGGGATGTCTTGACTGAGCAGGGAGTTGGAAACACATTGCCATCGACTACATGGCAAATGCTCGTTTAACTGTTCCGCATGCATGTTTCTCTCTGGTTGTTATAATAATCCTGTGACCTTGAAAACACCGTGTTTGTAAATGGAAAGAGTGAAAGACCTCGATGTCTTCCAGCAAGTGAGAGAACCAAAATACATGCCTTCTCTAGTCTAAAAAGTATTTTTAAAACTAATTTATAATGACTTCAACTAGTTAAAAACTGACTCTTTAGTTAGATAATTATATAAAAATACACGGAAGTTGCAAAACATAACATTAATTATAGGGGTTAATATTATAGTTGTTAAATTTGAAGGAAACATAAAATAGGTCTGGCTTATCATAAGTAAAGATTACCAACCAAAGCAGTTAACATAAACAAGATACTTTATTCTTTATACCTTATTTTAAAAATCTCATTACATACTATAGTCAATGACCACACAATATGCAAGGAAGGACCCTCTGTTTTGTGCTGACATTCATGGTAAGCAGCAGTGGTCTAATTGCCAGTACATTGTAAGAGGTAGCAGACAGTAAATGGATAGGAGAGCCGATTAGTATAAAGCACATTAAGAGAGAGACATTAGGCTGACAAAAATGGCTTAGCAGTTACAAGCACTGGCTAGTCCTCCAGAAGTCCTGAGTTCAGCTCCTAGCAACTAGATGATGGCTCACACAATCTAAAATGGGATCTGATGCCCTCTTCTGTCTGATGTTCGCTTCTGCCATGCAGGAATATATGCAAATAGAGTGCTCATATACATAAACAAATAAATTTTAAAAAAATTTAAAGCCAGGCATGGTGGGACACACCTTTGATCCCAGCACACTCAAGAGACACACAGACCTCTGTGAGTTAGAAGCCAGCATGTTCTACAAAGGGAGTCCAGAACAGCCAGGGCTACACAGAGAAACCCTAACTCAAAAAACCCTGTCTCAGAAAAAAAAAGAGTAAGATATTAATTTTATTGGAAATTTAGAAGCAGGTTTCCACAGAAGTAATACATGAGAGAAAATATGGAAGGTCACTCAACACCAGCCAGATGTAAAGTGGGCTGGTGTGGAGGATATGCAAAGCTGAAAGAGAATAAGACACAGGCAAAGACAAAATGGCAGAAAGGAAGGGATGTTTGCATCAATGTATACCTGGGTAAGAGTACAGTGTGATCAAAGTGCACATGACATAGGGAGCTTCAGGTTCCAGCCAGAGAGGGGGCTAATAGGTTAGGGTTGACAGGCAGAGGCTTATAATGTAAATTCAAAATTAGATTTTGTCCTCACATAGAAAGAAGACTTCTAAGAAATTGGGGAGAGCTTCAGGAGCCCCAGGAGGGTGTGGTTGTTGTGTGTACACAGCTTACTAGTTTGAGAACAGAGTGGACAGAGAGAAAGCACTGCACATATGTGGCTCAGGAATATACACTCTAACCAGATTTCCAGTCGGCTCAAATATATATCTCTTTGAGAACCATTGAAGGGTTAATCTGTCTGCTACTTTTTCTTAAATATATTTCTTAATGTTATGGGCAAAGGAAAAGACAAATGAAAATCAATAAAACAAAAGGATCCAAAGAAACAATTCAAGTCATGAAAGAGCAGCATTGCCACCTGTACAGGCAGGAAGTTGATATCAGGGATGGTACTCTCCTTTCCACTTTATTTTAAAACTCTTTAAGAGTTTATTTTGCTAGTGTTAACTAGTTTGCCTACATGAATATGTATGTACACAGTGTTTGTCTTGTGCCTGTGGAGGTCAGAAAATGGAATTGGATCCTGTGGGACTGGAGTGGGTTGTGAACCACCATGGGGGTGCTGGGAACGTATTTCCCCTTCAAGCGCTCTTAAGTACTGAGCTACCACTCCAGCCTTTTTCTACTTGCTTTTTAAGGAAGGGTACCTCACTTGAAGGGTATCTCACTGAAAGTCACCACTTTGGCTATCCTGGACAGCTAGCACTCATGCTCCAGGAATGTGCCAGTCTTTACACCCTAAGTGCTGAAGTTACAGATGCACCTTCCACTTCTGTATTAGTGGGTGCAGAGATATGGATTCAGGCCTTCTTGCTGTGAGTTCAGCACTTTACCTACTGAGCCATCTTCTAGGTCTTCACACTCACTCTTGCATTAAATCTGCCTGATGAAGGAACCACAGTATCCTCTATTAAAATGAGTGGCATGAATGGTAGAATTAGAACTGAGTAGAAAATAGGTGACATGGTATTATAGTAAAGCATGACATATGATACAGAGCATACCTTATGTGATGTATTGCCTAAAATACATTCACTTGTATATTTGCTTCGAATGTGCCCTGCCCTGAGATAGAAATATCACTTAGCCCTTCTAACATAGGATGGAAGTGAAGTGGCACAAGAATGTGCTTAAGTTCAGTGATTGGGAAATTTCAGCCTCACAATCAACTTCTAAAGAATGTATTTCTATGACAGAAATACAACACTCATGTGTGAAGTTCTCAACAAGTAATAATACATGCTTTTAGAAGGATGCATTTTCAGGGCACTGTCTGTCACCACCGTTGCCTGTTATCATTGGCTATTTTTTTTTTCTTTGCAGTTTTTAATTAGATCTAACTGGTCCTTAAGCCTGTAACAATCTGCAGGATATTATCTGAATTAGAAGTGACTCAACTAACAATAATCAGGAGGAATCAAGACATCACTGGCATTGCTCAAGCGTTAGACTGTGAGCAGGGAGACTGAAAGTCTAGTAAGTGCTAGCGTGGCACCTCCTGGGTGAGAAGCGGGCTGTCGGGCGGAACTGAATCATGTGCAGGTGGTTTTCGTCATTCTTTCCCTTTCAAGTAAGGGAGCACACAGGTCTGCCTTTATGGAGGAGAAGTGAGGCAGCAAGGGTCCTGGCCTGACAGCAGGCAGAGAACACTCTCTCCCGGAAGCAAAGGTCATTAAGACTTAATGACCTCCCCAGAGCCCACCCACCCAGAAGAACAAAGAGTCCTGGTTAGCAGAAAGATGAGAGCAGAGGAGTGGTGTGTGCAGGGCTCCTACGTGGAGATGTGGTGACCTCATTCGCCTACTTCAAACTTTAAGCACAGTCACTCCCTGGATACTTAAGAAGTGGGTAAAACATTTGGTAATTTCACTGACACTGTGCAAAATAAAAACCTTTAAGACAGGTCCCTTTCTTCCTCATAGAGTACTCGGTCCTAAAAAGACATAGGCAACAGAAAAAATTAAATGAACAATAAAAGCACCTCCCGCAAACACACACACACACACACACATGCCATACCAAGCCAATATATGTACACCATTCACACACATACCACATAAACATATCACATGTAAACATTTGATGCACATACAAATACATAAAAACATACCACATAGACACACACACACTACCACAACCTCCATAACAAACATAAATAAACAGATAACGCACACACATACATTAACACATACCACATACAAAGGCACATATACCACAAACACATATATAAGAACATTGCACACATACAACACAATGCCCCCACACATACATAAATACAAATACACCCCACATGATACATACATACATAAATACTTAACACATACATGCATACCACAAATACCTACACAAACATGTACCATATACAGACATACTACACAACACACACACACACACATATAAAATAATTTTTTCAGAAAGTATTGAGAGTGTGAGTAAAATTTTCCAGTGTAAAAAGAGATTACACTTAGATATATCTGCTTTTTGGCTGTGCCTGGCTCCTTTCTATCCTTTACTCAAATCATTCTTAGGGTAGAATTCTGAGACCTGCCACATTAGCACCTCCTTAGGCCTAATGTTATAAAGCCACATTCTTGGGCTCCATCCCAGACTTCCTGAGCCAGAAACCTGGATATAGGGCCAGTAGCACATGTTTAATAAGACCTCCAGCAGACTCAAATGCTCAATCTTTAGAACAACTGGAGTGTTCAGTTGTTCAGTTGGAATTTCTCATAAACTTACTTCAATATTATAATTGAAGGCAGGGACTAATACAAACCCAAGAAGACACAAAATTGTGTCAGTCATGGAGGACCCTGATGCTGATCATCTTTCAAGAAGGAGCTCTCTGTTCAGTTGTAAACCATGCAGTTAGTTGCTAATGTCCTCGGTGCCCTTGGTAACATTTGCTTTGGCTGATCATCTTTTACAGCAAGTCCCTGGAGATAGGTTTCTGGGATCTTTTAATTTCTGTCCAAGTGAGATCTCTCTAATGGTCGTTCCTCGGAAGCATGCTATCAGCTCAGCAGAGCCTTTGTCAGAACTGAAGATCAGCCTAGTTAGGGAGAATCACAGAATAGCCGTCTTTATTTGGTGTTTGACTGCAGCACTAGAGAAGATGCATCCTTGCCCCATCTACTTAAGCTGAGTCCTAAAAGATTAATGAGATAATAAAATGGTAATTAGGGGGAGATGGAAGATGGATTACAGGGAGAAGAGGACAGGAAAGCTGCACACACACTGGATACCGATGTTGTTTTGGGGGGAAGGATATTCTACAGTGACACATTTAACTGTTCATTGGCTTCAGTGTTGATTTCCTGCCTTGGGAAAACACTAGACAGGATAATTTGAAATCCAAACCCTGTACTTTGATCTGGGAAAGTAATCAAGTGTTATTTCTTCACAGGTATCAAAATCAGGGAGAAGCTGAACATCTTGCCAGTTTTTTTTTAAGTTCATCTTTTCACTACCTTAAACCTCACTGACGCATCATATCTATTATAGTTAAGGCTTTAGTGGATGTTTGGTTGATATACTTTCCAAAGGTATTAGGTTGTGTGGCTCCTAACTTAGAGATAAACATATCAAAAAAAGCCCCATATAGTCTGAACTTTTATTGGAATTATGAGAGTATTTTACAGGAATACTTACACTTTGGGCATTTCTTAAGCTCATCTTAACTTTGTCCTTGAAGGGTAGCTGGACTGACTTCCTGCAAATATTATGTCATGTGTACATGTCAAGTATGTGACAGACCTGCTTCAATACTTACTACTTTCTGGATCAAAAATATCAGGCTTGTTTTTCAATGACTCATATTTTCTCAGTATTTTTTTACATGCATTGTATATTTTTCTGAATAAGAATTTCAACATTTTTATGATCATATATTGCACATATATCTGTATATGGTCATATTGTTTTTCTAGAGAAATGGTGCATATTAATGTTTGAAAAGTAATTGCCAGTTACTTCTGAAAGTGTTTTCGATGTGAGAATATTTATTGTAGATATCAAGCAATTACCAAAAGATATACATGATTAAAGCAGGATGAAAGTTAGTATGTATATTGTGTCTTCTATGCTCTTATTCTTTAAATGAAACAAACAGATAAGAACATGGAAAATGAGAGTTACTCATGAGCTATTCTTTGGCTTCTACTGGTGAGTAACAATGACTTTCAGTTGGGTCAAAATGAATAGACAATTGACTTGGAATCTAACCCATGGTCCTAACAAAGGCAGGTTTCAGTCTAAATGTTGTCCCACATACAAACAATGCCCAGAAAGCAGAAGCAGAAACTATTCTACAAGTTGTTCTGTTGGACAACTATTTTAGCTCACTGCTTTAGATATTGTTAGTAGAAATACATAAGTTTAATTAAGGCAGACAGTCATATTCTAAAACAAGAAGACATAACATTCAAGACATGTTTTTGTCCCAAGTACAGACGAATCAGCCAGAATCCTCAAAACTCTAATATAGAACATGGGAAATTTACAACCCGAGGGTTGGATTAGGATATCTGCTGAAGACTATAGACCACACACACAGTTTACATTTTTACTGTTCATGCTAACACACAAAATGTCTCATATAAAGCAGTACATGCCACAGTTTCGATATCCATCTTACTAATTAGCTATCAACTACTGATCAAAAACAAGTTACAAAGTGCTTATTGTAGTGACTTAGGATTCAGTTCTGGTCCTTTATTTCAGATTAGCTCATCTATTGAAGCTCATTCCTTGTTAAATAACAGAAATCTATGGGTTACTTGCTGAGATAAATTATATACATGTTTTCAGTATAGTGACTATCATAAAAGAGCTTATAAGTCTTATCACTAAACTTTTGGAAAGTATCTCTTCTAAATTTTTTCTTTGGTTTTTAGTTCCCTGGATCAGCTGCTCAATCCTGTGTATGTGGGAGCCACTGAATCCTTAAACAAGATGCTTTTGTTTTTCTTTTATGGTGTTTTTAGACAGGGTTTCTCTGGATAGTCCTGGTTGTCCTAGAACTAGCTCTATAGACCAGGCTAGCCTTGAACTTAGAGATTTTCCTGCCTCTGCCTCTTCGTTGCTGGGCTTTACATTGTGCACCACTACACTCAGTTCAAAACAAAAGTTATTTAATTATTCATTGCTTATGCATCTAAAGTTTCCTTCAAAATATAGTCACTGCAGAAAGCTGAAAGAATTGATTGCTCTATTTCTGTGATAACATTTTCCAATATGCAACTGCCCCCAGAAGAAATAGAAATAAAAACTAAGGACAACCATAAGCTGAAAGAAGTATACTCCAAAGACCGTTAAAGTTAAAAACAAATAATAAAGACCTTGAAATCAAATGAAGATATTCACATTAAAAACTAACAAAGAAAAGGATAGGTCAAAGTCTGGCAATAAAGTAGAGGTCAATGTGTTAACATACGGTATATACTATATTTACAGTAATCAATACTCTCAGAATTCTTGGTGTTTATAAGACTGTCTTCTGAGAAAGCAAACCTAAGGCTAGTTCATAAGTGTAAGTTTTGAGGGCCAGAGAGTTGGCTTTGTGAGTACAGATACTTGACACCAAGCCTGATGAACTGAGTGCAGTCCCTGGGATACACATGGTAGAAAGAATCCTCACATGAAAGCTATCTTCTGACGGTCATACACATGCCATTGCAAATGCAAGACTGTGCACATGATCACACCATACACACTAAATACAACCGTGCAATTAAAACCAAATGTCTTGAAGAAATAATAATAATTATGTATTTCTTGATGCACTATATGATATTTTCAATCAATAAAATCTACAGAAAGATTTAGCCAAGTAATTAATATCCCATAAGTTTTTAACATGATTTGGTGGACATTTGTAGAACAGAGAGTTCTACTCTCTCTCTCTCTCTCTCTCTCTCTCTCTCTCTCTCTCTCTCTCTCTCTCTCTCTCTCTCATTCTCTCTGTATCTCTTCTGTGTCCTAGGGTGTTTCCTACATTTTGAAACATGGAAAAGCTGTAGACACAAATATTGGCATCTGCGCCCACTCTGTGTAAATAGCTTTCATTGCCTTTCTACTGTCAAATGTAGCCTAGGTGATTCATGAGATGAAGAGCAAGGAAACCACACACAAATGTTATATACCTTATATTTGTGAATGACTTGCAAGATCTTAAGCTATTTCCTAAGAGCATTTCTTGCCCATTTTAAATTAAAAAAAAAATAAAACTACTTAGGGAGCTTAGAACCTCAATGAATTAAGCCATAAAGTTTTCCTCTCCTGCAGGTAGCTCCATTGTGTAAATAAAAAGACTTGAATTTTTCTGGCCATCAGGAATTCAGAAGGTCCAGCACCTCTAAAAATAAATAAAATTAGTATCTGAGTTAAAAAGTAAAAAGAAAAAAAATGATGGACAAAGACGGTGAAAATTATCAGATTATTTTTCTCTTCTTACCATATAAAAGGAAAGAAGCATCTAGATGAGGAATAAAAACATGACCTCTTACAGCCCTTTTACATTATTTCCTTGAGTTATCCCCAAGGTATATCTTGTTTTGTATAGGGTTACTTTGAAAATATAAAATATAGCAAATAGCAGAGCTATTTGAATCATTCCAATATCATATGTACTCCTTGATTTCATTTACAATTACCACAAATACCCCAAGTTACATAAAACATGATTTAAAAAAAACTGTAATTGATCAAGACATGGATTATAGTATTTTAAAGTACCGAATGCAATTTGGATAAATATAAGAAAGCTTAACATCAGAAAATTTACGTGTTGCAAATTTAGATTTTAAAATTACTTAGTTTAGGTATCTTTCTTCTCTCTCTGTTTTTTCTTTTTAAAAATTATTTATTTATTTATTTATTTATTTTTAGACACTCAATGCCACAGTTCACTTTATTTGTCCTGTCCTTCTGTCATTAGCGCCTTTGCCTTTACATGGGCTTTGGTGGAGGCCGTGGTGCAGCGCCTGCAGGTCTAAATCGTGGTGGGGGTGTTCGGTCCTTCCGGGCTTCACGAGATCGATTCCTAACCACCTTGCTGTGAATGGCACAGCTCACACAGTAATGCAGCTTGACATAGAGCTTGGGAAGCACGTAAGCGTCGAAGACACTTGCTTCGGATATGTCCCTCACAGCAGCGGCCTCTACAATGTTCCGGATGACGAACTTCTTAATGGCCTTGTCCTTGGGTACACAGCGGGCGCAGTTCGTGCAGCGAATCGGCTGCACATGGCCGCGGCCCTTTTTAGCTCGACCGTTGTTTCTTCTTTTTTTGGTCATCTTGGCGTCCAGGCCCGAG
>CM053752.1:41635449-41658107 GCA_028658305.1 Pachyuromys duprasi
CGAAGACACTTGCTTCGGATATGTCCCTCACAGCAGCGGCCTCTACAATGTTCCGGATGACGAACTTCTTAATGGCCTTGTCCTTGGGTACACAGCGGGCGCAGTTCGTGCAGCGAATCGGCTGCACATGGCCGCGGCCCTTTTTAGCTCGACCGTTGTTTCTTCTTTTTTTGGTCATCTTGGCGTCCAGGCCCGAGAGACTATTTATTTATTTTTAATTATTACAATTTACTCACTTTGTGAATAACTCCCTCTGTCATCCCCTCCCACCTGACTCTCCCTCCCTTCTCTTCCCATGCCCCTCCCCCAGTCCACTGATAGGGGAGGACCTCTTCCCCTTCCATCTGACCTTAGCCTATCAGGTCTCATCAGGACTGGCTGCATTATCTTTTTCTGTGGCATGGTACAGCTGCAGCTCTTTGTTTTTTCAAGACAGGATTAATTTGTATAGTCTTGGACTCTCTTTGTAAACCATGTTGGCCTCAAACTCATAGAAATCTACCTGCCTCTGCCTCCCTGAGTAGGAATATGCCAATGCATCCAGCTAGTTTAGGTTTCTTTGAGACCATTAACATGTAACTGACTGTACTGTCATAGTCTAACATTCCCACTTCTATGATGATGACATGCTTGAGCAAGGGAGGAGGTGGTAGTGGGAAAGGTCACAGAATAATTTTGAATACATCTCATGACCAAATTATATCCATGTTTTGAAAAGCCCAGTTTTACACAGATTGGGTTTCCTCTGATTTACCGAGAAAAAGATAAACAGATCAAAAAGTTCCCAAAGGGAAGAAAATAATTATCAAACAGTATATATCTAATTGTACCACAAGCTAATGTCTATCAACTCAAACACATTTTAGTATTTAAGAAAACAAAAACTCAAACCTGGGAACCTCCCAAAATTTCCTCCAAAGAAAATGTTCTAGTGCAGCTTAAAATGTGCAAACACACCCTGTGATTACCACCAACCAAGAACTATGGAGGAGGAGAAATGCCAAACATGAGGAGGCATTTTAGCCTCACAAGCCATTCCCTTCTCCCAAGCGATTTCACAAACTCCAAAAGGCCCATTAATTGAATGTCCACAATGTGCTTGTTCTCATGGCCCTTTATTCCTCTTAATGCAGTGAAGACATGGACATTGTGCTGCTTACCACTGAGGGCAGTTGTACTCTGCTCCTTACAGCCATCATATGTAGTTTACCAAACAAGTCCATATTTACAACTGATTTGGATGGATGGACTTGCCAACTTGAAAAACATTCCAAGACATGCACCACCACACTTGGCCCTATCTAAAAGTAACTCAATATTAGGTCTTGGCCACTCTTGCCATTGCTAACCCTCTATTTCAACAAGAAACCTAGTATAGACCACATGGTTCTGGTTTGTTAAAACTGAATCCTATTATAATGGCTATTATCCATTGTAAGTCCAAAGAAAGGCTCTCGCTTTCAATTACTACATCTAAATATATGGGCCATATATCTTGGCACCCAACTCTTTTCATGAATATGATGAGAATAATGTAGTTCATAAAATACAAAGCATAACATTTTACTGGACTGCCCTCATAATTAAGCTCTGATATTATTGTCATCATTAAAGTTAAGTAAACTATGTGGTTCTTGTATTTATTTGGCCATAAAAACAAAAGAAGTTGTTTTGGTAACATATAAATATCTGACTTGTTAAATAAACCTTTTAATATAATTGGGAAATTTTTATGCTGTTTTGATTTCTGATTTTTTCTCTCATGATAAAATAAACATTTTTAGGAATTGAGCATTCACATCATTTTATAATAATTTTCTTGAAATTATAATATAATTGTGTGATTTTTCCCCTTCACTTTCATTCTTCCTACTCCTCCCATGTAATCTCTTGTTCTCTGGCAAATTCATTGTATTTTCTTTCATTAATTTTACACATATACACATACATGCATACAAACATACACACACATACATGTAATACACAAATACACACACATTTCATAATACATAAATACAACCCACTCAATTTGTGTAGTGTTATCTGTGTGTGTATTTATATGTATACTGATATCTGTGTGTATGTGTGTGTGTGTGTGTGTGTGTGTGTGTGTGTGCTCGTGCGTGTAATGTCAGCACCGACCACCTTGTAGATTATTAGGGGGCTTTTCCTTAAGGAAAATAGTCCTTCTGTTCTCAGTATTCCTTATGCTCATAAGTCTTTTTTTTATTTTCATTTTTTAGGCTTGAGGATCAGTGAGCTTACCCTTTTCTGTGTTAGAAGACCACTGGTACTGTCATTAAGGTCTTATATAGGCAGCCATGTTGGTAAGAATTCATCTCAATTTTTATAGAGAATATCCCGCAGACAAGAAAGGCTAATAAATTATTTGATGAATAATATTCTCTGTTTGTTTTATTTTGTTTGTTTGTTTGATTTTTTTGTGGGCTTTGTTTGCTTGTTTGGCTATTTCGTTTTGATTTTTCATTTGGTTTGGTTTGGTTTTGGTTTTTCAAGACAAGATTTCTCTGTGTAGCCTTGGCTGTCCTGGACTTGCTTTGCAAACCAGGCTGGCCTCGAAATCACAGAGGTCTACCTCTCTCTTCCTTCCCAATGTTGGGATTATAGGCAAGCACCACTGTACCTGAAAAGAATGCTATTCTCTTAATTGGTGACACAATCAAGATAAAGATTGTGTCCTGTGATTCTCTGTCTTGAAGGTCTTCCACACATCCGGGCACTAAGACATTCTATTTCCTAATGATTTTCATATTCATTATATAAAACTTCTTGAGGAAAATCAAACAACTGAGAAACACTAAAAGAAAATATGGCCATCCTGTCAAAAGCCAGTACAGATTCAATGCAATTCCAGTCAAAATTTCAACGCAATTCTTTATAGACCTGAAAAAAGCAGCCATTAATTTCATATGGAAAAATAGGAGACCCAATATAGCCAAAACAATTCTGTACAATAAAAGAACTTCTGGCGGTTTCAACATTCCTAATTTCAAGCTATACTACAGAACAATAGTAATATAAACTGAATGGTATTAGCATAGAAACAAACAGTTTGATCAATGGAACTGAGCTGAAACCCAGAAATAAACCCACACTCCTATGGGCACTTAATTTATGACTAACAAAAAAAATTTAAAAAGCCAAAACCTACACTAGAAAAAAGAAAGCATCCTCAACAAATGGTGCTGATCTAATAGTGTCTACATTTAGAAAAACGCAAATAGAAGTCCAAGTGAATCAAAGACCTTGACCTAAAACCAGAGGCTCTAAATCTATTAGAAGTCAAAATAGGGGAGAGTCTAGAACTCACTGGATAGGAGCCAACTTCCTGAACAGAACAACAACAGCACAGGCTCTGGGATCAATAATGAATAAATGGTATCTCATGGAACTGAGAAGCTTCTGTAAGTCCAAGGACACTGTCAATAGAACAAAATGGCAGTCTACAAATTTGGAAAAGATCTTCACCAACCTTACATCAGACAGAAGGATAATTATAAAATATAGAAATAACTTAAGAATCTAAACATCAACAAATCAAATAATCCCATTAAGAATATGGTGTAAAGCTTCAGCAAAAATTCACATCAGAGGAATCTCAATTGGCTGAGAAGCAGTTAAAGATGTGTTCAGTGTCTTTAGCCATCAGAGAAATGCAAACCAAAAGAACTCTAAGAATCCATCTTATACCAGTCAGAAGAGCTAAGATCAAAATCTCAAGTGACAACACATGCTGGAGAGGATGTGGAGAAAAAGCAACATTTCTCCATTGCTGGTGGGAGTGCAAACATATATAACCTCTCTGGAAACCAATCTGGCACTTTCTCAGAAAACTGGGACTAGGTCTATCTCAAGACCAAGCTATACCACCCCTGGGCCTATACCCAAAAGATGCTCCACCATACAACTAGGACATTTGCTCAACTATGCTCATAGCAGCTTTATTCCTAAAAGATAGAAACTGGAAACAACCTGATGTCTCTCAGCTGAACAACGGATACAGAAATTGTGGTACATTTATACAATGGAATTCTCAACTATTAAAAACAAAGAAATCATGAAATTTGCAGGCAAGTGGATCAAACTAGAAAAGATCATCCCAAGTGCAGTAACTGAGATCCAGAAGGATGCATATGTTATGTAGTCAGTTGTAAGAAAATATAAGACCTATACAGTACAGGATAACCATACTACAATCCAAAGAAGCTAAGTAACAAGGAGGGCCCAAGAGAGAGTGCCAGAATGTCACACAAAAGAGGAAATAGAAAAGACAGCAGAAGTGGATGAAGAGACAGAACTGGGAAGGAGATAGAATGCAGAAGAAAACAAACATGGGGATCAGATGTGAAGAGAATGGGCTGAGGGGGGAGAGGTCAAAGGGCTGGGAAGAAGAAGGGAAATTGTGGATGTAAGTATCTTTGTCAATCTGGAGGCCTGCAACAGGATAGGCTCTCGGAAGGATATGGGCTTGACTCTAGCTGATACTCCTAACATGGCTGGGGTGACGTGAAGACTGAAGTGACCACCTCCCAACCAGTCAGGACGAGTGGAAGGAGGGGAGCAACAAGCCACCCACAAAGCTTTTGATCCAAAAATTACCCTGTCTATAAGAAGTGTAGGGGTAAGAGTCAAAAAAGACTGAGGGGATGTCCAAACAATAACTGGCCCAACCTGAGACCCACTCCATAGTAAAGAGCCAGCCCCCAACACTACTAATGATGTTCTGCTCTGCTTACACACAGGAGCCTAACTTGACCATCATCTGGGAGGCTCCAGCCAGCAGAGGATCCAGACAGATTCTGGGACTTGCAGCCATGCATGAGGAAGTGCTTTGGGGGTCCTGAGATGTGTTGGTGAAAAGAAAGAAAGACCTGGAAGGGACAGGAACCTCATAAGAAGACTAACAGAGACAATTAACCCAGTCCCATAAGGGCTTACAGAGACTGAGATAGCAACTAAGGAACATGCAGGATCTGGAAGTAAGCCCCCTCCACATCTGTGGCCAATGGGTGGCTTGGTCTTCATACCGTGCCTTGTGAGTGGAGAGAAGGCTGTTTCTAACACAGACTCTATTGCCTGTTTCTGGATCGTTTCCCTCTGGTAGCACTGCCTTGCCTGGCCTCAAGGAATGAGGAGATGCTCAGCCTGATGTGACTTGATGTGCTGGGGATGGTTGGTATGGAAGGAGGGGTACTCCCAGTTTCTGAAGGGGAAGGGAGAGAGGAAGGGGGAAAGAGGGCAAGAGGGAAGGGCAGGGAGGAGAGGAAGAAGGAAGCACCTTGGGATATAAAATAAATAAACTGAAATTTAAAAAAACAGAGAAATACAGTAACAACAACAAATCCGTTCAATATCCTTAGCTATCAGGGAAATGCAAATCAGAATGAATTTGAGATTCCATGTTATACCTAGCAGAATAACTAAGATCAATAACACAAGTAACAGTTCATGCTGGGAAGGATGTGGAAGAAAAGCAGCACTCATCTTCTGCTGGTGGGAATGCAAACTTGTACAACCACTGGGGAAATCAGTGCGGCAGTTCCTCAGAAACTTGAGAATCTACTGTCTCAAGAACCAGCTGAACCACTCATGGACTTATAACCAAAGGCCACCTCACCTTACCATTAGGACACTTGCTCAAACGTGTTCATTGCTGATCTATTCACAATAACCAGAAATTGGAAACAACCTAAATGTCCCCCAACAGTAGAATGAATAAAGGGATTGTGGTAGATTTACACAATGGAGTATTAGTTGTTTTTAAAAAAAGTGATGTCATGAAAGTTTTAAGCAAATGAATGGAACTATTAAAAAATACATCATCCTGAGTGAGGTAGCCCAGACACGGGAAGATAAGTATGGTATGAATTCACTTATACGTGGATTATTAGACATTAAATAATTTGCCAACCTAAAATCCATAGTCCCAGAAAGGTAGAGCAAGGGACTAGTGGGGCACACGGATCTCTCTGGGAGAAGGAAATAAAATAGATTTTGTGGGTGGACTAGGGACTGTGGTAAGAGAAATGGGACTATCAGGTAGTGAGGAAAAGGAGAGATAGGGTTGAGGGAGAGAATGCAGAGAGAGACAGCTATAATTAAGGGATGTTAGCGGGAGGCATGGAAATCTAGTGCGGTGAAAACATCCTAAACTATATGAAGGTGATACAAATAATGATGAAGACAGAGTCCAAACTCTTGTTACTAAATGAAGTTTCCAATACTCAATTACATCTAATAGAGTTTCTGGGCAAAGGGAGCTTATGAAAATCCCCAAATAATCCAGGAGGAACAAACTGATGTCTCCATTGTTGAAGACAACACACACACAAGCCATTGAACATGGAGAGGTTGAATTAACCTTCACCATCATGTTCCAGAGTTTTTGTATGGGAAGGTACTCTATAGGCTACCAAAAGAGAAATGAAAACAACCCAGACACAAAACCTTTGATCTATAATCCATCCTGCCTGCAAAATATGTTAGGGCAATAGTGGCAAAAAGCATGTGGGAGACACCAACCCATGTATGATTTGACTTAAAGCCCAGTCCATGAAATGGAACCCATATACAACACTGCTTGGTTAACCAAGAACCAGAAACTAGATAGTCCAGAGACCGAGGGTAAAACAAATACTAATTTCTTTTTCTTCTAAGTAAGTATAAAACAACTCCCCATGATATTCTGCTATATTCATAGATGGGTCGTGTATTCAGCCATCATTAGAGAAGTTTCCTCCTTCGGAAGGTGGAAACAAAGCAAAGACCCATAGCCAGAGATCACACACACACACATCCACACACACACACACACACAGAGAGAGAGAGAGAGAGAGAGAGACAGAGACAGAGACAGAGACAGAGAGACAGAGACAGAGAGAGACAGAGAGAGACAGAGAGAGACAGAGAGAGACAGAGAGAGACGAGAGAGAGGGGAGAGGGAGAGGGGAGAGGGAGAGGGAGAGGGAGAGGGAGAGGGAGAGAGAGAGAGAGAGAGAGAGAGAGAGAGAGAGAGAGAGAGAGAGAGAGAGAGAGAGAGAGAGATCAGAACACACAACTCTAAGTGGGATGTCTTTTGCCATCAAATCCCTTACTTTGGAGCTCAGGCAATCCAGAAGGGGAGGCAGAAAGATTGTGGAAGCCAAAGGGGAAAGAGGACATCAAGAGAACAAGGTCCTCGAAATCAACTGAGCAAAGCTCCAATGACTTCACAGAGACTGAAGCAGCAAGCACAGGACCCACATGTGTTTGCACAAGGTCACTGAGTATATGTCATAGCTTTCAGTTCAGTCTGTTTATGGATTTCTGAGTGCATTATGAATGGGTCTCTGATTCTTGTGCCTGCTCTTGGAGCTCTTTTCTGTTGGTTGGTTTGTCTTGCCCAACTTTGGTGTCATTTAAAAAAAATCTTACTGTATTTTATTTTGTTATGTTTTCTTGTTATCCCTTAGAAGCCTGTTCTTTTCTAATGAAAGACCAAAAGGAAGTGGATCTGGATGGAAAAATAAGTGGGGAGGAATTGGAAGAAGTAGAGGGAGGGAAAACTGGAATCAGGATATGTTGTATGAGAAAAGAATCTATTCCTAATTAAGGGGAAAATATTCATTACATAAAACTTCACAAAGGCATGACTACTACAAGCACAGTGCTGTCACAGAGATGCGAAGATGCTCCCTTGTCTTCTAACATTTTCTTATTCCAACAAATGATATAAATGTCAAGCTAAAATGATAGCCATAGCAAAACAAATATATTTTTTAAAATGCTCTAAATATTTTTTCAGCCACAATCCTGAATTTTGCATATTCTCCTGCCTGGAGTGTGAAAATCTTGGTGAACTGGGAAGGGTTGAAACACTGGTGAGAATAGACAGCTCATTGTCAAACTACATCCTTCTCTTGCATGCAAATTGTGACTGCAGTTAATGAGGAACACCCATCTGTAGTCCCTCCTTGTACAATGAGACCCTTGTTTGGCTGTGCTGATAGCAACTGCATTGGCTGTTTGGAGCATCTTGTCCCTGCCTTTGACTATGAGCTCCGTCTTATGTTTATGTGATGACTGAATGCACTGTAGGATCTCTCTAAAAATAACATCCATACCCAGACAGTTTAATTGTTTCTATTGCCAATGTCTTACAGATCTTTGCCTATCAAGAGAGAGGAAAATAGAATTGTTAGAGCTCAGCTTCCTTTTCCAAGGGTGGTTTTATAAAGTTGGCCTTCTGTGTGACAAGATGAGCTGTTCATTCATCCTATTAAAATGCCTCGTACTAGCCAGCTGTATTTCTTTGCTGGGCTCTGAAAGCAGGAGCATGGTATTTTCACTGTGACCAGTTAGAAGCAAAGTCAGACTCATACCCTGAAAGTAGCAATTACTTAATGAAAATATGCTATAACCCAGATTATGCTAATATCTGACAAGTAGACCTCCCTTACGCTGAAATGTTCCTGATCTAATAAAGGGATGTGTAGGTTTAATTTTTTCTCCAGTTTTTCTCAAAGGCAGCATTTACAAGACCACTTCTCTTCATAGGTTTCAACTGAATTAAAAAAGAAAAATAAAAAAAACCCATCTCATTATTTTTCAAGAATTGCCACTTTAGTAAGATGCACAGTCCTGGAACATCAGTAGGAGACAGAACTTGTAAAGAAGTTGAATTAGACCATATAGTTTCAGTATCTATATCTAATTTAATACTAAAGGAACAAAAAGCACTCCTGATAACACGGTAAATAACAATGGTCTGATAGACTGACTCCAGCTTTCATCCCGTGGGTGTAAATTCTTGCTTGTTCTGTGCGGGGCTTTATAATAATACCTACTAGATAGTCTTAATTTTATTAGGATTAGATGCAAGTCTCTATAGTCCCATTCCCTCACTCAACAAGCATTTACTGAGTACTTGATACATTCCAAATATTTCTAAACAAAACCTCTTTATCAGAAAATCCATTCAAGCCCTTGTCTTCACGCATTTAGAAATTTTCTAGAAAGATACAAAACAGGTGAGACCCACAAAGATTATTACTTTGTAAAATATTGAAGAGGTTGTAGGGTTTTACTTTTACTTTGTAAAATTACTTTTAATCTAAAATACATTTTCCATATAGTATAGACTGAATATGGTTTATGAAGATTTTAGTGAGTACAGAGTGGGGAGGAAGAAAAGCAGAGAGATGATTTACATTTTTGGTGGAGCACTCAGAAAGCATTAACTGGAATGAAGATATGCTATGAATAAAGACCTCAGTGTTAACAAATTTTATCACTTTATTTCTCTCCATGCCTTTCTCACTCAGTAATGTATGACTGGATTCAGTAATTAAGAAAACAGGAAAACCATTTCAACTGGTGATTAGTCCAGGAATAACAAGCACTCAAGTTAGAAGTCATTCAGTTCAACAACCACCAAAAGGTATTATGAGGTGAAGTTTATGTTATTTTCTTTAAAGAAATTAGTATATAACAATAGTTACATAGTGTCCACAGCTATTCACTGCACAAAAATAGTAGTTCACAGGGGAACTCCTGGAAGCTAGAGTCAAAACCTGTTATTTTTGCAACCCTTAAGGAAATGCACCTGACTGCCCCAGGAAGAGGACTTATATTAACTTCTTTCTTATTTGAGATCTCAGGCAACTATTTTTCCACTGAAGAAAAGTAGACCAGAAAGTACTTTGCAAAGGATTGTGGAAACTGTAGTTCCTGGGCTCAGCCCATAGGACACATAGGATACCATAGAATGGATTCTGAAGAAGGTATCTACCAAGGGAAAGAAATAGAAATAAAGGCAAGACTATTTACTCTGTACGAGGTGTTGTGCTAACTTCTTCGTGTTCATTTACTCTCTAAAGAAGTGGATATGGATTGTATGCCATATCCCCATTTCACTAAGTAGAAAACTAGAGTTTGGATGGACTAATAAATCTGCCGTAAGTCATACTAAATGAGTGACAGGGCTGTGTTTTATTCCAAAGACACATGCATGGTTCCAGAACTCTGCTTTAATTTATCTAGATTTATTATCCCTGTAGTAAGGGAAGATAATGAATAATTATACAATAACGTAGGACAAATAATTGTATTCATACTATTTGTTCAAAGGGAGCTGGGAAAAAATAGTGCTAGTTTCAGAAAAGGTTGAGCTAAGTGAACATCTCTAAGGAGAAGCACACTGAGACACGCAAGATTACTGTGCCATGCCACTTTTACGAATCTTTTGGACTATTCTTATTTCCAGTTAGGTTCCCTGGTGCAGAGTTAGGTTGAGAGAGCCTGAAAATATCTGATCTGGAAGGAATATTATAATTTAATTCACCTTGAGTCGGGTAAAGAAACCACTAAAATTCCAGGATAAATCAGTCTGCTTCAGTGGCCACACAGACAGACTTTGGTCAATAACTTTTTTAAAAGGACATTCTAATCTGTTGTTCTAATTATTTAATATTGATGAATATGTGTCTGTATGTATGGTTGTTAAAACACAGATGTAGAAATCCTGTTTGCTATTCTTGGATCATCCTCAAACCTATTGGCAGCCTCGTCAGGTTTTATTCAGTCTATCCAAGGTTTCCAGAAACATCATTACTTTTCATTAAGCCTCCTCCAAAAATGTAAAGGTACTGAATGAAAAGCTCAAGTTTGCAAAGCACTTGAGGATTCTGGAATAGATCCATTGTTAAACAAAACAAAGAATCTGCCCTTGTTTCTTTGGAACAATCAATATTTTTGATGGATAGAAAGCTGCGCAATCACTGATAGAGACAAATAATCTCCCTTTGAACTCATACATTCATAGAATAATTTCAATATCCATGATATTACAAGAGTGGCTGTAAACTGAGCTTGCTTCCAAGTATCTTCCGAAGCAGAAGCCTGGGATAGTTTTATTCGAGGAACAGTTGGCAATCCTCTGCAGCTATCTACACATTCCCAAGCCACGTTTGGAAGAATAGCTACTGTGATTTGCTTCAGCCTTTTTGTATTAGTATTTATTATCCACGAAAAATAACAAGTATTCATTAAATACCTTTCTTCAATAATCTCTGTGTTCCTTATGATTTATGGGTAGGAATCTACCTACGTATTTGTTTTTTGCTTACTAATCTTTGTCAGTCTCCAGAGACTGAACATATTTATTCAGTTAGAGTAAATTTCTGATTACTTACTGCATTTCAGAACAAAGTGTTTGGTTTTAGTTAAATAAATTAACTATCTCATCCACAGGCAAAAAAAAATTGTTTATTATTCTTTCTTGATAAAATAACCCGGAGGTCAAAAACTAATAATTTTTATATATGATTAAATTTGGCAAATATGTAATTGAAGTCCAGTGAGGTTCTCTTGAATTTTAAGTGTTTGAATATACCATTTGTATTGATTCTTTTAGAATTTTAAACATATATTACTAGAACAGATTTTGATCATACTTATTTTCCACTCTTCCCTTAATTCTCCCAGATTCTTAATTTACTGTTTCCTTTAGCAAATTATTTTACAAGCAAATGTTCAAGGAACTAAATCAGAAGGTACTGAGAGAAATTTTCCCCTTGCAACAGGACCTGTTGTAGTTTTGATTCTGCCCAAAACAGAACATTGTCCTGTAATCAAATCTCAGATGTTTTCTTATACTTTTATAATTATTCTTTGTGCAGATGTTTCTTATACTTAAAACCTCAAGAATCATGATTGCTGGATTAGCATCTGAACATTTATGAGAATGGTAATTTCCTATTGTATTCTGTTTGGAATCGCTGTTCAGATTTAACTCCAGACATATTTTCTCTTGTTATTAGTGATTTTTTGGAAACTGCCATGGCATTCTGGATTTGCACAGTTCTATACATTTCACTCTTTCAATGAAAATAATTTTATTTTGATTTTGATGTATTTCTTCTGTAAATTCTTATTATGCAAATTTAAATTTTCTACTAAAATAAAAGAAATAAAATCAGATTTTTTAAGTCTTTGCACTGAACTTGAAAGGGAATGATATTTTGTTACTAAATCTGAAATCTGTTATTAAATGTCATCTTTTTTATATTTTCCGTGTTTGAAATAAAGTATCTTTTCTTTACCTACACCAATCAGCTATTGAATTGCCATGCAGTTTCTCTAAAATTGCAATGCATTTCCTTGTGGGTTACATCTGAACTTTGTACAGTGAACTCATGCAACTTGCATTTTCCTTAGCCTAAGACCAACTTGCAGAATTAATTTTATGGTTATATCTACTGAAAATATCAACATATATCAGCACACAGACACTCTATATTATTTCATATTAACTACTCTTTTATATTTCTTCTTTTCCATGTATGTCAAGTTTCTTTTTTAACTAGAATATTGCATTTTAGTTGTGATTTTATGACTCTTAACGGAAAACTATTTTTTAGAATATTCAAAATAAATTTAATTATTAACCTCACTGCCCCCAGAAACATATTTATTCTAGCATATTTTAATATAACTTAAATAATAAACTTCCAAATCATTATTCATTTTTACTTATTATTTTATGTTGATATATATGCATATCATAAATTGCCTGCAAAAACAATGCATTTATAGTAGCTAACACATGTTGGCATTTTAGATAATTTTCAATTTCTTTTAGAATTATAAATAGATTCATAAGTTTGTTTACCTTTCTTAAGCATACTCATAGAAGAGAAATTATTTTATCAAATACATATAAATATATTTATGAGGAGAGAGAAAAAAGGAGAGAGATGCATCAAGGTATTTGATTCCTCTTATTCATCTTTGGAAAGCTGAAAAAATTGCTTTTGTATACATATGATTTAGGAAGAATCTCTTTTACATTTTTTTAGAGCACAAACCATTTATTTCCTCACTCAAAGTTAAAAATCATTATTATCAAATTACAATTTTTATTAACAACATTACTGGAAAATACAAACACACACACACACACACAAGTGTTTACATTAGCATCTTCAGTGTCTGCCAGCTTACAAGTTCACATGAGTATACTTCTTTCTGTAATTTTATTTCTCTTTCACAAATGACCCATATGGCTTAGACTTCTACGAATATGCCCACCATGGCTCTTTCATTGAGAACTGTATGCTGTGTTTAAATGTATGCTCAAATATTTCAGACATTTTTTTCTAGGAGAATGTCATCACCTAACCATATCTACATTGGCTTCTCTGTTTTCAGGTATGCACCAATCTTGAATGTGTCATAAACACCTAAGCCATATTTGGTAGAACTATTGAAAAGGAGAGCTTTTCTTTTTTTTCTGTTTTTTTTTAAATTTATTTATTTTTATCTCAATCACAGGTTAGGTACTTTGAATCCCAGGCGTAGCCCTCTCCCCCATTCCCTCCTACCCTCCCACTCCCTCCCTCATCTCCCTCCTCCCCGCCCCCTCCAAGTCCACCAACAGGGGAGGACCTCCTTCCCTTCCATCCAACCCCAGCTTATCCTGTCTCCTCAGGGCTGGCTGCAATATCCTCCCCTGGGATCTAGCCAGTCTGTCACTCCCCGGCTTGTATGGGGGAGGGTCAAAGAGTCAGCCATCAAGATCATGACTGAAACAGTCCCTGTTTCCCTCACTAGGGTCTTCAGTCCTACACGGAGCTATCATGGGCCCCATCTGTGCGAGTGTTCCAGGACACATCCACACATGGTTCTTGATTGTAGAAACGGAGGAGAGCTTTTCTTAATTATTCCCCAAGAAGAAAATAAGGTCATTCTCATTTCCTATCTAGTCCATTAAATGGGCATACTCTGTTTCTTATAGGGCAATAAAATAGAGACTCCTGGGCAAATCAATGAAAGACAATCAATCCTAAGCTAACAGGTATTAGGAAATATCCATTCCATGCTTATGGTGGTGCGTAGCCTAATGTGTGGAAATCAACTAGAAGACCCCAGTGAGCCAGGCTTCATTGTGAGATAAGAGAATATTACCTGTGGGTAGTACTTCAGCCTAGCTTACCTTGAGAGTAAGTGACTGCTGCTGCCAGTAGGAGACAATTATATTCCCTGAATGTTGAGCAGATGGCTTGGCTCGATCCTCTGTGATCTTGGGTTCTTGTTCAGAGCTGTCTGTTGTCATTGTCACCTTTATGAAGAATTTCTGAGTGAAGGCCAAGAAAATGATAAGTCTGGAGATTAAGAATCATGTCTTGCATCTTTGGTTCTACTTAAACAGAGCGTAGAAGGCAAGAAATCTTGTTCTGCTATTTGATCCCACTGAAGAAGTTTAATTTCCAGTATGCTCTTTCTTTCTCATGAATCTGGGAATCAAAAGTTCAAGGAGCACTAGAGGGGACTGCAAAATATTTACAAATCCTTTTTGCTCTGCCATTTCCCTTTCCTTTTCAGGCAGGCAAATGCAACATTTTTAAGGTCAGTATTAAATCAAAGTCTTTGAAGGATGTTTTCATTAAAGAAACTTTTGAACAGCTGGATTCTGTCTGGATATGTAGGACTTATTATGAAGTAATTAAGTTGGGGAGATAATAAATTATAGTGCATCATTTTAGAAGACTTCCTAATGGCAGGAAAGTGTAGGTGAGCAGCTGAGCACTTCAAGCTACTTTAAATATTTATATTGGTGACAAAAAATCAGGTGAACCTCACAGAGTAATAAACTGGGAAGAGACAAGAACTGAAATGTGAGACTGAGATTCAGAAAACACATCATTTTCTGTCTGTCTGTGCTCTCTCTGCCTGTTTCTGTATGTTTCTGCATCTGTCTGTCTCCTCTTCTCTCTCTCTCTCTCTCAGTGTATGCTTGTCCATACATGCACAGACATGTGCTAGTTAGTGTCCTTGCATCAGTCCTTCCTGATGAGAGTTGGTCCTTTCAGGGGTGATTAGCTTGTAGGAGCTCTGCTCTCATTAAAGGAATTAGTGTTCATATAAAAAGGCGTGAGGGAATCTGTTCAGACCTTTTCCCAGCTTCTCTTCTAGTACCTGAGCGAGTATAGCATTGGTGGAGCATCAAGGCATTATGACACATCAAAGTGTCTTTTACTGTGATGTCACACCACACAAGATACCAGAACTATGAAAAAACTTTATTTATGTTAATCTGCCAAAGATCTATCTGTTCCACCAACAGAAACATATTAAATAGTATAATTTTGTTTCTAAACATATTTGAACATACAATATTATTAATTATCAACTACACATCTTTCCAAGTGAGCTGTCCATGTCTTTACCATTTGATTCCAGAAACATTTCACATAAATATTTATTAGGTTGCAGTCACAATGTTAAGCTCTTTGGAGTCATTACATAATTTAATTCATTAACTTTGTAATTTGATGCCTTTAACATGTGTTTTCAGAGGTGATAGAAGAAAATCATGGATAACATGTAAAATTATATGAGTTGATAGTGTATTTCTTTGTCTTTTAAGGTCTTAAGCCATTATTAATGGCCGAATCAGTGAATAGATGAGCAAATAAAGTGATGCACCAGCTATTGGTATGATCCAAAATGATCCCAAGCATCTTACTGAACAAAATATGCGGGACTTATATCACAAAGGTAAACGAATACCTTCTCAATATGTAAACACAGATAAGGATACACAAGCAAAGAACTTCCCTCCACCAAGGAATACCTGCAGCCGAGAATTAGGAAAGGATCCATTATGCTCCAAGCCACAACCAGGTTGTGATCAGTGAGAGACAGCCACATTCCACGTACTCACTCTCTACACCCACATGTAGATAAACTGTAATATATTACAGGATTTAAAAATCCATGACAATAAATGGGACGTCATGAAACTGGAAAGCTTCTGTAAAGCAAAAGACACCATCATCAAAATAAAATGACAGCCTACAAACTGGGAAAGGATCTTCACCAACCCTATATCTGACAGAGGGCTAATATCCAGTATATATAAAGAACTCAAGAAGTTAAAAAGCAGCAAACCAAGTAATCCAATTTAAAAATGAGGTACAGAGCTAAACAGAGAACTCTCTGTAGAAGACTGTAGAATGGCAGAAAAACACTTAAAGAAATGCTCAATGTCCTTAGCCATCAGGGAGATGCAAATCAAAACGACCCTGAGATTTCACCTTACACTTACCAGAATGGCTAAGATCAAAACCTCAAGTGACAACACAGGCTGAAGAGGATGTGGAGAAAGAGGAACCCTCCTCCATTGCTGGTGGGAATGTAAACATGTACAACCACTTTGGAAATCAATTTGGCACTTTCTTAGGCAATTCCTCGAGATCCAACTATACCACTCCTAGGCATATATCCAAAAGAGGCTCAAGCACACAACAAGGACATTTGTTCAACTATGTTCGTAGCTGCTTTATTTGTAATAGCCAGAACCTGGAAACAACCCAGATATCCTTCAGTTGAGGAATGGATACAGAAATTGTGGTACTTTTACACAGTGGAATACTACTCAGCAATTAAAAAGGAGGAAATCATGAAATTTACAGGCAAATGGTGGGACCTGGAAATGATCATACTGAGTGAGGTATCCCAAAAGCAGAAAGATGCACATGGTATGTACTCACTTATATAGACCTATAAAACAGGATAAACATACTTAATTCTATACACCTAAAGAAGATAAACAAGAAAGAGGACCTGGGGTAAGAAGATTACTCCTCACTTAGAAAGACAAATGGGATGGACATTGGATGTAGGAGAAAACAAGCAGCAGGACAAGAGCTTACCACAGAAGGCCTCAGAAAGACTCTACCTAGCATTGAATCAAAGCAAATATCAAGACACATAAGAAACCCTTTCGCAGAAAGCAGGAAATCATCTGAAAGAGGGGGGAGATAGTATGACCTGAAGAGGACAGGTGCTCTGCAAGGACCAAATATATCAGGGCACAGGGGTCTTTTTTGAGACTGTTTCTCCAACCAAGGACTATGTATGGATATAACCTAGAACCCCTGATTGTATGTAGCAAATGGTAGCTCAATATCCTAGTGGGTACCATAGTAAGGGGAACAGGGACTGTCTCTGACATGAAATCAATGGCTAGCTCTTTGACCTCCCCTCTCTGCCCAAGGGAGAACCAGCCTTGCTAGGCCACAGAAGAGGACATTGCAGCCAGCTCTGAAGAGACCTGATAAGCTAGAGTTAGATGGAAGGGGAGGAGGTCCTCCCCTATCAGTGGACTTAGAAAAGAGCAGGGAGGAGATGAGGGAGGGATGGGGGGGATAGGGAGGGAATATGAGAGGGGGCTACAGCTGGGATAAAAAGTACATAACCTGTTATTAATATAAAATAAAAAATGTTAATAAAAATAAAAATCCATGACAGAGCAGTAACTATCAAGACTATGTAATGGCCATTCATGTAGACACACAGATCAATTGAAACTGAACAAGAGTCTGGAAACAAATGCAAATATTTGCAATCTATTGATTTTTATTAAGATCCCAAAAATGTGTACTAAAGAAAGGACAAACCCTTTAATAAATGGTGTTACACAACTGGATATCCACACACAAAGCTATGATATTTGAGCCCCATTTCCTACCATATAAAGGAGACAATTGAAAAATATGAAATGTGAGATCTTTTAAAATGCAAGATCTGAACCCAATAAAAGAAAACATGAGGAAAACCACAATGACATTTTTGTGGGTTTCTAAAAATATGACCTGAAACACAGACAAGAACAAAAATAGAAGTGAAGAATGATATCAATTCAGAGGCTCTTCCCAGAAAAAAAATCAATCAATTTACTGAAGAATGGTTTATTAAGAATGGTTTATAATTCCATATATATATATATGCAATTCATACTTATAAGGGTACACTGAAAGGAACCAAATCACTAGTAAAACGACTAACCTACATCAGAGTGCCTCTGAAATACTCTACCTAGCAGGGTTTTGAAGCAGATACCTAAACTATATATGATAGCCAAACTTTGGGCAGAGTTAAGGGAATATTATGAAAGAAGGGGGAGATAGAAAGACTTGGAGGGGATGAGAGCTACTCAAGGAGAGCAATAGAACCAAAAAAGTCTGGACCCAGGGGTCTTTTCTGAGACTGAAACTCCAATCAAGGACCATGAATGGAGATAACCTAGAACCTCTGCACATATGTAGCCCATGGCAACTCAGTCTCCAAGTGGGTTCCCTAGCAAGGAGAACAAGAACTGTCTCTGACATGAACTCAGTGTCTGGCCCTTTGGTCACCTCCCCCTGAGGGGCAGCAGCCTTACAAGGCCACAGAGGAAGACATTGCACCTAGTCCTGATGAGACCTGATAGGCTGGGGTCAGATGGAAGGGGAGGAGGACCTCCTCTATCAGTGGACTTGGGGGGGGCGGGCATGGGAGGAGAAGAGGGAGAAAGGGTGTGATTGGGAGGGGATGAGAGAGGGGGCTACAGCTGGGATACAAAGTGAATAAATTGTAATTAATAAAAACTAATTTAATTTTAAAATAACTAACCTAGATTAGTAATGGGCAGAGGACTTAAATAAACATTTCTCCAAAGAAGGAATAAAAACAGCTGAAAGGAATAAGAGAAAAAAGGTTCAATATAACTATTCATGAGAGAAATGAAAACCATAAAGAGGTATAACCTGGACCTGTGAGAATGGCTGTTATGGAAACAATTCCATACTCTTTTGATAATTACTGCTCTGTCATGGATTTTTAAATCCTGGAATATATTGCAGTTTATCCGCATATGGGTGTAGAGAGTGAGTATGTGGAATGTGGCTGTCACTCACTCATCACAACCTGGTTGTGGCTTGGAGCATAATGGATCCTTTCTTAGGATGCTCAGCTGCAGGTATTTCTTGGAGAGGGAAGTTCTTTGCTTATGCATCCCTATCTGTGTTTACACATTGAGAAGGTATTGGTTTACCTTTGTATATGTTGAGGCTTACTTTGTGCCCGACTATATGGTCCACTTTGGAGAAGGTTTCATGAGGTGTTTAGAAGAAGGTATACTCTTTTGTGTTCGGGTGAAAAGTTCTGCAGAGATCTATTAGGTCCATTTGATTTAAGACCTCCGTAAGTGTCATTATTTCTGTTTAGTTTCTGTCTCAATGATCTTTCCCTTAGAGACAGTGGGGTGTTGAAGTCTCCCATTATTAAAGTGTTGTGATCAATGTGTGATTGAAGCTTTAATAATGTTTTTGTTTTGACAAAAGGATCATCCTGAGTGAGTTAACAGAGAAACAGAAAGACACATATGACATATACTAATTTATAAGTGGATATTAGCCATCTAACATAAGATAAACATACTAAAATCTACACTGCTAAAGAAGCTAAATAACAAGGATCCTAGGGAAGATGTTTAATCCTCATTCAGAAGGACAAACAGGATAGACATCAGAAGTAGGAGAAGACAAGGAACAGGACTGGAGCCTTCCACAGAGGACCTCTGAAAGACTATACCCACCAGGGTATTGAAGAGACTCATAACCAAACTTTGGGAAGAGTGCCAGAATCCTTATGGAAGATTAGGGAGATAGAAAGACCTGGGAAAGACAGGAACTCCACAAGCACTAAAACAGAGCCCAAATACTTGGGCCCAGGGGATCTGCAGAGCCTGATACTCCAACCAAGAACCATGCATGGAGAGGACCTAGACACCCTGTTCAAAGGAAGCCCATTGGCTGCTCAGTTTCCAAGTGGGCTCCCTAATAAGGGGATCAGAGGATGTCTCTGACATGAATTCATTAGCTGACTCTTTAACCACCTCCCCCTGGGAGGGTGCAGCCTTGCCAGGTCACTGAGGAAGATGATGCAGCCAGCCCTGATGAGACTTTATATGCTAGGGTCAGATTGAAAGGGAGGAGGTCGTCCCCTTTCAGGACTAGAAAGGGGGCATATAGAGGGAGAATAGGGAGGTGGGTGGGACTGGAAGGAGACAAGGAAGGGGGCTGCAGCAGAGATACAAGGTGAATGCTTTGCAATAAGTAAATATACAAATAAAATTAATTTTAAGGAAAAATCAAACACACACACACAAAAGGAAAGCACATTATTATTTTCTTCACCCTAAAGAAATAATATTTGGGAGCGTAGGTGTCTGAGTTTTGTTAGAATATTCCTATTCTCATTGCTGTTAACGGATAACTTGATACAGACTAGGGCCACCCGAAAAGGGAGTCTTGAGTGAAGGATTTCCCAGATCATGCTGGCTTCATTAGCATGTGCATGAAGGTTGTGTTAATTGTTAACTGATATAGAAAAGTCTAGCCCACTGTGAGCAGCACCATTCCTGGGCCTGCTATCCTGGTGTTTATAATAGAATTAGATAAGAATATAAATATGTCTGGTTTTATGTTGAGATCTTTGATCCACTTGGACTTTAATTTTGTGCATGGTGATGAATATAGATCTATTTTCATTTATCTGCCTGTAGACATCCAGTTGGACCAGCACCATTTGTTGAAGATGCTGTCTTTTTTCCATTGAATGGTTTTGGCTTCTTTGTCAAAAATCAAGTATCCATAGGTGTGTGAATTTATTTCTAGATCTTCTATTCGATTCCATTGATCCACCACTCTGTTTCTATGCCAATACCATGCAGTTTTTATTACTATTGCTCTGTAGTACAGCTTGGGATCAGGTATGGAGATACCCCCAGATCATCTGCTGTTGTATGGGATCATTTCAGAAATTCTGATTTTTTGTTTGTTTGTTTGTTTATTTTTCCATATGAAGTTGAGAATTATTCTTTCAAGGTCTGTAAAGAATTGTGTTGGTATTTTAATGGAATTGCATTGAATCTGTAGATTGCTTTTGGCAGGATGGCCATTTTCACTATCTTAATCCTACAGACCCATGGGAGATCTTTCCATCTTCTGATATCTTCTTCAATATGTGTCTTCTGAGACTGATGTTTTCAAACAGGTCTTTCACTTGCTTGGTTACATACACCAAGGAACTTTATGTTATTAGTGGCTATTGTGAAAAGTGTCATTTCCCTAATTTCTTTCTTGGCCCTTTTGTCTTTGTTATACACACTAAATCAGTTAGAAGAAAAAGTGGGGAAGAGCCCACTCATTGGCACAGGAGACAACTTTCTGAGCAGCACACCAACAGCACAGGCTCTAAGACCAACAATCAATAAATGGGACCTCACTAAACTAAAAAGCTTCTGTAAAGCAAAAGACACTGTCATCAGAACAAAAGAGAGCCTGGAGACTGGGAAAGGATCTTCACCAACCCTATATCTGAAAGATTACTAATATCTAGAATATATAAAGAACTAAAGACTTTAAAAGGCAACAAATCAAAACATAACGACAGCCTACAGACTGGGAAAGGATCATTACCAATCCTATTTCTGACAGAGGGCTAATATCCAGTATATATAAAGAACACAATAAGTTATAAAGCAAGAAATCTAGTAATCCAATTCAAAAAAAATTGGGTATGGAGCTAAAAAGAGAACTGACTGTAGAGGATTATAGAAGGGCAGAAAAACACTTAAAGAAATGCTCAATGTCCTTAGCCATCAGGGAGAAGCAAATCAAAACGACCGTGAGATTTCACCTTACACCCACCAGAATGGCTAAGATCAAAAACTCAAGTGACGATGGTCCCAGGATCCTCTCAGCTGTGGGTTGAGACAGAACTCGGGTTCTTCCCAGATCCGCCAGCGGACTCACACACTGACTGAGTTTTTGCTGGCGGAAGCGTTTGGCCCGTGCCCCAGCAGTGTGCGGACTGGTCAAAATGGTCCCCCAATCCACTCAGTCTGTGGTGATTCCCGCGATCGGTCCGCGCCCACCGCACACCCGTGGGTTGGTGCAGGACTCAGGATCCTCCCAGATCCGCTGGCGGACTCACACACTGACTGAGTTTTTTGCTGCTGGCGGACTCACACACTGACTGAGTTTTTGCTGGCAGAAGCGTTCGGCCCGCGCCCCTGCAGTGTGTGGACTGGTCAAAATGGTCCCCCAATCCACTCAGTCTGTGGTGTTTCCCACGATCTGTTCCCGCCCGCCGCACACCCGTCGGTTGGTGCAGGACTCGGGATCCTCCCAAATCTGCGGGCGGACTCACACACTGACTGAGATTTTGCTGGCAGGGCGTTCGGCTTCGCCCCGGCAATGTGCGGACTGGTCAAAATGGTCCCCCAATCCACTCAGTCTGTGTGGTTCCGATGATCGGACCGAACCCGCAGCACACCCGTGGGTCGAAGCAGAACCCGGGTGCAGTGTGCGTTCTCAGGGCGCAGTTCAGTGAAAACGGCACCTGGTTCCTCTGAGACTGCCCGGGAGACAGTCTATAATGGCGGGTGCGGGCGCCCAGTGCAGCCGCTCCTCCAGATCAGAGCTGTGCGCTGCTGGTCACAGGGAAATTTCTCCAGGTAATAACTGGGTGTCTCTAGGGTTTTCCCACTTGATTTTCTCACCATAGGAGTTCCGCTCACCTGGCACTCACAATGCTGGCGTTTTAGGTCCCAGAGTTCAGTCTCCTGGTCGCTGCGTTGTTTCTGCTCTCCTACTCCTCAGACACAGTGTTCTCTCCTGGCAGCCATGGACATTGAGCGGAGGAGAAAACAAGCAACAGAACAGGAGCATGCCAAAGAGGACCTATGGGGCGGGGGGTAGTCAATGTAGCGATGTATCAGAGCGGATATTAAGACTCGAGATCAAGCCTCTGACAAAGGGCGAGAGTAA
>CM053752.1:41658607-41677219 GCA_028658305.1 Pachyuromys duprasi
GGATAGGAAGGTCATGCTGAAATCTATACACCTAGGGAAGATAAACAAGAAGGAGGACCCAGGTTGGTATGATCAATGCCCATTTAGATGAACAAATGGGATGGACATTGAATGGAGGAGAAAACAAGCAACAGGACAGGAGCATACCAAGGAGGGCCTCTGAAAGAATCAATATAGCAATGTATCAAAGCAGATATTAAGACTCACAACCGAGCCTTTGGCAGAGGGCTGGGAATAATAATGAAAAGAGGGAAAGTTAGTAAGACTTGGGGAGAACAAGAACTCCACAAAGACCAAATTGAGCAGGGCACAGGGGTCTTTTATGAGATAGTTTCTCCAACCAAGGACCATAAATGGATATGGCCTAGAATCCCCGCTCAGATGTGGCCCAATGGTTGTTTGGTGTCCAACTGAAGACCCTAGTAAGGGGAACAGAGACTGTTTCTGTCATGAACTTGATGGCTGACTCTTTGACCCTCCCCCATACATGCCAGGGAGTAACAGCCTGGCTAGATCCAAGTGGAGGACATTGCAGGCAGCCTTGAGGAGACAAGATGAACTGGGGTCAGATGGAAGGGGAGGAGGTCCTCCCCAGTCGGTGGACTTGGAGGGGGGCGGGGAGGAGATGAGGGAGGGATGGGGAGAGTGGGAGGGAATGAAGGAGGGGGCTACGCCTGGGATGTAAAGTACCTAACCTGTGATTAATATAAAAATAAATAAATTACATTAAAAAAGAAATCCAATTAAAAATTGGAGTATGGAGCTCAATAGAGAATTCTCTGTTGAGGAATATAAAATGGCAGAGAAACACTTAAAGAACTGCTCAACATCCTTAACCATCAGAGAGATGCAAACCAAAACAACCCTGAGGTATCACCTTACACTCATCAGAGTGGCTAAGATCAAAATCTCAAGTGACAGCACATACTGGAGAGGATGTGGAGAAAGGAGAACCCTCCTCCACTGCTGGTGGGAATGTAAACTTGTACAATCACTTTGGAAATCAATGTGGAGCTTTCTCAAAGAACTAGGAATAGAGCGTCCCCAAGATCCAGCTATACCACTCCTAGACATATATCCAAATGATGCTCAAGTACACAACAAGGACATTTGTTCAACCATGTTAGTACCAGCTTTATTCTTAATAGCCAGAACCTGGAAACAACCCAAATGTCCCTCAATAGAAGAATGGATAAGAAATTGTGGTACATTTACACAATGGAATACTACTCAGCAATTAAAAACAAGGAAATCATGAAATTTGCAGGCAAATGTTGGGATCTAGAAAAAATCATCCTGAGTGAGTTATCTTTGAAGCAGAAAGAAAGACATGGTATATGCTAACTTATAAGTGGATACTCACTCATTAGACCTAAAAGATAGGATAAGCATACTAAAATCTGCACACCGAAAGAAGATAAACAAGAAGGAGGACCGGGGCTAAGACGATCAATTCTCACTTAGAAAGACAGATGGGATGGACATTTGAAGTAGTAGAAAATAAGAAACAGGACAGGAGCCTACCATAGAAGGCCTCTAAAAGACTCTACCTAGCAGTGTATCAAAGCAGATACTGAGACTCATAACCAAACCTTGAGCAGACTGCACGGAATCATATAAAAGGAAGGGGAGTTAGTAAGACCTGGAGAGGACAGGAACCCCACAAGGACCAAATATATTGGGCACAGGGGTCTTTTCTGATACTGATTCTCTAACCAAGGACCATGTTTGGATATAACCTAGAACCTCTGCTCAGCTATAGCCCATGGCAGCTCAATATTAAAGTAGGTTTCCTACTAAGTGGAACAGGGACTGTCTCTGACATGATCTCAGTAGCTGGTTCTTTGACTTCCCACACCCCTGAGGGAGGAGCAGCCTTGCTAGCCCACAGTGGAGGACATTGCAGCCAGGGCTAATGAGATCTGATAAGCTAAGATCCGATGGAATTGGAAGAGGTCCTCCCCTATCTGTGGACTTAGAGAGGGTCAGGGAGGAGATGAAGGAAGGAGGGTGGGATTGGGAGGGAATGAGGGAGGAGGCTACACCTGGGATACAAAGTAAATAAACTGTAATTAATATAAAAAAATAAAAAAAGAATGAGCGTATGGGCAAGACAGAAAACAGGCATGATTTCTGCTTCAACTTTCTACTTAAGTCCATACCACAATTTCTTTTCCTTCACTGCTATACTGTAACATAAGCTGAAATCAATCCTTTCTTCCTCTTACTTCCTTTTGCCCTGAGAGTTTTTCTACAGCAACATAATTAAAGAGGAACAATGAATGTCCTTCTCCACTCCATGACATGTTGACTTTGTTTATCTCTTTGCCTCCAGTGATTATGACTATAGACCAGAATTCACTTGTAGACAATTTAGCCCAATTTCGATAAACTAAACACTTTCTGTGACTGTGATTTTAGAAGATCTAGAATTTTAAAATGCAATTTTAGGTGCACAGTGGTGAAATGAACATTAGAATTTTACAAACTGTATGCTAGCCAATGAATATAATAAGATTGGACACTCTTCTCCTGCAAAAGGATAAAATCCACAATGCTAGGCTGCTCTTAGCATCTACTAGAAAGATCTCACCTGAGGCACTGGAATGACCGTTGATGTTTACATAGTAGCAATCTTATCCCTTGCATTTGGCAATATTAAAAAAAAAGACGATTAGATAAGAGAGACTTACTAGATCACAGTTGTACAATCCAGACTGTGATGCATTGCTTCCCTGAGTGCCATTTTTCACAGTAAGACCAAGGGCGACATTGTGATATAGTACTGTGATCTTTCTCTCTCTTTAATTGGTTTTAAAACAATGAAACTGTTGTGTCACTGCTTCTTGTCATAGATGTTTAAACACTCGATTTTTTGTTTCTTTTGTCTCTTCTGTATCTTAAAGATTGTTTCTGTAACCACACACTATGGTATGATCACTGTTACATGTAAATCTCTAGGATAACTAACTTTTTAAAAGGAAAAAAAAGATTAATTTATCCCCAGACTCTGCCTGCATTTTTCCAGAACACCCCATTTCTCTTTAATTCACTCCATTTCCCTTCAGTGAACTGAAATTGGGGGGAAATGTTCATGAATGATTGTAAATGTTTGGAAAACAAGTTTTTTTTCCATACAGCTTTGATTATTTTTACAGACTGCTCAATGCTTCTCTTTAAAGACTTCTGAATTTCCTAAAAGCCCCAGAATTACTGCTTGTTATAATACCAAATTATATCTAAGCACAGAGCCTCTCCGCCCAGCTTATGTGTATGACGTAGAATGTAAAACAAACCCTATTATTGTCCTTTTCCTTCTCTCTCACATTCTTAAACCCTCATCAATAGACCTCTTATATTTTAAATACTTGAGCCTTTCAGGTACCAAAAGGACACTGCCATGCATGTGTATCTCCTCTGTGGATATTCAATTTATATGTACAAACATATAGAACTATAGTTTTAAATTTATGGTTTATGAACAAGTTTGATCTCAATACTTGTATCAATCATATATCACACTTTCCGACACAATCTCTTAGGGTTTTGTTGTTATTAAGCTCTAAAATGTAATGTTATTTTACTCTAACTTCCAATCTTCTTTTTTTCTCAGATGGTATACATCTTCATTTTCTTTCTGAAGCCTAGGTATTACATACAAATGTGTGTGTGTGTGTGTGAGTTTGCATGTCTGTGTACATGTGCTCTCTCTCTCTCACACACACACACAAGCAGATACACAGGATTTGTCTTTGAAGACTTCAAATTGAGAAAAATACTATAATCACAAAATTTCCTTTGCTGTATAGCCATTCATTTTTATCATTTCCTTAAAGGTCCTATCAACCCTGAAGTTTCTATAATTAATTAAATACATTTGGTTTTCTAGAGTAGTGGATACAGACAAGACATGTTCTAGAGAGTGTTAGATGACCATTCTCTGTGTCAAACATCTCACACTTAAAAATATACCAAAATAGATAGATAGATAGAGAGACAGATAGATAAAAATAAAAGAGTGCAGGACAGACTGAGACCATTTTCATAAGAGAGAATAAGCTGCAAAATGTGAATTAGAAACCAGCTGTTTACTGTGGCTTCTTTCTGAAGTATGTAGCTTTCTGTAGTATGTGTCATTATCAACCTGATTATTTCTATAAATTAATCTTTAAGACTGTAGCTTTATTTGCTTCCTGTCCAGAAGACAGATGATACAATTAACTAAAAACAAACAGAACCTAACTTGCTAATGTAATCCTGGTGAAGAGTTGACTATGTAAACTGCCTGGTTGACCACAGAAAGTAATTCCATTATCTTCCTAAAGTCCTAGTTGAGTTACATGATTCTTCCCCTGGAGAACTTCTCTGCTTCTTCTGTTGCCCAGTTAGTTAAAATAACATTATTTTTTGTCCAGAAGATAAAAGACTCATGAAGGCAAATCAAGGAAGCCAGATAAAGAATCCCTCATTTATAGATTTGGGTTCAAAGAAGAAGGGAGTTCACAACTGAGAAGTTAATTTCGTGGAAGAAGCTCAGTGATTTCAGAAAACAATGACACATTGTCTAATTTGCATACCTGTATGTAGTCAAGCTTCCTATTTATGTCACAGAAATTGCATGTTGTTTGCCTTTAATTGGTGGCTGCTTGAGTTTTCATCTGAATGTTTACTGTTTTGTAGAATCAGTACCCCAATCATACTTTCAAGAGCTGTAAATTGAAATCTGAGCACTGAGTTATCCTCCCATCAACTTTGGTGTATGTGGGTATTAGGATTCTTTTTGGCATAAGGAAATAGTATGATGACTGCATTTTACAAGTCACACTTTCTTTGAAATACAGAAATAAAATGCCAACAATGGATCAGTCAGAAGAAAAAGAAGATCATTACAAGAACATGACTGAAGGTAAATACACTAAGCAATGATACTGTGTTTGCGATTTTTTGTTTCTGCTTTTTTTATATTGAGCATAATTTATTTAGTCAGCTACTAGTTTAAAGACAAATATATATATATAACCATCATATAAGTAAATATTTCTGATGTTTTGTTGTAGGGCCTTGGCCAAGTGAAGTGGCTAGGCCACTTAGATCTTGTGTACTCTCTTGAAGATGACCCTCTGCAGGTATGAATTAGAGTGATTTCTCTTGTACTCTTGCTTTATAAGGCGCTCCAAAGCTAGTATAAGCCTAGCTCATAAAACAGCCCTGCCTGAATCCTTCTCACTCAAGTTCCCTGACACTCTCCTGATTGGGGGCAGAGGGTAAATTGGACATCAAAGAGTTGCTAAAGGCTTTTTTTGCTGTGGAAAGCAGAGGACCCTAATGGTTCTTTGATCTCTGTGATCTCTGCTTGCACCCATTCCGCCCCCTATTCTGCCCCTGCAAATACCTCACAGCCAGCTTCTCCCACGAGACCCCACCCTGCAGCTTTGCTCTTCTTTGCTTCTCTTAGAAGACCCCCAACATTCTGGTCCACATTAGAAACAAAACTAAACAAGAGTGCAAATGGTCAGACTTCTAATACTGACAGGCTGCTGTTAAGGCCACAGCCAAGAGCTCTCTCATCTTATAAAAAAAAATCCTTGCTGGTATCTTTTAGAGCCAATTAATGATAATTTTATCCTCCCTGCTGCATACAGGACTCAGTTCTAATAAGTGTGCTATCTCCAGATTACCTCCTTGAGAACCTGGAGGGAAAAAGGTTCAGAGAACTAAATTTGAAGCTTAAAATCTTCATGGTATATGTAATTCTTAAAAGTCAAATTTCAAAAGTTAAAATGTAATCCTGTTACAGATGAATCTATCCTCATGCAGCAATTTATTGTGTTCAGTGTTAAAGCAGATAGATGGGTTTCTCCCCCCCAAAAAAAAATTTCACAGAATTGATTTTAACTAAAATATGATTAAATGTTAGGCTCTTACATACTGAAGCATACAAGCAGGAAATTAACTTCAATTTCGTCAAAAGAGATTTAATTCCATATAAATGATAGACTTGCATGCATGTGATATTTTGAAGACTACTTTAATAAAAGAGAATGATCACCACCTTTGATGTCTTAGATTTTGACTGCCTGGAGAAATGGAACTGGACCTAGTGACCTTCTGGGGACTCTTCTCTGTGTGGGAAGGTCAGTCAGGTCCTGGGTGAGCAGATGGCAACTTCACTACAGTGAGTTCTGAAGACAGCTGTTATATCATGAATCAACATCTGCAGATATACACCATCATTATATTTTGCCAGATATCAGATCTTAATAAGTTCAGATCCACAGATATAGCTTGAAACTTTTTATGATGCAAAGCTCTAGGAACAGTATAATGGAAGGTTTAAAGAAGAAAGCAAAACAAAAAATTATTTCCCAGATTGTCTTTACATGTGAAATTTTGTCTTCTTGGCTGTCTCTGTAACACATGGAAATCAAAAGTTCATAGAAGGGTCATTCTTGGCAAAAAGTTCTTCCTGCTCAGTTTAGGAGAAACTGGAAAAAGATAAATGGAGCATTCATAACTTGGCATGGTTTCAAGCTGAGTAGACTTCGTAAATGTGGTAAGACTTGTTATGAATATGAAGCCTTTTCTTTTCTTCTTCTTGACTATGTATTTTTCTTTTGTACCTTTCTTTTGTAACTTATGTATCCGTCCTTTCACTGTCATCCTGAAGTGAGAAAATTCTGATTTCCCTCTGTATCCATAGTGTATCTTTCTAAATTTTATTTATTTATTATTTGTTGTAATTTCCTCACTTTGTATTCCAGCTGTAGCCCCCTCCCTGGTCTCCTCCCAGTCCCACCCACCTCCCTTCTCTTCCCCCTATGTAATTCCCCTTCGCTCTGACCCTAGCCTATCAGTTCTCGTCAGTGCTGGCTACATCATCTACCTCTGTGGGCCTGGCAGGGCTGCACCCCACCCCTCAAAGAGCCAGCCACTGAATTCATATCAGACACAGCCCCGGATCCCGTTACTAGGGCACCCACTTGGAAACTGAGAGGCCTATGGGTTTCATCAGAGCAGGGGGTCTAGGTCCTCTCCATGCATGTTCCTTGGTTGGTAGATTGGTCTCTGCAGGGCTCCCTGGGCCCAGGGTTTTTGGCTCTCTTGGTCTCCTTGTAGAGTTCCTGTCCTGTCCAGGTCCTTATTTTTTCCCTAAACATTCTTTTATTTTTAGTTTTATTTTTATTAATTACAATTTACTCACCTTGCATCCCACTTGCAGCTCCCTCCCCCATCCCCTCCCAACACTACTGTCCCTCTCTCATCTCCACACATGCCCCTCCCCAGTCTACTAATAGGGGAGGTCTTCCCCTTCCTTCTGATCCTAGTCTATCAGGTCTCATCAGGAGTGGCTACATTGTATTTATCTGTGGCCTGCTAGGGCTGCATGCCCCTGATGGGAGGTGATCAAAGAACAGGCCAATCAGTTCATGTCAGAGACAGTCCCTGTTCCCATTTCTATGAAACCCACTTGGACACTGAACTGCCATGGGCTACATCTGTGTAGGGGTTCTAGGTTTTATCCATGAATGCTCCTTAGTTGGAGTATCAGTCTTAAAAAAGACCCCTATGCCCAGATTTTTGGGTTCTGTTGCTTTCCTTGTGGAGCTCCTGTGACCTCCTGGTCTTCCTATCTCCCCCTTCTTTCATAAGATTACCTGCACTCTGCCCAAAGTTTGGCTATGAGTCTCAACAACTGCTTTGATAACCTGCAGGTCACAGTCTTTCAGTGGGCCTCTGTGGTAGGTTCCTGTCCTGTTGCCTCTTTTCTCTTCTGATGCTCAACCACTTTACTCCTCAGGGCCTTCTATCTCCCTCTTCTTCCATAAGGTTTCCTGTACTCTGCCCAAAGTTTGGCTATGAGTCTCAATATCTCCTTAGATACCCTGGTGGGTGTAGTCTTTCAGAGTTTCCCTGTAGAAGGCTCCTGTCCTGTTCCCTGTCATCTCCTACTTCAGTTATCTATCCTGTTAACCCTCCGGAATGAAGTTTCAGCCTCTTCCTTAGGGTACTCCTTGTTGTTTAGCTTCTTTAGGAATATAGATTTTAGTATGTTTATCCTATATTATGTGGCTAATATCCACTTATAAGTGAGTATATAACATATGTATCCTTCTACTTCTGTGTTAACTCACTCAGGATGATCTTTTCTAGTCCCCATCATTTGCCTACAAATTTCATGATTTCCTTGTTTTTAATTGCTGGGTAGTATTCCATTGTGTAAATTTACCACAATTTCTGTTTCATTCTTCAGTTGAGGGGCATCTAGGGTGTTTCCAGATTCTGGTTATTATGAATAAAGCTGCTAAGAACATAGTTGAGCAAATGTCCTTGCAGTGTATCTGTCTTAATGCTTAGAATTTTTGTAGAACAAAATTTTCAAACAATGAACTGTTCGCTTTCCTCTCTTGAATTAATGAATGTTAAGATGGTGTCTACCAGAATGTGGGCTTCTGAAGACCTAGCAGAACACGGAAGACCGAACCTTGTGTCCTCAATATTGAAAGGCTGGCTCATTAAGAATGCGGTGATGAATTTGCTTTGTCTGAAAATTTGGGAAGTCTTAGTTATTAAATTCATAGCTCTCCCTCACAGGCAGAGGTATAATAAATGCTTTTAGGATTTAGAAAGCTGGAGATAAAACAATTCAAATATTTCATGAAGGAGTCCTGTGATTCTCAACTTCAAAAATATTATACAATAATTGTTATCCAAAGGTAAAAATAGGAATAGATATATACCTAGTTGGTAAATGTGAAAGTGCCATCCCTTGAGACACATTATATGTTGTTGTGCCTATTTCTTGTTTTTCCATCAGTCATGAACTTTCAGTTTCCCATGAAGGGATAATTTATTAACCTGTCTATAACTCAGTCAAAGAATGACTTGGGTCCGCTAACATATCAGTCCATTACCATAATGTCTGTACAATTACAATTTTAATATGACAGTAATTCTAATTATGGCCCCTTATGATCATGAATTGATTTTTTTGTTGCTTCCTGAAACGTCCATTATTGTGATAACTTATTTACCCAACCTAGGTTCAATTTCTCCAATTTTTGGTGAGTTATCAAACTAATTACAATTAAAAATAGTGAGAGGATACATTCTAAATGAAAAGTCTAAGAGGCAAAAGAAGATGAAATGGTGAACAAGTTTCTGGTAAAATGAAGGAACCTGAGCAGGTTTGGAGAAATGGAAATGGGTATATTTAATGGTGGATGCAAAGAACTGAATATGGAGTCTGGATGACACACATTCAGACTGTATAAAAATGAACTCAAGTAGGAGACTGGAAAGCACTTGTACACATGAAGGCTATGTATAAAATCCAAGTTTTATTCTTGACATAGATCCTTACTGTAAATTTCTAGAAAAATCCATTTGTGAAAATTATTCATCCAATATAAGACTCAGTTTTGTGAGCTGTAGCAAAGAAACAGATAAAACGGTTATTTTATACATGTTTACAGGTATACAAATGACAAACATGTGAAGTTTTTGTCAAATCTCATGCATGGCATGCTGATTGCTGGATGTTGATACAGCACTAGTGAGTAGCACTCATTTCTATTTTGAGCTAGGAATCACAGGGGTGGGATTCTCACACAGTAGTGAGAGCTTTATTTATTTAGAATAAAAGTTGGCTATAATAATATATGTGGTTGTATGTATATATATACATATATATGTATATATATGTGTATATATATCATATATATATATGATATAATGTTATAACACACACACACACATACATAGTTCTGTGCCAGGTACTAACTTAGATTCTAGACTCTGCTAATTCTAATCATATAGTCCACACATTTCAAGTTCTAAAGATTATAAACTTAGTTATGAATTCAAGCTCTGTGTTCTTCACAATCTATAGATATCAAATGTGCTTCTCATTGTTTAAATGTCTAAATCTGTCAAGGTCTTCCTTAACACTAGTGTTTTGAAGTATGTGACCAACATTGTCCCAAGATGTTTATGGAAGATTTATAAGTGGCCACTATTGGTTAATTTTCTTTCTTTCTTTTCCTTCCTTCCTTTCTTTTTTTTCTTTTTTTCTTTTTCTTTTTTAAATTTATTTTTATTAATTACAGTTTATTCATTTTTTATCCCACATGTAGCCCCCTCCCTTGTCCTCTCAGAATCCCACCCTCCTTCCTTCTTCTCCTCCCATGCCCCTCCTCCAGTCCACTGATAGGGGAGATCCTCCTCCCCTTTCGTCTGACCCTAGTCTATTTTATCCAGTCTCATCAGGACTGGCTACATTGTCTTCCTCTGTGGACTGACGAGGTTTCACCAAAAGGAGGAGGTGATCAAACAGCAGGCCAGTGAGTTCATGTCAGAGACAGTCCCTGTTTCCATTTCTAGGGAACCCACTTGGACACTAAGCTGCTTTGGGCTACATCTGTGCAGGGGTTCTAGGATTTTTTGTTTTGTTTTTGTATTATTTTCCTCATTGCTTAGTCTTCAGCTGAAGTTACAGAGTACCCTTTTTGTGAAACAGTTTAAAGACAAAAGTTAAAATGTTTTTCAAATCTAGCCATTTGCTTAGGAATAAATGTCTCAAACTTCATACTCATGGCCAAGTAATCAAAAATGTATAGAACCATGGTGTGTGTGTGTGTGTGTGTGTGTGTGTGTGTGTGTGTGTGTGTGTGCATGTGTGTATATAATCTGGGACCACCTGATTCTTCAGACTAAAACTTGGCTAATATCTATTTCCTGATATTCAATTTAGAATATTCTCTGGCATTATTGCAGGAACACACAAATATTTAAGGATCTCATATGCATTTTGAATATATTTTCAGAAAAAATAAAACTGTCTAAGCGCCCAGCAGCTGCGTAAATTTGGGTGGGAGAAGGAGTATTTAAGTAAAGATAAGAAGGTAGAAGATGAATAGTTTGGTAGCTGTTTCATGTCAATGTCATTTCTCTGCAAAAAGATAAGGCAGTTAAAGCCTGGCTCCTGGGAAATACTAAGCATATGTGAAGGGTTGCCTTCTCTCTAACTGATAGCTTCTTTTAAAAATCTGGTCTTCTGTTCTTAAGTCTCAACTTTGCACATCATTGGTTAAAGAAGAACTCTTTGGGACATCATTAAATAACACAATCAGCTACATGAAATAAAGTAATAATTGCAATATTTACAATCTCATACCTTCTTCTTTCTGATAAAATAAAGACCTCTCTTTCACACCATTGAGGGAATGTAGATGTGCAATATTCTTATTCTCTTGAAACCTATTTCAGTGCACAACATCATGACTGTCAAAGGACAGGTGAGGGACTGCCTAATAACACATCTTGACACCCAAACACATCTCAAAAATCCACAGAAAGAGATGCATCAGGCAGAGAACACAGCAGATAAACTGTTTACTTGTCAACCCTTCCCAGAAAAATACCAGGTTACAGCTGTCAGTTTAAGCATAAGACTGTCTTCTCACATTCTTAAACCATCTCTGCCCTTTGTAGCACTCAAACTAGGAATAGGGAACTCAAAGATGTTGAAGCTTGGACTTGGGTAATGTTACACGCAATTATAAAGAAAATTAGTAGTGAAATGGAGTGTGAGAGACTTTGTTTGAATCAAGTTTCAGAGAGAAACCATCATGTCTTTTTTTTTTATTCATCAAATTGTTTAACCTTTATAAAGCATGTAGATGAAAACTGACTAATATTAAACATGAAATAAATTTAACCTGTAACAAGAATCTTTGACTGTATCATTTTGAAATAGGCAATCTCAGTGATGGAATATTTTAGCCAACTTGTTCTAAACTATCCATCTTTTATGTTCACTGTGCCTTCAGCCAACTTATTTTAACATCATTGTGCTTAAATATGCCAATCAAGAGATGGCTAAGAATATCATCCAACTCCTAGCAACGATGTGTTCTAAAGTATTAGATACACTACAGATATATTTTATACATATATGTTTGTGTGCATACATACATAAATATGAATAAAACTTGAACAATGTATATCACAAGATGAGCACTATATAAGCATTAATAGTATTTTATTATAATTTTAAAATTATTTCCCTTTCCCATCGTTATTCCTTTCATTTGTAATTTTTATTAAATTTTTATTTTTTATATTAATGACAGTTTATTCATTTTGTATCATTTTGTAGCCCCCTTCCTCATTCCCTCCCAATCCCACCCTCCATCCCTCATCTCCTCCCATTTCCCTCTCCAAGTTCACTGATGTGGGAGGTCCTCCTCCTCTTCCATTTGACCCTAGCTTATCAGGTCTCATCAGGACTGTCCTCCTCTGGGGCCTGGTAAGGCTGCTTCCCCCTCAGGGAGAGGTGATCAAAGAGCCATGTAATGAGTTCATGTCAGAGACAGGCCCTGTTCCCCTTATTATTGAACCCACTTGGATACTGAGCAGCCATGGGCTACATCTGAGTAGGGGTCTAGGTTATATCCATGAATGGTCCTTGGTTGGAGAATCAGTCTCAGAGAAGACCCCTGGGCCCTGTTTTTTGGTTCTGTTGCTCTCCTTGTGGAGCTCCTGTCTTCTCCAGGTCCCACTATCTCCCCTTGCTTTCATAGGATTCGCTGCACCCTGTCCAAAGTTTGGTTGTGAGTCTCAGCATCTGCTTTGACACACCGCTCAGCAGAGTCTTTCAGAGGCCCTCTGTAGTAGGCTCCTGTCCTGTTTCCTGTTTTCTTCTTCTTCCAATGTTCTTCCCCTTTGCCTTTCTTTTTTTAATATAATTTTTATTTTTTATATTAATCACGGGTTATTTACTTTGTATCCCAGCCATAGCCTCCCTCTCTCATTCCCTCCCAATCTCACCATCCCTCCCTCATCTCCTCCCTGTCCTTTTCCAAGTCCACTGATAGGGGATGCCCTCTTCTGCTTCCATCTGACCCTACTTATCAGGTCTCTTCAGGATTGGCTGCAATGTCCTTCTCAGTGGCCTAGCAAGGCTGCTCCTTGCTTGGAAGGTGAGGGGTCAAATAGCCAGGCACTGAGTTCATTTCAGAAATAGTCCCTGTTCCCTTTACTAGGGTATCTTGGTTATCGAGCTACCATAAATCCAGATACACTAAATCCGTTAGAAGAAAAAAAATGCCATTTGTCTTTCTGAGTGAGGATTGATCATCTTACCCCAGGGTCCTCCTTCTTGCTTAGCTTCCTTAGATGTACAGATTTTAGCATATTTATCCTATATTATATGTCTAATATCCATTTATGAGTGAGTATATACCATGTGTGTCTTTCTGCTTCTGGGATATGTCACTCAAGGTGATCTTTTCTAGATCCCAACATTTACCTGCAAATTTCATGATGTCCTTGTTTTTAATTGCTGAGTAATATTCCATTGTGTAAATGTACCACAATTTCTGTATCTATACCTCCGTGGAGGGATATCTGGGTTGTTTCCAAGTTCTGTCTATTATGAATAAAGCTGCCGCGAAAATGGTTGAACAAATGTCCTTGTTGTGTCCTTGAGCATATTTTGGATATATGCCTAGGAGTGGTATAGCTGAATCTTGAGGAAGCGCTATTCCTAATTGTCTGAGCAAGTGCCAGATTGATTTCCAAAGCGGTTGTACAAATTTACATTCCCACCAGCAATGGAGGAGGGGTCCCCTTTCTCCACATCCTCTCCAGTATGTATTGTTACTTGAGTTTTTGATCTTAGCCATTCTGATGAGTATAAGGTAAAATCTCAGTGTTGTTTTGATTTGCATCTCCCTGAAGGCTAAGGCAGTTGAACATTTATTTAAGTGTTTCACTGCCATTCTATATTCCTCTGAAGAGAATTCTCTGTTTAGCTCTGTACCCTAATTTTTACTTGGAGAAATTGAAGAAGATATCTGAAGATGAAAAGATCTCCCATGGTCTTGGATCAGTAGGATTAACATAGTGGAAATGGTCATCCTGCCAAAAGCAATTTACAGATTTAATGCAATTCCCATCAAAATACCAATACAATTCTTTACAGACCTTGAAAGAACAATTCTCAACTTCATATGGAAAAACAAAAACCCCAGAATTTCCAAAACAATCCTCTACAACAACAGATCATCTAGAGGTATCTCCATCCCTGATCTCAAGCTGTACTACAGAACAAAAGTAATAAAAACTGCATGGTATTGGCATAGAAACAGAATGGTGGATCAATGGAATCAAATTGAAGACCCAGAAATAAATTCATACACCTGTGGATACTTGATTTTTTGACAAAAAAGCCAAAACTACAGAATGGAAAAAAAAACAGCATCTTTAATAAATCGTGCTGGTGTAACTAGCTGTCTACATGCAGAAAAATGCAAATAGAACCATATTTTTCACCCCTGCAAAAACTAAAATCCAAGTGGATCAAGACATCATCGTCAAAACAAAACGACAGCCTATAGACTGGGAAAAGACCTTCACCTACCCTATATCTGACAGAGGGCTAATATCCAGAATATATAAAGAACTCAAGAAGTTAAAAAACAACAAATCAAATAAGCCAATTTTTTAGAACAACTGAGCAAAATAAATTTCCAGTTGATTGTTGGTCATTGTTTCACACATACATCAAACAGTCAAAAAATAAATAAATAAACAGCAACTTCATAGACCAAAAAACAAAAAAACAAAAAAACAAAAAAAAAAAAAAAGGAAAAAAGAGATCTATTTTCTTTGGCCTTTTTAACCATCTTATACTAACTAACTACTTACAATACAGCTAAGCACATACACAGAAAGTTACTGAAATGCTCAGAATAGGATTGTTTTTCTTTGCTGTTACTGTTTTATAAGTTTTTTTTTTCTCTTTTGAGATTATAATGAACATGCTCATACCACAAGTAATGTCAGAAGAGGACAGAGAATGCTCTGAAGGCTAATTTGGTCACCAGTTATTATTAAAAATGGCTGACCCCTAATATGTACAAAAATATAAATTGGAAATAAAAAATACAAACAAATTTTCCTTTTAAAGTATTTGAAAAAAAAAAAGCAGGCCCTGGGAAAGTTTGGTTTTTTTTCTCCCCTGTTGAAAACTCATGTTTTGAAACCAAACCATTTATCTTTTTTATCCTAAATAAATGAATCTTTCACTACTGTGTGAGAATCCCACCATTGTGACTCTTAGCCTCAGTTTTCTTGTTTTCATTAAGTAATAGATGCTTTTACCTGTCAGAATTTTAAGCCACCAGTCACACTGATTATCAAATGGCTATGTTTTTTTTCTATATTTGTTTTGTTTTGTTTTTTTCCTATTTTCCTCTTTCCTGACTGAAAGCCAGCACTGATCATATAAATGTTTCCTGTTGTACTTTGCTTCCCTTTGGTACCAGGTACTTGAACCACAATCATTCTAATTCACTCATTTTAAGTGATGACATCAGTAACCAATGCAATCAATGCCAGGGGGCTGAGTGTAGTGGATAAAAATGAAGGGAACTTCATTTGTGAGAACAGGGTTACTAGAAGATTTCCCCATAATAATAATACAAAAAAACTTATGGGAGAAAAGGTGCTTTTCACATTGTGTTTTCTTGTGAATTCCATAACTTAACAGATACAGAAATCTCAATCTCTGTGTCCCTCCCTCTTCTTTTATAACTTCTTTGAAGTGAGTAATGGCAAAATATTCATCTTTAAACGTACTCTCCTAACAAAACACCAAACTTAGAGTTGAGACTCAAATGACTCATCATTTGATAAAAGCTTCAAGGAGAAGCATTCATCAATATTCAACAGCAGAGCCACCTTGTCCTCTGTTCACTTTATATTGTGTTAGTATTTAAGGAGCATGATGCCAAAGGGGATCAAGTTTTAGCTTGGGAGCAAATGTGCCTTGTTAAAACATAGATTCATTTGGTATCATTTATCTGTTATACTCAATTTACTGTTCTGCAAATTAGAAATATTTGTAGTGACTACCTTAAAGAATTTAGCTAAGAATTGAGTAATTCAATTATTGTAAAACTTTTTAAGCAGTGCTTGATACGTAGTAAGTACTTATCGAACAAATGATGCAATTATTCCATTTCAACATGTGATGATTTGTGTTGGTTTTCAAAGTGACAGCATCTGTAATCATCTAGGAAATAAGGCTCTGGGAATGCCTAGGAAGGACTATCTTGATCAGATTAGCCTCTGGCCAGGCCTGGGAGAGATTCTCTAGATCAGGTTAATTGAGGTGGGAAGACACAGTCTGAAAGTCGGTGGCACCATTTCCTTGCCCTTGGGTTCTGTCCTACATTAAAAAAAAAAGAGAGAGATATCTGAAGAGAAGCATTCCTTATTCAGTTCTTCCCTTCTGGGAATGCAGCGTGATCAGCTGTTTCACGTTCCTGCTGTTAGGACTTTCCTTCAATGATGGACGGCACTCTGGAAGTATAAGCCAACATAAACCCTTTCTTATGTTTCTTTTGTGAGGGTATTTATCACAGCAACAGGACAAGTATCTAAGACACCATACCTGTGTCTTTTTTAATTTTAATTTTATTTTTATTAATTACAGTTTATTCACTTTGTATCCCAGCTGTAACACCCTCACACATCCCCTCCCAATCTCACCTTCCCTCCCTCTTCTTCTCCTATGCCCCTCCTCCAGTCCAGTGATAAGGAAGGTCCTCCTCCTTTTCCATCTGACCCTAGTCTATCAGGTAGAATCAAGACTGACTTCTTTGTCTTCCTCTGTAGACTAGTAAGGCTGCTCCACGCCTCAGGTGGAGGTGATCAAAGAGCCAGCTCATGAGTTCATGTCAGAGACAGTCCCTGTTTCTATTATTGGGGAACCCTCTTGGACACTGAACTGCCATGGGTTTCTTCTGTGCAGGGGTTCTGTGCCATTTTTAACTCAATTATCTGTTTATACTCACCAGCCCTAGCCTATGGGAATAACTAGAGCTAATATTCCTTGATTTCCATTTCCCACTGGTGAGGCACATAGTAGGTGATCTTGGACTGCTTCCCAAATTTACAAATAAGAAAAGGAGGTGAGAGAGAGTAAAGACAGAATAATTTTTTATATTCTTATATAACTTTTATTTTTTGGAATGGAGGAGAATTTGATGACATAAAAATTAATCTGACTACCTGTTACAACCAGTGTCCAGTGGTCAGAATCTATGTGGAGCCTCTCAGAGCCACCTACTGATGAGAGTTAGCTATAAAGACCATCAGTTACAGTACAAGTGATCCTTTCAGCTGGACAGTGCCATTATGACACAATGAAGTCTATATCAGGGTTGTGCAAAGTCTACAGACATAGTGATGTGAATGAGGCCTCTGACAACATCTCCACTGTGTGGCTCACATAGCCAGACTGGATGCTCAGAGGAACTGATTATACTGAAGATACTGGTCTTCCACAGAGCATAGAACCCCTATCCCTGCTCTGGCTGAGTACAAAAAATGATCATATTCATGAGGACCACATAATGTTACTTGTCTGAGAGTCTGAGCACTCATTCTACAGCTAGATTCTTGAGTATTTCATTTATAACGTCTTAGGTTGTTTATGCTAGAAACTCCCTGATCAGCTTACACAAGCAGTTAACAGGCCAGTTCTCTAAAACATCAAAATAATGGAGTTGTTTGAACCTGGTAGATTACAGTGGGTCATCTACCCTCTTTACATTTTTCCAAATGGTTTAGAAAATACTTAAGTCAGATGTGGGGTTGTAGTCTTATATAGGCATGGAGGGAAGGCCACACAAGAACTTTAGCTTAAATTAGAAAAGCCAAGAGTTGGCGCTGCTGACACTACTCAAAGTGACAGCTGTTTTGTACAAAACTGATTGTCTTTGTACAAACCATAAAGACTGAGCAGGTCTTTGAAGGGACTGCTAGCACTTTTGCAAGATCTCTGCAGTTATTCTCTACTCTTCTGAATTCATTCTCCTCCTTGTACCAGCCATACTTGACTAGTTCCAATCTCAGGTGCCAATTGCCTCTCTCTTCTGATCCCCCATGTAAGCCAAAGGTCTTCTTTTTATCCCTGTTCATTCATCCTGTTATGTCCTTACAATGCACTTAAAACTGAATTCAATTTGTAGTTTGAATAATTGTTTATATGATTACCTCCTTGCTTTAAGGACTCTTACTCATAGAAAGAAAACCTGGAATACTTAAAAAAAAAAAAAAACAATCGATTCCTGTAACCCATCCCAAACTTTTAGAATGATAAGGTTGTAAATTTGTAAATTTAGCTCCAGGCATTTTTTTAGATTGAAATTAAAGTTAAAGAAGAATTTTATTATATTTTCTTTGTAAGCTGTAGAAATCTTGCTGACTCTACTATGTTATCCCAGTGACAGATATAATGTAGAATAGTACATAACAAGCCAAAGGATGATAAATGATTTCAAGTGAATAAAACAAACAAACAAACAAAGCTTCTATTTTTTGTGGAGAGACTGAAAGACAGCAGTTTAAGAATAGCTTGAGCATTTCTTTAAGTGTTTTTCTGCCATTCTATAATCCTCTACAGCCACACTTAAAGAAATGCTCAACGTCCTTAGCCATCAGAGAGATGCAAATCAAAACGACTCTGAGATTTCACCTTGCACCCTCCAGAATAGCTAAGATCAAAAACTCTAGTGACAACGCATGTTGGAGAGGCTGTGG
>CM053752.1:41677719-41697040 GCA_028658305.1 Pachyuromys duprasi
AAAAAGAGGAAATCATGAAATTCGCAGGCAAATGATGGGACCTGGAAACTATCATCCTGAGTGAGGTCTCCCAAAAGCAGAAAGAAACATATGGTATATACTCACTTATATAGACCTATATGATAGGAAGGTCAAGCTGAAATCTATACACCTAGAGAGGATATAGAGGAAGGAGGACCCAGGTTGGTATGATCAATGCTTGCTTGGATGAACAAATGGAATGGACATTGAGTGGGAGAGAAACAAGCCACAGGACAGGAGCATGCCAAGGAGGACCTCTGGGGGGGCGGGGTTGATGTAGCGATGTATCAGAGCAGATATTAAGACTCGAGATCAAGACTTTGGCAGAGGGCGAGAAGTAATGATAGATCTGGGGGAGGTTGGTGAGACTTGGGAAGAACAAGAGCTCCACAAAGACCAAAAGAGCAGGGCACAGAGGTCTTGTATGAGACGGTTTCTACAATCAAGGACCATGTGTGGATGTGGCCTGGAACCCCCGCTCAGATGAGGCCCATGATAGCTAGGTGTAGGACTGAAGACCCTAGTGAGGGAAACAGGGACTGTTTCAGTCATGAACTTGATGACTGACTCTTTGACCCTCCCCCATACAAGCCGGGGAGTGACAGACTGGTTAGATTCCAGGGGAGGACATTGCAGCCAGCCCTGAGGAGATAGGATGAGCTGGGGTTGGATGGAAGGGGAGGAGGTCCTCCCCTGTTGGTGGAGTTGGAGGGGTCAGGGACAGGGGTGATGAGGGAGGGAGTAGGAGGATGGGGGGTGATATGGGAGGGGGCTATGCCTGGGATGCAAAGTACCTAACCTGTGATTGATATAAAAATAAATAAATTTAAAAAAAAGAAAACAAAAAAAGAAGAAGAAAACAGGTTCCAGACTGGAAAAAAAAAAAGAATGTGAAGATTTCAAATTTGCTAGCACTATTTCTGTTAGGTAAAGTATCTTCACATAGATCTTTGTCAGAAGGAAACTTAAGACTCATATAAAAATAAAGGAATGATAAAAGCAGAGTCAGGAATATTAGACTTTGAGAACAGAAACAAAATAAGACACACTGGTGGTCTCTGTGTTCTGGAAACATGGTAAGGAAATAGATTCTCTGCTGAAAAGTGCACTCATCAGTGTTATGTCTTACACCTGAACAAGTCTCACTGCCTGTGGCCTTTCCCAGCAATTCTCATCAGGCACCCCTCACCTGGCCTACCCCCAGCTTCCTTCCCTAAACCTCTTCTTTCCAGGGGCTTCTCTTCCCTTCCTCCAGCCTCTGATCCCTATATAACTTCAGCACTTTGGTCACATGGTCTCTTGGCTCCTGGCTTCTTCTTGTTCTCTTAGTCCTAAGCTTTCCTCTTGTCCCCTCTCTCTTCTCTTCCTCACCTCTTCCCCACCTCTCTCCCTTCCTATGGCATTGTGCAGTCTGCTCACCAAACAGTCTGAACCCTTCCAAATGTCCCTGTCTGTTTTCTTCGTTATATCTACAATAAGACTTCTCCTCAGCTTATATCCAGAAGCAGTCATGTCCTCATTTTTTTTCATTCAACTGTTACACTGATTTTAACTCTGAAAGACTTATTTTGGTCCCCTGATCTGCAAAATATGATAGTAAGCATTCTCTGTTTTAAGATACTACATCTCTGATTTCATGAAGTACAAATAAGAAACTCATAGCCCAAACTTGTATCAGGCTAAGTTACAGACCACAAGCTAGCTCCTCCTACACAATCTCCACACCTCCACCAAGGCATCCATCCAGTTCATAGTCAACAACTGAATTGCAGACATAATACTCAAAAGGAAAGAGACAATGGTATGTTGGTTTAGCTAAGCAATCCTAGGATTCTAGGATTCAAACATCCGAGTCCTTGTAGACAGGCTCAAAGCATGGATTCAATGGAGCTACTCAGAAATAAACAAACAAACAAACGAAAAAAAAAAACCAAAAACGAACAAACAAATCCCCCCCCACACACACACACACCTGGAAACAAATTCTGAGTTGTTAGAGTTAACTCTTTAGCCCACTCAGGTCTCATAGAGGTATTCAATGCTATCCAAGTTCAGTACTAATGTTCTTGAGCTTTATTGTATATGCAATCCCCTGAGGAGATTTTAAATATGTTAGTACTTAGACTGTAATCCAAAAAACTAAATCAGAACCTTGAGCTGGCAGGTGGAACAATTTCTGTTTAATGGCTTCTCAATACTAATGCCTATGCTGATCACCTCTTGTCAAAATATGCAAGGGCTGAACCCACACTTAGGGGATGCCAACAGTGAGCTTAATGAGAAAATAATTTAATGTTTGTTTCTTTTCTCTGCAACTATCCTTGGTTATCCAGAATTCCAGCAGCAATGTTGTCAGGAAGCTTGTAGTAAAAGAAGAGAGAGAGCAGCCTTGTCAAGCCCAGAAAATAACATTTCATTCCCTCTTGCTACAATATGCAATCTAATATTTCAAAAGGACTTCTAAATTATGAACTGAGCAACTCTTAAGGTTGAAGTTCATAACAAACTCCCCATGTATTGAGAATAATTTTATCTTCACTAACCAGTTGGAAACTGAAACATGAAAAATACTGTAAGAGATGTGAAGACACACACGAAAATATCTGGGTTTTTTTTTCATGATTAATGTGTTTTCATGATTAGAACCTGTCAGTAAATTAAAGACCATTTTGCTAGAATTATGGAAGCTTAAGATGCTATTAACAATTAATAGCAGAAGAAATTTGTTGGTAAAATAGAGCACTTAATGAAGTATTCCTTGTTGCTTACACTTCCACTTTACACAGTTTTTGGATGCTACAAGGATCGAGTCAATAATTAAACTGTAGCTGGAAGAATAAAGGAAGTCTAAATGGAATTTGTAAAAAAAATCAACATTAAATGCTGAGTTGTTGAGTGTGAGACATTAGTCATTTCAGAAAAAGTGAGCAGAATAAGGGAGGATCCAAATGACTGAAAATGAGTAACCAAGATGGAATAGACAGGATAATCAGAACATATATCCTTTTTTTCTACTGGTTTTTAGATACAGATAACAGAATTATTTTAATATACTGCAAAGTCTTAGTTTTCTAGAGCCTGAACATTCTCATTCATATTCAGACTCAAGGATACCAGCTTTGCGATGAACTATGTAACTGAACTCAGTAAGGACTCACTGAACAAGAATGTTCATCTTAATTTCCTGTTTTTATTTTCATTTAAAAAATATGTTCTGATTTCCATGGTCTATAAAAAATCCACACTTTTTACACACCGTATCATTCTCCAGTTATCAGTATTTTTCCCTTGGCTATTTAGGTTATCTTCAAGGACAATCAACGCTTGTACAAATTTTCTGTAAGAACAGGAAGACTGTATTTGTTTTCACCTCAAAGACAACTCAGTCCCTACCTAAATTCTTCCTGATGTAAGTCAGATTTTTGCACAATGTTGAATTTTCACATTCTGATACAAAGGAATGGACATAAAAGACAGCTAATCATTCTCCTTATTTATTCATCTCAGCTATTTCCATTTCCAGGCTGCCTTAACATGACATAGAATAGCATTTTCTCTCATACTGGATAGTTTGACAATTGGTCTCTTGTAAGCTAAACTAACTGATGCTTTGAATTGTGTCTGATTCTCTAATACATGAAATAATACCAGTAATCAGACATAGAAATAACACAGCATTAGAAAGGTCTACATATGCAAAAATCTTGTATACTAAATTTTTGTTGGCGTTATCTTATTAGGTGCTTGTAAAAGACACTGCAGTGTACTTCCATATTACTCAAAGGCTTGTTAAATCACAGATGGCTCTATTACACTCCAAGAATATCTAATTTATCTCTGTCTGATTGTTTCAATTTACACCTGTAGTGGGTTTTAAAATTTTGTATATGCTTCTCACCTGGATGCTAATATCTGACAGCTATTGCTCTAGCATTGGCATTCTATCCATGGCTTCAAATCTTCTCTTCAATGACAGCATGCTCCTCTTTCATTTCACAAGTCATACTCATACTGGCTACTGACCATTCACAGCTATGGTTCTTATCAAGAATTTCTTATAGCCTCTGTGAATTATTTCACCCATGGTTATGGACTTCTGTGGAACTATACAGTAAATAACTGCAGGGCAATTGTTGCCAATCATCAGCAACATCAGCAAATTACAATATTCTACCAGGGTAAAGTGCAGAACCGTCTCCATTCACTGCATCTCTAAGAAAATGCCCCGTGTTCAACGGATATGCCAAGAAAGTGGAGTGGCAAGACCATGAGTAAATGTTGGATAATTTGGGACATTTTCAGTCTTGGCTACCCAGCATCTCTGTCTGCTGCTGTGTGTTCCACAGTATCTGGCACTCCATAAGAAGGCTCAGCCAGTGCAAATGGAAGGCAGCACAATGGTCTACAGCATGCTAGCAGTACATTACATCTGCAGGAAGCAAATGTAACACTAAATCCCTTCTGAGGAACTAATGGGACTATCCTGCTTCTGGCACCAACTGGCTCTGGGGAGGCAGCCAAGGTGAGATGACTCAGAGCAAGTGACTGCATGGCAAGCAGCGTGATTCGCAAGGATATACAATGTGCAGCTCCGAAGCTTGTCCTTGCCAGTCAAGACAGTGAAGTGCTCTGACTTACCAGAGAGTCACAGAAAGTGAAAGTAGTTGCAGCCTATCAGATAAAAAGAAATGCATTTGGTACATTATATGCCATTTAAAGGAAAAATTATCACAAACATGACTTCAGGGTTCACAGATGAATTCATATCCAGCTGGTATTTCCTGCAAGTCACTTATCTGTAAAGGTATTTTTAAAAAGAGAGTATTAGGTGCACTATGTGATCCCAAGGATTTTATAACCAAGCAAAATTCAACAGCAATAAAACGATCACATCATAAAGCACAAGTCAATAGGAAAATTATGAATAAAGTTATAACAAAGGCAACCCCTCTTATGAAAACATCAATAATGTACTAAGGTAACACTTGACTTAGAAACTATTATCATTGCCATTTTTATTAGCTTATTTATTTATTTATTTATCTGCCTATTTATTTATTCATTTGTTGTACATTACAACCTGACCACAGTTTCCCCTCCCTCCATTCTTCCCAGTCCACTCCCCACCTCCCCTACCCCCAGATACACTCCTCCATTTCCCTTCAGAAAGGAGCTGGCCTCCCAGGAATATCAACTGAACATAGTATAACAAGTTACAATAAGACTAGGCGCAAACCCTCAAATAATGGCTGAACAAAGCTTCCCAGTTGGAGAAAAAAAGATCCCAAGAGCAGGCAAAAGAGTCAAAGACAACCTCACTGGAACTGTTAGGAGTCCAGCCAGAGCACAAAGCTACATAATTGCAACATATATGCAAAATGACCTAGTGCAGACCATGCAGGCTCTGTGATTGTCACTTTAATCTCTAGGAGCCGTTCTTAGTTGATTCTTTGGGCTGTGTTTTCCTGGTTTCCCTGGACCCCTTTGGATCCTACAAGCCTACTTCCCTTTCTTTGTTGGGATCCCCTGAGTTCTGCCTAATGTTTGACTGTAGGTCTCTACATCTTCTCCAAACAGTTGCTAATGAAGCCCCTCTGATAATGATAGAGTTAGGCATCTACCTATGAGTATTGCAGCTTATCTATATATACATGTGTTTATTGCAGGTTAGAGGATATGTCAAGTCTGAAGGTATAATGGCAAAGCAAACTGAAATGCACTAGAGTTAGTGTTTGCTGTCCTGTGGGACAAAGTATAATCTCAGAGCTTACTTGCTCCTGACTAATGTGCTTATGGTGAAATATATGCACTATGGTGCATTTCTTTTTCTGGGTGGGTAGGGGGACAGAATAAACATTTTTTTTTCGTGTTGCAGGTTATAGTCTAACATCAAGGGATCAAGGGCAGGAGCTCAAGTCAGGAACCTAAATGTAGAAAACATAAAGGAACACTGCTTACTGTTTGCTTCCATTGACCTCTGGATTCCCAAAATTACTTTGTTTGTTTGTTTGTTTGTTTGTTTGGAAGTTTTAAATATTTTTATTTTATTTTTTAATATTAGTTACAGTTAATTGACTTTATATCCTAGCTGTAAACCCCTTCCTAATTCCCTCCCAACCCCACCTTCCCCTCATCTCCTCCCTGCCCCTTTCCAAGTCCACTCATAGGGGAGGTCTTCCTCTCCTTCCATCTGAACCTAGCTTATCAGGTCTCTTCAAGACTGGTTGCAATGTCCTCTTCTGTGGCCTAGAAAGGCTGTTCCTCCCTCGGGAGGCAAGGGGAGAGGTCAAAGCGACAGCTACTCAGTTAATGTCATAAATAGTCCCTGTTCCCATTACTAGGAAACCTACTTGGATACTGAGCTACCATGGGTTACATCCAAGCAGGAGTTCTAGGTTATATCCATACATGGTATTAGGTTGGAGATACAGTATTATAAAAGACTCCTGTGCCCAGATATATTTGGTCCTTGTGGAGCTCCTGTCCTCTCCATGTCATACTAACTCCCCTTTCTTTCATATGGTTCTCTGCACTCTGCTGCAGGTTTAGATATGAGTCTCAACATCTGCTTTGATACACTGCTAGGTACACTCTTTCAGAAGCCCTCTGTGGAAAGCTCCTGTCCTGTTACTTGCTTTCTTCTACTTCCAATGTCCATCCCATTTGTCTTTCTATGTGAGGATTAATCATCTTACCCAGGGTCCTCTTTCTTGTTTATCTTCTTTAGGTACACAGATTTTAGTATGTTTATCCTATCTTATAGGTCTAGTACCCACTTCTAAGTGAGTATATACCATGTGCATATTTCTGCTTCTGGGATACCTCACTCAGGATGATCTTTTCAAGATCCCACCATTTGCCTGCAAATTTCATGATTTCCTTGTTTTAAATTGCTGAATAATGTTCTATTGTGTAAAAGTACCACAATTTCTGTATCCATTCCTCCGTTGATGGACATCTGGGTTGTTTCCAGGTTCTGGTATTATGAATAAAGCTGCTACCAACATGGCTGAGCAAATGTCTTTATTGTGTACCTGAGCATCTTTTGGATATATGCCTAGGAGTGGTATAGCTGGATCTTGAGGAAGCACTATTTCTAATTGTTTGAGAAAGCTTTGTAGACCAGGCTGGCCATGAACTCACAGAGATCTTCCAGTCTCTGCCTCCCAGAGTGCTGGGATTACAAGTGTGTGTCACTCCCTGTTTAAAAAAAAAAAAAACACTCATTTTTCTTAAGCAGCTATAAATTGCTCAACAAGCCTGAGAAAATATATTCACAGGATTAGCATAAATTGAAATCAGTAGCCAGACCGTGGTGGCTCATTCCTTTAATCCCAGTATTCTCAAGGCAGAGGCAGACAGATCTCTGAGTTCAAGGCCATCCTGGTCTACAGGGCGAGTTCTGACTATGCAGAGAAACACTGTCATGGGAAACCAAAAAAGAAGGAGGAAGGAGGATGAAAGAAAGAGGCTGCACTCTCCAAGGGGAGAGGTGACCAGATAGCTAGCCACTGAGTTCATGTCAGAGACAGCCCCTGTTCCCATTACAAGGGAACCCATTTGGAGGCTGTCCTGATGAGACCTGATAGACTTGGATCAGAGGGAAGGGAAGGAGGACCTACCCTATCAGTAGACGGAGGTAGGGGCATGGGGGAAGAGAGAAGCAGGGTGGCATTGGAAGGGGACCAGGGAGGGAGCTACAGCTAGGATACAAAGTGAATAAACTGTAATAATAAAAAGTAAATAAATAAAAATGAAATTTAAAAAGAAATTAAAATCAGCCAGGAAAGAATTAAGGTAAAAGAAAAATTAAAATTAAATACTACACATCTACACAGTACCTACTATAATGCTGAAAAACACTGTGTGTGTATTTCACAGTAATCTCATTGTACCCTCCTTTTCAAAGGAGAAAACTGAGAAACTGAGGCACTGGGAAGAAACAGAACAGGATTCAAGGTCTGGGAACTGTACTGCTCATGTTCTTGACTGGAGTGTTTCTAATTTCTCCTTCAGATGAAGGCCAAGAAATCATAATACACAGAGCTTCAAATTTGAAAGCGCTGATGAGAATTCCTCCATCACAGACCTCCATCACAATAAGAAAACTATTTCCTGTCTTAAATGAAAAAAATTGTTTGAAATTTATACCTGGCCCTTTTCTCAGTCTTTTTTTTTTTACTTTATTTTAAAACTTTGATAATTTCTTCTAATGTCTATGCACAAAGTGCCCTTGATTTTACCATGAAGATACATTAAGGATCACTTCTTCTGTGTTTCTGTTCTATCTTGCATATTCTTATTTACACTTATCATTTATCATGATATGAATGTACTTTCCATATATATATATATGTCTTTTACTATATTTTATTATCTTTCATATTTATGCTTCATATATAAGACAGCTTACAAGTACTTTTAAAATATATAATAGAATGATAATTTACATTTTTAAATTATTTTTGTCAGTGACAATATAAAACTCAACTCAAACTCTATCAAATGATTAAACGTAAATGTGTGTGGTAAAAGAACTTTTTTTTTGCTCAGAAATAATTGCTAACCATTTCTTTCCAGCCCATTGCTTTCGTGGACACGCCAGCTTTAACATAAGGTTGACTTCCCTATGTGCTTACTGTATGGCTTTAACTTACGGAGATATAAAAACCCACTCTATTATGCAGGGGGAAATACCATTTTAACTGAATTAACAGTATTCCTAGTTTTATTCTGTTAAGAATGATCATTTCCAGGTCCCACCATTTGCCTGCGAATTTCATAATTTCCTCGTTTTTAATTGAAATTATCATCCTGAGTGAGGTATCCCAAAAGCAGAAAGAAGCATATGGTATATACTCACTTATATAGACCTATAGGATAGGAAGGTCATGCTGAAATCTATACACCTAGGGAAGATAAACAAGAAGGGGGACTCAGGTTGGGATGATCAATGCTCGCTTAGATGGACAAATGGGATGGACATTGAATGGAGGAGAAAACAAGCAACAGGACAGGAGCATACTAAAGAGGGCTTCTGAAAGAATCAATAAAAGCAATGAATCAAGGCAGATATTAAGACTCACAACCAAGCCTTCAGCAGAGGGCAGGGAATAATATGAAAATATGGGGAGTTAGTAAGACTTGGCGAGAACAAGAGCTCCATAAAGACCAAATAGATCAGGGCACAGGGGTCTTTTGTGAGACTGTTTTTCCAACCAAGAATCATGTATGGATATAACCTAGAAGCCCTGCTCAGATGTGGCCCATGGTAGCTCAGTATCCAACTGGGTACCCTAGTAAGAGGAACAGGAACTATTTCTGTCATGAACTTAATGACTGGCTCTTCGACCCTCCCCCACACACACCCGGGAGAAACAGCCTAGCTAGATCCCAGAAGAGGACATTGCAGCCAGCCCTGAAGAGACAAGATAAGCTAGGGTCAGATGAAAGGGGAGGAGGTCCTCCCCCATCAGTGGACTTGGAGGGGAGCAGGGAGGAGATGGGGGAGGAATGGGGAGAGTGGGAGGGAATGAGAGAGGGGGCTACAACTGGGATAGAAAGTATATAACCTGTGATTAATATAAAAATAAAAAGAATGACCTAGAAAGGCATAATCGAGAAAGTTTAGCAAAGATCAACTTAAACCTCGTTGAGGTGCCAAGCCCTAATCTCAGTATGTATGTAGAAAATTAGAATTGACTAATGCTCCTAATTCTTACCCCAGAACTGTTAGTGCATCCATTACACCTCAATCATGTGTTTAATACACAAGGAAGGCATAGGGTAGATGCTGAGAGGCTATCAAAGCCTATCATATATAAGAACAAATGAATGAATGGATGTTACTTCTCTGTTTTGTCCTAGTCTACCTAAGAATTGGTAATTTGTATTGAATATGACTTTATTTTTAAATTTCTGGTAGTTAGCAGGTCAAAAATTAAAAATTGCTACCCTGCGATTGCAAGCAGAGCTGATACCTGGAACAAGATAAGCCCCGGAGAGGATATGGGGGAGACTCATAACAGCAGGGAACATGGAGCCTGAAGTGGCCACCGCATAGCCAGACAAGATTTCCAGTGGATGGAGGGGGACAGCAACCTACCCACAAAATCTTTGACCCGAATTTTACCCTGTCTACAAGATATACAGGGATAAAGATGTAACAGAGAAGGAAGAAATGGCCAACCAATGACTGGTCTAACCTTAGAATTATCCCATGGAAGAGAGCCAACGCCTGATAGTGTAAATGATACTCTGTTATACTTACAGGCAGGAGTCCAGTATAACTGTTCTCTGAGAGACTCCACCCAGCAACAGATCGAAACAGATGCTGATACGCATAGCTAAACATTAGTCAGAGCTCCCAGGTAGTCTTGTGGAGAGTCGGGAAATAAAGAGAACAACCCAAAGGGAACAAGGACTTCACATGAAGACCAACAAAGTGAACTAACCTAGGCCCATCCAGACTTACGGAGACTGAAGCACTAACCAGGCATAGATTGAACCTAGGCCCTCAATACATATGTAACTGATAGGCAGTTTGGTCTTTTTATGGGTCTTGGAAGCATATGACCCAGGGGCAGTCTCTGACATGGACTCAGTTACCAGCTTTTATCACTTGCCTCTAGCTGGGCTGCCTTGTCTGGCCTCAGTGGAAGAAAATATGCTTATATGCAAGTGGATGTGCTAGGGTGGGTTGGAAAGGAGGAGTTTCCTTTTTCTGAGGACAAGGCAGAAAGTGAAAGGAGGAAGACAGTGAGAGGTGGGAACAGAGGAGAGGAGGGAGGGGCTGCTTTCAGGATGTGAAGTGAATTTTAAAAATTTCACACACACATACACAAACAAAACAGTTGGCAAAAGCAGGGCCAGATGGTTTCAGCGCAGAATTCTACCAGACCTTCAAAGAAGAGCTAAGACCAATTCTCTTCAAACTATTCCACAAAATAGAAACAGAAGGAACACTACCAAACTCATTCTATGAAGTCTCAGTCACCTTGATACGTACACCACACAAAGACCCAACAGAGACCCAAAAAGAACTTCAGACCTATCTCTCTTATGAACACTGATGCAAAAATACTCACAAACAGAAACCAAGAACACGTAAATGATATCATCCAACATGACCAAGTAGGTTTCATCATAGGCATGCAAGCAGTGGTTCACTATATAGAAATCCATCAATGTGATCCACCATACAAACAAACTGATCATCCCCTTAGATCCAGAAAAAAGCATTTGACAAAATTCAACATCCATTCATGTTTAAAGTCATGGAGAGATCAGGGATACAAGGCACATACCTAAACATAGTAAAGACAATATACAACAAGCCTACAGCCAATATCAAACTAAACGGAGAGAAAATTAATTTAATCCCACTGAAATCACGGACAAGGCAAGGCTATCCATTCTCTTTTTATCTCTTCAACATAGTACTTGAAGTCCTATCCAGATCAATAAGACAACTAAAGGAGATCAAGGGGATACGAATCAGAAAGGAAGAAGTCAAAGTGTCACTACTTTCAGATGATATGATAGTATACCTGAGTGACCCCAAAAATTCTACCAGGGAACTCCTTCAGCTGATAAACACCTTCAGTAAAATGGCTAGATACAAAATCAACTCAAAAAAAAATCAGTAACCCTCCTGTATACAAAAGACAAAAGGGGTGAGAAAGAAATTAGGGAAACAACACCCTTCACAATAGCTGCTAATAACATCAAGTACCTTAGTATGACTCTGACCAAGCAAGTGAAAGACCTGTTTGAGAAAAACTTCAAATCTCTGAAGAAAGAAATTGAAGAAGATATCAGAAGATGGAAAGATCTCCCATGCTCATGGATTGATAGGATTAACATAGTGAAAATGGTCATCCTGCCAAATGCAATCTACAGATTCAATGCAATTCCCATCAAAATACCAATACAATTTTTTACAGAACTTGAAAGGACAATTCTCAATTTCATAAGGAAAAACAAAAAACCCAGAATTGCTAAAACAGTCCCATACAACAATAGATTGTCTGGAAGTATCTCCATCCCTGATCTCAAGCTGTATTACAGAGCAACAGTAATAAAAACTGCATGGTACTAGCATAGAAATACACTGGTGGACCAAAGGAATGGACTAGAAGACACAGAAATTAACCCACACACCTATGAACACTTGACTTTTAAAAAAGAAGCTAAAATGATACAATGGAAAAAGACACCATCTTCAACAAATTGTGCTAGTCTAACTGGATGCCTACCTGTAGAAAAACAAAAATATATCCATATTTATCACCCTGCACAAAACTAAAGTCCAAGTGGATTAAAGACCTCAACATAAAACCAGAAACACTAAACCTGTTAAAAGAAAAATTGGGAAAGAACCTTGACCTCATTGGCACAAGAGACAACTTCCTGAACAGCACAGGTTCTAAGATCTGCAACCAATAAATGGGACCTCATGAAACAGAAAACTTCTGTAAAGCAAAGGACACTGTAGTCAGAACAAAACAACAGCCTATAGACTGGGGAAGGATCTTCAGCAACCCTATATCTGACAGAGGGCTAATATACAGACTATTTAAGAAACTCAAGAAGTTAAACAGCAACAAATTAAACAATCCAATTTAAAAATGTGGTCTAGAGCTAAACAGAATTCTCTATAGAGGAATATAAAATGGCAGAGAAACCCTTAAAGAAATGTTCAACATCCTTAGTTATCAGGGAAATGGCAAATTGAAAGGACCCTGAGATTTTACCTAACACCCATCAGAATGCCTAAGTTCAAAAACACAAGTGACAACACATGCTGGAGAGGATGTGCAGAAAAGAGAACCCTCCTCCATTGCTAGTGGGAATGTAAACTTCTACAACCACTTTGGAAATGAATCTGGCACTTTCTCAGATAATTAGGAATAGCGCTTCCTCAAGATCAAGCTATCACACTCCTAGGCATATACCCAAAATATGCTCCAGTATACAACAACAACATTTGCTCAACCATGTTTATGGCAGATTTATTCGTAATAGCCAGAATCTGGAAACAACCCAGATGCCCCTCAACGGAGGGATGGATACAGAAATTGTGGTACATTAACACAATGGAATACTGCTCAGCAATTAAAAACACGGAAATCATGAAATTTGCAGGCAAATGGTGGGAACTAGAAAAGATCATCCTGACTGAGGTAACCCAGAAGCAGAAAGACACACATGGCATATACTCACTTATAAGTGGATATTAGACATGTAATATAGGATAAACATACTAAAATCTGTAAACCTAAAGAATCTAAGCAAGAAGGAGGACCCTGGCTAATTTGATCAATCCTCATTATGAAAGGCACATAGGATGGACATCAGAAGAGGGAGAACACAAGGAACAGGACAGAAGCTTACTACAGAGTGTCTTTGAAAGACTCTACCCAGCAGGGTATCAAAGCAGATGTTGGAACTCATAGCCAGACTTTGGGTAGAGTTCAGGGAATCTTATGAAAGAAGGGGGAGATAGGAAGAGCTGGAGGGGACAGGAGCTCCACAAGGAAATCAGAGGTGCTTTCTGAGACATCTGAAAAGCACATCTGAGACTGATACTCCAACCAAGGACCATGCATGGAGTTAACCTAGTACCCCTACACAGGTGTCCTAGTAATGGGATACTTGTGGGTATCCTTGTGGGTATCCTAGTAATGGGAACAGGGACTGTCGTTGACATGAACTCAGTTTCTGGCTCTTTGATCACCTTCCCTTGAGGGGGAAGCAGCCTTACTAGGCCACAGAAGAAGATATGAAAGACTGTCCTGATGAGACTTGATAGGCTAGGATCAGATAGAAGGGGAGGAAGACCTCCCCTATCAGTGTACTTGGGGAGGGACATAGGAGGAGAAGAGAATTGGAGGGTAGAATGGGGGTGGGGAGGAGGCAGGGGGCTACAGCTGGGATACAAAGTGAAAAAAATTGTAGTAAATTAAAAAATGCAAATCACCTTTAAATAAAAGAGTGGGCACCTGGCAAGAACCTTCCTGCTCATATCATACCATGCTAGAAGGAAAAATGGTCAGGAGTTACAGACCTAAAGAATTTTGACAAATAGCAGTGAATCTGTTCCAAGTAGCATTACAGTGGCAGTTAAATTTTAAGATTTGTTTGTAACACTCTAGCCATGTGATAGTAGAGTAGCATGACATTTAGCCCACAGTTAAAATTGTCTGTTACACCGATAACTAACAGGTAATGTGGTATTGCATTGTTCTTTCTTATAGTTCCAACATTCTTCCATAGCTTGGTAAAACACAGGAAGTCTCAAGAGCCTTCACTTTACTGAAAATCTCGCTATACACTTAACAACTGGGACAAGGATTCCTCTCCAAATCAGAAGATCCAATTTTCCCAAGGGGTGTCTGGGACAGACAGGAAATTGTTATTAGCCAAATGACTAACATGCTGAATCACAAAACACAAACCATTTGGGGAAAGGTCGCCCTTCTTGGCTGCAACTGCAGAATGTGTTTCCAGTTAAGTAGACACCCTGAGGCCCCAGAGAGAAAAAAACCAAGACTGACCAACATCATCTTAGCTGCATCACTGAGGCTTAAATTGGGATGGCTCACGACTCAAGAATCTCTACACCATTCAGAGTTTTACATCTTTGAAATTCCCAAGGAAGTGTCCTCTGGGAAATACCAGACAGATACTAGGGAACTTTCTAGGTGCCAGGAACTGAAATTATGATGTAGATTTCAAGGAAAGGCTCAGGATTCTCCACAAAGATGTCATTTCTATTCTCACAGAGGCTTCATGACAAGTTATTTTCATTTCTTTTCTTCTTCCTAATAATTTTTGCATTATTTTCTAACTGCCTTACTGATGGGTATTTATTTGCATCATGATTTAATTATTCCTGTGTCTAGAGTGATAAATCAAATTGTAGCTCAATAAAAGGTAAAACCTGGAAGATTTAATGAATGAGTGTTATTTATCATCCAGATATGCTGCTCTAAGATACAATAAGTGTTCAGTACCTTTTGTTTTCAACATATCCACTAAGAATCCTGAGACTTTATCCTGCAGCACACTATTCCACCATCCATTCATTTATAGAACACATATGTATCAAATGTCTCATTTACAGAACACACACACATATATATATATATATATATATATATATATATATATATATATATATATATATATATTGAATGTCTGTTATATGCACACATTCAAGGATGTGTGATGGACTGACGTGGTTCTGACCTCAAAGAATTGAGTCTCAAGTCCTGGCTCTCACCTACTAGTTTTGTGAGGAAGTACTACCTTCCTTCATTAAGTAAGAGAAGAGAACAGGTGAGGAAGAGATCTAATCTTGAACTTTTCAGTTGCCCACTGGACTAGGATCAGCTTTCAAGGAGTCAATGTTCGCTTGAGTGTAGACATTTCAAATACATATACTAGCTCCTCCATTTTTTTCTGTAGTTAATTGCTTCTTGGCATCAATGCTAGAAAGTACTCCACAAGTTAGGCAAGTGCCCTACCACTGAACAGTTATCCACAGCTGTTAATTTATATAGCAAATTACGTACACAACTATAGGAGTAAGAAAGGAGAATAAAGTCACTTGCAGCTAGCAATAACTTTTCTATTATCTGCTCAGTTAGCATCCCTGGCTAGGATTCTTATTGTGACTTAGAGTTCTATCTCCTACAAACTGAACAGTTTGGATGCACTTTAATTTATACCACTGACGCTGAAGTCCAATCATAACTTTCATTTAAAATTGCTCTCTTTAGGAATCCCAATTATTTCAATTATATGATAGGTAACATACATTTTTGAGCCCCAGAGGGTAAATCTAATGATTCTTTTCTTCAGTGTCCTTTACACTCAATTAAATTGGTATTCTCAACACTTAAGCATGAGTGTCTACTGGACTGATAAAGATTCATGAGGTATCCACATTTAAAGATTCAGCTGTTGTTGGAAGGGAGACAACGCTAGGGAAAAGGAGGAGCGGCAAAACAGTTTTTTCCCATTCCTTTCCCTCTCACCATAGCACACAGACCTTCCAAGGCACCACAGTGTGTGAACAGAGCTGTGTGCTGTGCTACCATTTAGCAATAATAGATGACTTGTGCTCTCCAGACTTAACAGGCCAGTGAGCAGCATCAAGCTGCAGATGGATTGTTCTGAGGCTGCCATGCACTAAAAAAGGATGAAAAATAAAATTGTCCATGGCTATTGTAGGTGTATTTATTCCTTGTTTAGGGTTTCCCATAGCAACATTTAAAAAAGAAAACTGTTCCTGATAGTGGTAGTGGGTAGTTTTTCACTGCAAAAGGGTGTGCTAATGGCCCAGGACCTTAATCTTATCTGCATGCAACCACCCCCTCTAGTGATAGTTTAGTGAATGGTCAGACTTTTGCTCCTTTCCTTTAGCAAGAGGTTTCTCATTGCCATATGTTATTGCTCTTAACTATAAAGGCATAATGTTGTTATTTTAAATTAGCATGACTTATTTTAAGAGACTTCTAAAACTTCATTGTTGTGGATCATTTGTTTTTTGCTTTCTGAGTTTTTTTTCCTTTCTCACTCTCCTGTACTTTAAAATGAACCTAGGAAATACCCATGATGCTGGAATGAACAAAGGTTTCTCAACAGCCTTGTGTACATTCTCCATCTGGAAAGCCAGATAAAGAACAAAATGCAGCACAGAGGAGTACTAGATTATGTGATCACTGTTATTGTTTTCTAGGAAGAGGGTCTGAAATATAGTTACAATCTTAGTGATCTTTCTGCATGCCATTTTTTCTCTGATTTTCTCAACTCTCTCAACCTATGACAATGTCCAAGCTCATATGCAAACTCCTCAGTCTTCAGGGCAGGACCCATTACACAAATGTACTCATGGGAGGGGCTAAATACAGTTACAAGAATATGTATCTTCATATCCACATTCCTCTATATAATTCTTCTAAATAATTTGAATATTTTACAAAAGAACAAAACCTTCCAAAAAGTCACAACTCAAGTCTCAGCCACCTAACTCATCCATATTCCGGGCTTTAATAACATTTTCTTTGCATTTCTAATTTCTTTGAGTACCATGAAATGTATTCTTCTACTACGCTTCTGTATACGTGAATTTCATGAACCGTTTTCAATTTTGAGTTCCTTAGGAACAACGTCTTTTTTAATTCCCTGTTTAGTTGTAATTGTCCAGTTAATGGGATTTTATTTGATTTATTTTTAGAACTAATTTGTTGGGATAAGTTTTTCAAAGAGAACTATCAGACAGTGGAAAACATGAGATTTTTGTGTGATAGAGATTCCTGGAGAACTGGTCCAGGAAGACATAATGACAGGGGGGACACTAATAATGAAGAAGAAAGAGAGAAAGAAAACTGTATCTTTAGCAGAGAAACAATATCATGGTACATTGTGAAGAATTCTCTAAACCATGGTTTCCTACTACATTCTCAAAGGAGTGTTGCAGCTTTATCTACATGTGCACACACAAGACAAAAATCAATGTAATATTATGTTTTAAAGAGTAAATCTTTAAAATAAGATAATAACGTAAAAGAAATTAGGTATGAGCATTACCATAGGCCTAGATTCACTTAGTTATACCATTTTTTTTTAAAAAAAGCATAGTGAAGAAACACTAGACCTCAAATAGTAGTTGATCATATTGACTTGCCATTTCATCTTAAATGGAAGAGCTATTTTTGTACTCTTGATCTCAAAGTGGACATTACAGAAATTTCAGCTTTGGTAATCCCCTCAGTGTTTGTATTCAGAAAACTTTCCATAATGTAGGGCTTCTGGTTTTTATATCTTTCTTCTTCCTCTTCTTCTTTCCCCTTTCCCCTTAATTCTTGGCACTTAGGTCACTTACAGATCTTTTCTTTTTTCTTTTTTTCTGAAAGGTTCCCCCTTTTTGGTAGTAGTAGCAAACATGACAGTGTTTCTGACATCAGAAATTACTTGAACCTTATCTCTAATTATTATTACATAGATCTTGAGAAAGATATTTAATTTTCTATTTTTAGTATTTTTATGTGCTAGGTAATCTTAGTAATTTCTACTTTCTTAGTGATGTTTTATAGATATAGGCATTTAATATATTAAATACATCTTAACTATTAACACATATAATTTTTGAATATAGTATAAAAAGCTTCAAACATGGTGCCTTTGTGTGTAGGAAATATCTAAAAACTATTAATTCTCTTTCCAGTATTCAAGGAGATTATTTGTCATATTAATTTCCTGCTTTGTTTGTTTATGATAACCCATGACTCAAACGAACTTAAGAATAGGGACAATGTATCTGATGGTGCAGAATTCTTCAAGTAATCCTGAAAGTAGTGTAGCTGAAATAAAATCTAAGTAAAAGTGAGTCAACAAACATCTCCTGTCTCTGTGTTTGTAGTTTCCAGTTTGGGCTCTGATTATCAGAGAATATGTTGCATGAAGCAATTCTGCTCATAGTTCCACTCTCTTCTTTAACTGAAGATAAACATGGGTGGTCATCTATACAGAGTTCATGGCTTTCTTCCCAATGTACCATGGTAAGCTAATAAATTAGCAAAATAATTTTAATGGCCGTTATGGGAGATTTATGTTTATACTTGTCAAGAAAATTTGTAGACTATAACTGAAACACTCTATTACAGAGGGAAATGGCTAATTCTACAGAAAATCCATATACTTCTTATTGTCTTTTATTCTTCATGAAAATGTAAAGTTCCCTTTATTATAATTTGAGGTCTAATTTTTATCTGTATGGAAATTGAAGTATTTAGAACCTCAATAAGTTTGCATTTGTAACAAACACAGCCATTATAAGATTTAGAGCCAAACACAGCTTGTCTAGTAAAATCTATTAAAAATGTAAGATAGAATCTTAGAAAAATGCAGAATAGAATGAAAATATAACCTAGGTAATCAGCACATGAGGAGAGAAACTGGTTACTGTTATATAAGTTAATCTGACTACTATCAAGAAATAAGTTTTTCCTTAACTTCTTCAACTGATATTCCTTGCTTCAGATATTCTACTCACCAATGCTTTTGTCATGGTTCAGAAAACATATTTAACAAGGACACAGAAGCACTGATCCAGTTAACTCAGGCAAAGTCCCCCATTCTAGCACTTTAATCCTCGCTCTGACACTCAATTGTAAGGTGACCTCTGGCATTTTTTGAAAGAGGATTATGGTGTTGATGTAGTTTTTCAAATCTCCTAATTACTCTTTTTTTTTTTTTTTTTTTTTTTTTTTTTTTTTTTTTTTTTTTTTAA
>CM053752.1:41697540-41742673 GCA_028658305.1 Pachyuromys duprasi
CTTGAGCATCTTTTGGATATATGCCTAAGAGTGGTATAGCTGGGTCTTGAGGAATCACTATTCCTAATTGTCTAAGAAAGCGCCAGATTGATTTCCAGAGTGGTTGTACAAGTTTGCATTCCCACCAGCAATGGAGGAGGGTAGGAACCATTTTTTCTTATTCAAATTTCTTATTCATGTTTTCAGAGCCTTGCTGGGATGTTTCCTTGACATCATAGTATGGCATTTTGATCATAAGACAAATGTTAGTAGGAATAAGTAACCAAATGTATTTGTATTTTATTATATTCTACTCCATCTGCTGCCTTTTGTTACTGAGATTTAATGCCCACTTTTTCTGCCTGTGTTCCATATGGCCTTTCTTTTTCCCAAGCATCCTGTGGGTCAAATCCTTAGAAATCCTTAGAAAGCTTCCAGTATATGTCGAATATGAAAGTTCTTTTAGTGTGCTGCATTGGATGAGTCTGATTATATGTTTATCCTTGTGCCCTTAAGCCCCACAGTAGGCTAGCACATTTCTCTTATACATGCTTTCAGGAAAAAAAAGTATATAATAATAAAAGACACCTAGGAAAAGAGAAAAAGGAAGCAAAAAATGGGTCCAACCAAGGTGGTTAGATGTTACACTTTTATTTTTATTTATTTTATTTTAACATTTTATACAAGAATATTATATTTATACTTTTTATTCATTTTATCTCCACAGCTAGATTCTCCTATGTCCACTTTCCCTTCAAATGCATGACTGATGCTTTACACACACACACACACACATGCTGTATATACAATATATAAACACATAATACATATATCGTACATACATAGATATATAACCTATGGAGTTCATTTAATATTTCTCACACACTTGTGCCTTTATGGTTGACCACTTGGGATTTGCTAACCTACCAGAGAGTTTGTCCCTGGAGAGAACTGATTCCCTTCTCTTCGCAGTTATTGAGAGCCTGTAACTATATATCTTGGGTGGGAAATTTGTGAAATTTTCTCCATCCGTGTTCACAAGTCAACTGATATCGTCATTATGCCGGTCTTACTTAAGTAACCGTATTATTAACACTTTGTCAGCTCCCTTGTCGTGTCTAGAAGATACTACTTCCCAACACATGTCCTGTCATCTGGCTCTTACACGCTTCCCATTAATTCTTCCACACTTGAGTCTAAGGGTTCCGCTATAGATGTATCAGTTGAGGGTTGGAATATCAAAATTAACTCACATATTCTCTGCATTTGACCAGTTATGTATTTCTTTAATAGTTTTTGTCTTCTGCAAAAAGAAGGTTCTTGGATGGGTTGAGAGCTATGTATGTCTGTAGATATGAATATAAGTGCTTTCAGAGGACTGCTTGAAATTATCATGCTTTAGGAAAATGGCAGCTGGGGTCTCCTTTAGGGTCTGTGACTTGACACAAGCAATTGGCTACGTCTATTGTACCAGGCATGAGTTTCCTCCTATTAAATGCAGTTTCTTATTTTGTTGTGAGTGGGCACTTCTGAGTGTCCTTGTTCTGATTGACAAATGAAAGCTTTGAGGCATAGGCAGACTACATCAGCCGCTCCCTGAATAACATTGTGACAAGGGGTCAAAAAGATATTATCAGTAATAAAATCAGCTCTATTAATATGAACTTTACGTCAGCAAAATTTTTATGTAATATAACATTTCAGAGTAGAGATCACTGCTATCCCTTGGATTGGTAAGTGAACTTAAAATATTTTAAAATTCTCAAGGTCTGGAGAGATGTTTCAGCGGTTAGAAATGTTTATTGTTACTGCAGAGGACTTGGATTCACTTCCTAGCACCCACATAATGGCTCACAACAACCCTGTAATTCAATTCCGGAGTGTTTAATGCCCTCTTTTGGCCTCTGGGGACACTGTACACATGTGATGCACAGCCATACATGCAGGAAACTACTCATGAATAAAAATAGTAAGTAAATCTTTTAAAATAAAGTTAAAATTAAAAAGTTTTGAGATGAAGTTTTGAGGGGTGTTAAAATCATTAATTTTGGAGATAATGACAGGTAAAGGTTACATTTTTATATTCTTCTTCCCTCTTTGCTTCTTTTTGACCCTCATTAGTAGTGTTGTCAATTATTACTGTAACAAATATATATTACATAAGATGTGCATGTGTCAAACTCCTACTTGACATCCTTGTTCTTCACTCACCACAGACAGGTGGACAAAAGGCTCTGGGCTTACTTGACAATTACATGAAACTTCTAAAGAGCAATTATCTTGCAATTAAGATTTTCCTTTATTTTTGCCACACCTTCTGCTGGAAAGAGGAAATAGAGAAAAGCACTGAAGGACAGCTTGCACAGGGTGGGCCTCTGAAGAACTCAGGCTGAACTCTTGCAGCTCGGCAAAGCAGTATTTCCCGAAGCGCCAGTGCAGTAGCCTTCGCTGTCAGCACCCTTCTGATTCCATATGTGCAGCCTCCTTTAAAGGACCCACTTTCTTCAACTCCCCTCTGTTTCAGGCCCGAGTTCTGGAGCCTGCTTTCTATTGTTTGATCTTGGTTTTTGCTCAGTGCTCTGTCTTGTCACAAGGTAGGGTCAGGTTTATTTTATTTTTTCCTTTTTTCTCTTTTCATCTTTTTAATTTGTTCCCCTAGCCACTCTCCTTGATCTCACATTGTCTTTGTTTCTACAGTTGCATACCCCACTCTTTATGCAAACATTTTACCTGGGTGTCATTTTGAGAAGCTGCTAGCAAAGTTGCTGTCTGCATAGATTTCTGTTCTCCTTCACTTTCATAACTTCTTAACTTTCCCGCTTGATTTAATTTTACTCTTGAGTCCAATATCACAGTCAGCTCTGATCTACCATATTTGAACTTTAGCTATGCCACCTTCACTACTAATGGAAGTTTACAGTCCAAATCTCATCTTACCTAACCTACAATCTGAAGACAAGTCAAGGGCCCACCTTCCAGTGTTGCTATTGTGATCAAATATGCAAATTTAAGATTTTAGGACAGTTATTCGGCACATACTAAAGACACAATAAATAGTGATTGTTACTCTCATGATCTCCATCCAAGGTTCATGGATAGGCCACTGCAGTTAATAATTCACAGTGTTTCATCTGGACCCAGAAATCTGGGCTCCACATCTGTTTTCCGGATGCTCCTGCTTTACCTTCAAAATTTCCTTCTGCCCACATCTATGAGATTATTCATAATAACTGAGGCTTATAATTATTGACATTCATATAGGCTTACACAAGTTAAATGTTGGGCTCTTTTATTTCATTCATGCATTGCAAGTTCAGTTTTTCTTTCAAGTGATTGTGTACTGAGGAGATGTTGCCCCCACCCCAAGAGGCAGAGAGTACACAATCTGGGATGTGAAAGTATATGTATAGTGGGAAAAATGCAAACATGGCAAAGTTTGCCTCAAATGCTTTTCTCTAAAATGATACAGGCTGGACCCTTATGGAAAGCTAGACATACAGATGAGGTAGGTTTAATATCAACTGGCAATGAAAAGCATTGAAGCTGTAGATGAGCTCATGGGTTCTGTTTCTTGGTCTTTGTATATCCTTTAAAGCAGTGGTGAAGAAAATAAAGAAAGTAGGAGTGTGTGACTCTCCATAAGCATGGGTTGGTTTAAAACAGAGACGCAGTCATATAGCTTTTATCTGGCCATATACCAGACGTGACTCAACAAAAGGTTTTGCATAAGAGATGTCTGAGAACAATTTATACATGCACAGAGACATTTTATCCATTCTCCTCCTAACTGCCAGGAGTGTTCAGTCCAGGCAAAGATAAAGAATTGTAGGTTATCAGAGTAGACGCTGAGGCTGAACAAAGATCAGCCAATGAATGTCAGAGACAGACTAAGTCCAGATCTGTCTGCTGCCGGACCTTCTGACTGTAAAGATACAGGGCAAGGGAGAACTGATAGAATACAAGTTATCTGGTGTGAGAACAGGAAGAACTCTTTGAGAAAACGGGCATGTGAGAGGTAAGTGTTTGTGATGAGCTCATCATCTTGGCATTTCTCAGAAATATCTAATGGCTGGACCAATCATCAGTCTTCAGCAAACAAAATTATAAAGAAGGGATCATTTTAAAGAACTCAGTATATCCCACTCTGCAAGGTAATTATGGAATATGAGTTTCCTTTAAAAAGCTGAAATGTTGAAATCATCATGTGTCATTCAGCAAAGTGGTTTAACATACAAAATGCCAATATAAAATGCTGACAATTATGTACTGAATACCCAAGGAAAAGAGGAAAGCCAGGACTATATACGTTTCTTGAACTAATTATTACAACTAAAGGTTTCTAGCAATGATCATTAAATGATACTGCAGAGAGAAAAATGAAAGAAAGAAGATAAGGGTAATAAACTAGAGAAAAATGACATTGGATATCAATGGAAACAAATGTAGATTCAATAATCAAATCATCCTGAAAATGTCTCAGAAATATGAAAACACACCTCTACTCACATATTGTGTGGATCACACATCTGTCTGACTCCAATGTGAAAACTCTTTGTAAAGCATATTGCTTTCTACTATAGTGAAGATATTTAATTGGCATTTGATAGAGAAGCTAAACGTACATTACATTGCAACCCTGGAAGAACCAATGTACCATGGACTACACTGCATTCAAAGCTATAGTTTGTTCTCATTTTCACTCTAAAACAGCTGTGACATGTCACTGAAGTCATTTTTACTCCATTTAGCAAACTAGCAGACTTATTACCTTTCAAAGTCTTACAACTATATTGTATTATATATATATATATAACATTATAAATATACAAATAGATACACACAGAGAGAGATTTTCCAAGTCATGCTATTTAATTGCACCCTGAAATGTGCATTGTACATTGAAGCTATTGTAAGTCACAAACATATTTAGCACATACCGTAGCAGTACTTACATTACAGCATGCCAATTTCTTGTCATTTTCATGTTTATACGAGTGTTTAACCATTATAACTAAGGAATGGTCTGTGTGTGGTCTAACAATGCAAACTAACAAAGGTTTAACTGAATAGTTTATACATACCATCTAAAGATGATCAGATATTCTATTTGTAGCTTCTCAAATCATCACTCCTAGCACTGAGATCCTTGTAGAACCAATTACATTATTTAAGTTAGCCATTTTTATTTCTCAGAAGGAAAGAAAAATCTATTCAGACTATCAAAGTATGCACAATTGAAAACTCCTGAAACTTGAAAAAGATTATTTATCATTAAAAACATGTTATAATTGCATAAATTCTCAATGGCATTATAGCATTTTTATTATGACCAGAAAAATTTAAAACAGCCTAATGAACGCTAGGAAATCTGTTTAAATTCTTAGATAAATATATGTTTTGTCCACATGGAACAATACTTGCAACTCTTTTTTTTATTACTTACACTTTATTCACTTTGTATTCCCCCTGTAGCTCCCTGCTCCCTCCCCTCCCAATTCCTCCCTCCCCCTTCTCCATGCATGCTTCTCCCCAAGCCCACTGATAACAGAGGTCTTTTTTTCCCTTCCTTCTGATCCTAGTCTATCAGGTCTCATCAGGAGTGGTTGTATTGTCTTCCTCTGTGGCCTGGCAAGGCTGCTCCCTGCTGTGTGTGGGGGGGGTGATCAAAGAGCAGGCCAATCAGTTCATGTCAGAGACAGTCCCCATTCCCATTACAATGGAGCCCATTTGGACACTGAACTGCCATGGGCTACATCTGTGCAGGGGTTCTAGGTTATCTCTATGCATGATACTTGGTGGGAGTATCACTCTTAAGAAAGACCCCTGTGCTCAGATTATTTGGTCCTGTTGCTCTCCTTGTGGAGCTGCTGTCATCTCCAGTTCTTAGTATTTCCCACTTCTTTCGTAATATTCCCTGCACTCTGCCCAAAAGTTGGCCATAAGTCTCAGCATCTGCTTTGATATTCCGCAGGGCAGAGCCTTTTAGAGCCCCTCTGTGGTAGGCTCCTGACTTATTCCCTGTTTTCTCTTTCTTCTGATGTCCATTCTCTTTGCCTTTCTGGAGAGGGATTGAGCTTTTTAGCAAGAGTCCTCCCTCTTGATTAGGTTCTTTAGGTGTACAGATTTTAGTAGGTTTATCCTATAGTATATGTTTATATGAGTGAGTATATACTGTGTGTGTCTCTCTGCTTCTGGGGTAGCTCACTCAGGATGATCCTTTACAGTTCCCACAAATTTACCTGCAAATTTTATGATATCCTTGTTTTTTATTGCTGAGTAATATTCCATTGTGAAGATGTACCACAATTTCTGAATCCATTCCTCAGTTGAGGGGCATCTGGGTTGTTTCCAGCTTCTGGCTATTACAAATAAAACTGCTTCGAACATGGTTAAGCAAATGTCCTTATTGTGTACTTGAGCCTCTTTTGGATATATGCCTAGGATTGGTATAGCTGGATCTTGAGGAAGTGCTATTCCTAGTTGTCTGAGAAAGAGCCAGAAAGATTTCCAGAATGGTTGTACAAGTTTACATTCCCATATGCAGTGGAGGAGGGTTCCCCTTTCTCTACAACCTCTCCGGCATGTGTTGCCACTTGAATTTTTTATCTTGCCGTTCTGATGGGTGTAAGGTGAAATCTCAGGGTCGTTTTGATTTGCATTTCCCTGATGGCTAATGACGTTGAGCATTTCTTTAAGTGTTTCTCTGCCCTTCTATATTCCTCTATCGAGAATTCTCTGTTTAGGTCTGTACCCCATTTTTTAATTGGATTACTTGATTTGTTGCTTTTCAACTTCTTTAGAGCAACAATCAATAAATGAGACCTTATGAGACTGAAAAGCTTCTGTAATGCAAAGGACACTGTCATCAAAACAACTACCTACAGATTGGGAAAGAATCTTCACCAACCCTTTATCTGACAGAGGGCTAATATCCAGTATATATAAAGAACTAAAGTATTTGTAACTCTTAATAAACAAAAAAACTATAATTTTTCTCATGTATTTTTTCAATAATTAATTTACTTGCTTATTTTACCTTGCAATCATTGCTTCTCCTTTCTCTCCTCCCAACCCCTCCCTTTCATATCAGCTCCTTCCAGAGAGGTTCCCTCCTTCAGAGAAAGGGAAATCTCTCATGGATGTCAACCCAACTTGTCTTACCAAGTTGTAGTAATAGTGGGTGCATCTTCTACTGAGGCTAGAGAAGGGTATCCAGGTAAAGGAAAGGGATTCATAGGCAGACACAGGGTCAGAGACAGCCCTGCTCCTGCTTTTAGAGGAACCACAGGAGGACCGAGCTTGAATCTGTTATGTACATGTAGGGGACCTAGGCCCATCCAATGCATGTTCTCTGATTGGTGGTTTAGTCTCTGTGAGCCTCTATGGGTCCAGGTTAGTTGATTTTGTAGGCTTTCTCATGGTGTTCTTGACCTCTCTGGCTCAGACAATCCTCCCCCCTCTTCCACAATATTTATTCCTTGAGCTCAACTTCATGTTTGGCTGTGGGTCTCTGAATCTGTTCTCATCAGCTGCTGGGTAAAGCTACTCAGATGACAGTTATGCTAGTCTCCTTTCTGAAAGTATAGCAGAATTTTATTAACAATATCAAGGAGGGCACTATCTCCTGGCATGGAACTCAAATTGGGCCAGTCATTGGTTGGCCATTGCCTCACTTTCTGCTCCCTCTTTATCCCTGAACCTTTTTTAGGCAGGAAACATTGTGGGTGGGTGTCCCCATTTCTTCACTGGAAGTCTTGCCTGGTTATAGGATTTTCTTTCTGGTTCAATCTATTTGGTGTTCTGCAGGCTTCTTATAGGTTTATAGGCATATTTTTTCTTGAGGTTAGGAAGTTTTCTTCTATGATTTTGATGAAAATATTTTCAGGGAATTGGAGTTTCGTGTCTTTTTCTATGCCTATTATTCCTAACACTGTTTTCTTTTTTCATATTGTACCAGATTTCTTGGATATTTTGTGTCAGGAACTTTTTAGACTTAACATTTTCTTTGACTGCTATATCAATTTCTTCAATCATATTGTACACCTGAGATTGTTTCTTTCATCTCTTGTATTCTGTTAGTGATGCTTGTGTCTGTAGTTCCTGTTCTCTTCCCTAGGTTTTCCATCTCCAGGGTTTCCTCAGATTGTATTTTCTTTATTGCTTCTATTTTCATTTTTAGGTTCTGAACAATTTCATTCATTTTCTTCTTTTCTTTGTTTGTATTTTCTTGTATTTCTTTAAGGAATTTTTTTTCAGTTCCTTTAGCTGTTTGATTGTATTTTCCTGTGTTTCTTATATTAAGGCCTCTATCATTTTCATAACCTCAGATTTAAGACCGTTTTCTAGTGCTTCTGGTCTGAGAGTATCCTCGGGACTTGCTGTGGTAGGATAGCTGGGTTTTGGTGGTGTCATTTGGTCCTAAGTTTTGTTGCTAATGTTGTTGTGCTGACCTCTAGCCATTTGGTTGACTTTGTTATTACCAGGCCTCCTGGTCTCTGATGGTAATAGGTCTCTGATGTTATAGGTAGGGCTTGTGGTCCAGATGGCCACAGTCTCCTGGTTTTCCTGTTGCTCCCTGATCTGTACTAGTCTCGGAGCTCACAGATGCAGATCCAAAATGCAGGCCTGGGAAGTGGGGTGTGGGGTACACAGGGGAAGTGGATCAAAGAGGGCTCTGGGCAGACCTGACCACTGTTGCTGGCAAGTCAGTAGATGGGGGAAGAGGCTGGGGCTCGTACCTGTTGCTTCCTGATCCGTGCTGGTCTCGGTGACTTTAATAAATTTTTAATGATGAAAATCTGGAGTGATATTGTTGATATAATGAACTAAACAAAATGTATTATCAAGTTAATTTTCTCTATTTATTTTTACCATTTGTGGCTGAGGGAATATTTAAATTAAGCATGTGAATTGCATTTGTACTGCAAAATTATCTAAGCTGGACAGTACTGCTCAGGGTTGCAGAAGGACATTAGGTTCTTATGCCCACAGTTAAGCCCTAGAGATCCAGAAATGTTAACCATGAAGGATTTTCTCCTCAACAGGAGAGATTTATACCTGTTTCCCATTCTGAAGCTTGGGATGTTGCTAAATCCTGGTGGTCTTTGGCTGCTCTGTGGAGCTAGATTTCATCCAAATCCCCCTCATCCTGAGCATTGTTTCTCAGTCAATAGAACCCATTTTTGTGTAAGAAGTCACAGGTATTTAAAAAAAAAAAAGACATGTACTTTGCAAAGGGATTTTGATATAGCCATAGCCTAAGCTTTATTTTGATAATTGTCATGAGCAGACCATTTCCCAAAGTCAGATTGTGTATAAATATGCCAAAAATAAACTGCTCGGGGTCACAGTCCTGAAGTTTGAACCAGCCCAGTTAGCTAAGTTGTGCTGAACCAGGTTTCTTTCTTGGCTCTTGTGATTCATTTCTGCCAGCAGTAGAGCCTTCCCTGCATTGAAGAAGGTATAAAGGTGATTTAACTACCTTTTAATTAAGGGGTGACCGGAGGTAAAACAAGTATATTCCTTGTCCTTTTTTCTTTCTTTTAATAAATTTACATTTGTGTTTTTGCCTCCATGTATGTCTGTGCTGTTAGGCCCAAGGAAAACCCTAACTTCCTGACGGGTATGAAGAGAACTCAGGAGACCAATCATCCATAATGGCAAGAGGTTTTATTTGAGTCATCACACGATGTGGCTGCCCCAACAAAACCAGCGAAGAACAGCAAGGAGAGACAGAAGTCTGAGGATTTTAAAGGAAGGAGCACGAGAATTGCAGGAGGTTGCAAGCTTTGCAACACTGGATTGGGTGGTTGACTTTTAAAATGATTGGTTCATTTTAGGCGTCAAGTCCATCTGATCCCACCCTGATGTGGGTGGGGGAGCTGTTATGTCTGGACCAGTTACTAGGCAATGTTATCTCTACTATGAATCTGGAAACTCACAGGGGAGGAGACCTTTTGCATTCCTTTGTAACAGGGTGTGGTCTTGTTTCAATTCACTGGGTCCTCCTCTTGCTTTCTGTAAAAGTGCTGGGAGAATTTAGTTTAACATGGGGCATTGAATTTATAAAGGAACCTGTAGTGCTAGCCTGTTCCTTTCAGTGCAAGGGTGTCAGATCCCCTGGAACTGGAGTTGCAGATAGTTGTGAACTGACATGTGGTTTCTGGGATTTGAATCAGAGTCTTTTGGAAAAAAATATGGTCTCTTCAAGCCATTGTCAAAATTCAAAGATACACCCTGAAAACATTACAAAGATGATTTCCCCTTAATCTTGAACTTCTACATTTTTGTTATTCATCTTTTTTTTTTAAGCAAAGCTCTAATATCACCCTCAGAAGCTGAGTCATATGTCAAGTCTGCATTAATACCAGATAACACTGTATTTGCTCTGTGGTCATGTCACAGGAAAAGCAGTATGCTCATAGGCATCATCAAAAATCAAACTCATTATCAAACCATATCCTGAAGGACCATAATGTGTCTTTTCACGATATAGCATATGGAACAGCATAAGGCCATAACATTGCCAGCAAATTACTCATCTGATGATAAGATACAAATATAAAAGGTAGAGAATCATGTTGCTGGCCAGTTTGATGTAAATGTGACACAAACTAGAGTAACTTTTGGAAGAGGGAACCTGAGTTATAAAAATGCTCCCTCTGTATTGGCCTATGGGAAAACCTGTTGTCCATTTTTTTGATTACCTATTATTGTGAGAAGCCCCATCTCACTATGGGCAGTGCCACGCCTAGATTGGCCACAGAAAATGTTAAGAAATAAACAATCTACAATGTATAAAATCACAGAGGTTAGATATGGAGTAAGGTAGTGGAGAGCAGATAGATGTACATAAGAAAGAGAAATATCAGAAATAGGTATGGATAGATGGGGGCTGGAACAAGAGGATCAACAGGGGAGAAGAAGTGCAAAGGAATTGTAGGTAGGAATACAGGAGAGACAGCTAAAATTAATGCACATTTGAGAGTAGTATGGAAGCCTAATACAGTAGAAGCTTCCTAAAAACATATTAAAAATATGAAGTCCATATTAATGAAATCACCAAATAATGGGGAGACAGAGGTCAACTGAGCATCTCTTGTCACCAAATGAAGTTTCCAGTTTCAGGATTGGGTGCCATTTAATTGAGTTGTTGGCCAAAGGGGTCACATGCCAAACCCCAAATTGATCTCCACAAACTGACAGCAAGACCCCACTGCTGAAAACAACACCTACACAACTTATTGAAGATGAATAAGGTGAGCTGGTCCCTTAATAGAACCTTCACCCCTAGATTCTAGGACTTTGGTGTAGGAAGCTAATATGAATGCTACTGAAAGAGAAACTGCAAACACCAATCTATCCACAAACCTTTTGATGTACAATGGTCCCCTTCCTGAAAGATATGGCATGGCAATAAAGGCAAAAAGCTTGTATAAATAACCAACCAATATCTGATTTGATTTGAGGTCCACTCCATGACATGGAACTCATATTCAGCACTATTTGAGTGACCCAGAATCTAAAACTAGATAGTCCAAGGACCTAAAGTAAAAGCAAATGCTACTATACTCTGCTACTAAATTCTGCTATACTCATAGATCCCTGCCTTATTCAGCCATCATCAAAGTTTCCTCCTTCAGCAGATGGGAACAAATACAGAAACCCACAGCCAGACATTATGCAGAGAGTAAGACACATTGGAATACTCAGGCCAAAACAGGATGTCTCCATGAAATCTCTCTCCTTTGGGGCTCAGGGAACCCTGCAGAAAAGGAGACAGAAAGAGTGTGAGAATCAGAGGACACCAAGCAAACAAAGCCTTCTAAATTAACATGATCAAAGCTCTAGGAACCCACAGAGACTGAATCAGCATGCAAGGGGCCTGCATGGGTCTGCTCCAGGTCCTTTACATGTATATTATGGCTTCCAGTTCAGTGTTTTTATGGGAGTGAATGAATGACTCCTATGCCTTTTCTTCGGAACTTTTCCTTCTGTTTGTTTTGTCCAATTCTCATGTGCTTGTTTTTGCTTTACCATATTACATTGTATCATTTCATATCATCTCATAGCACATTTCATTATTATCACTTAGAAACCTGTGTGTACAAAAAGGGAGGGGATCCAAGTTTCAAGAGAAGTGGGGAGAAACTGGGAGGAGTAGAGCAAGTGGGAACCAGGATATGTAATATATATGTTACATATCAATATTAATGAAATATATATATATATATATATATACATATTAACAAAAGGGAGACAATTAAAAGGCCATTGGTTGTACCAGAGTTTTGGAATAATGTTCTGATTTGCAAAGAAAAAATACATGGGGACTTCTTAGAAATCCACATTAATTTTATGTTATACATTTTATATTATATTATCTTCACTAGGCAAAGGGCACACAATAGTCTTTATATTAATAGTAAGCTATTCTCATGTAATCATGTAAATATTACTGAGCCTTTTATAGACAGGATACTAACTAAACTCTTGAGAAAATATTTTTGTTTTATTAGCAGCTGATAATGCACAGAATTTGCTATTAAAAGAGGAGAGCAATAGAGTGAACCAGACATGAAAGTTATAAAGTGCTTCTATCCTAGGAGTGTGAGGCAAGATGACTAACACACAGCATATTGGAGGCTTCTCATCCAGAGTTGGGCAACAAGTAAGGGAGGGGCCTCATGCAAGGAAGGGCCTCCATGAATGGGGATCTTAGGTTTCCCTAGGAAAAACAGTTACATCTGACCACCCTGGGAGAGGCTTATAAAATTCTTCCATGCTAGTAAAGGAAAAGAAGCAGACAATTAAAACAGGAAGTACCAGCTGGGGAAGCTCTCCAGTGGTGTTCACAAGCTCAGAGGCTGAATAATGAAGAACAGAAGATGAATGCAGGCTCTTCCAGGAGCCCTCCATGGGAAGGGGCGAGCAGGTGGCCCCCATCAGGAAGTGTCAGGGAGTTTGTGTTCTTAAAACCCACCAGACCCTCTGAGAAGTTTTCTTTTAAAAATCAAAGTATGTATATACATATGTATATATATATATATATATATATATATATAGAGAGAGAGAGAGAGAGAGAGAGAGAGAGAGAGAGAGAGTCATCAATAGGCTAGTGAACATCACTGGGATTTAGATATTTTTAGAGAAGTGCCTTACCTTTTGGTAATACATGATGTTGAAATTTCATACAGGAGTTTTGTGGGTGAGGGGAGAAAAAGAGAAAGAAGGAGACAGAGAGATGGTTTTTATGTCTTTATCTATATGTTTAAGGGAAAAATCCCTCTAAAATATGTAATGTTCCTATCTGGAATAATCAGGAAAAATTCAAAAACACAAATGTGATCACTATGGAAGCACAAAGACTTAGAGAAGACATAATTTAAACTGAACAATTAACTTTCATAAAAATTATGATGCCAATATTTCCCATTACAAAAGTCAACCTCTCATCAGAAAAAGAAAGTGTCTAAAGTTTATGTCAATCAACTATCAACAGAAAATTATGTTCAGTTATGTACGCTTCCCATTGTCTTTTAACATTACTAGTACATCAGGGTGTTAGATTCTGGCTTTCAGTGTTTTCTACGACATTTCCAACGAGCACTTCTGGAAATCACTCTATGGTTTGCAAAGTCACCACTAATGGAGACAGTTGTTAATACATGCAAAAAAAAAGAAAGAAAGAAAGAAAGAAAGAAACCATTACATTTAATTAGGAAAAAAAAAGGGGAACACCCCACTCGGCCCCAGTTATCATTACACCAATACCAATTAAGTAACCTCACTTAGAATCCAATAAGAGTAAGCAATCTTCCATTTGGCTACCAACCAACCACTAGGGTATAAATGAAAAAATGTGTAAAAGGAAGCTAACACTTTATTAGTACGAAGCAAATCAAACTCCTGTACTTTCCACACATAAGAGAGGTAACCCGGACCTTCATTTGCCTCATCAGAAAAATGAAGGCCTAGGGGGGGGGGGGGAGGGGGACTGACGCCTTACAAAACGAGGGTGATATTTTTCTCAGGTCTCATTGTAATTTGCAGTTATTAAGAAGCAGTCACAGTGATGTTCAACTGTGAACACAACTGGAATCGAGAAGCAGCCAAACACTTATGCTGATATCCCTTTACTCTTTACTCCAAACAAACAAACAAAATCAGGCAGGGTCTATGAAGAAATAGATAGGAGAGACAGGTCTTCAGTACTTACTGTAGCTGTCCAAGGGCAAGGCAGCACTTGGAAGATTTTGCCTGTCCCTTGAGAGGGGAGGAGTTCAAAGTTCTATCCTTCTGTAGGGTGGGAAACGCAACTGCCCAGGGGCTCCCAGTAGGTTGGCTGAGCTGCATTCCCTTTGTGGATTTCATGTTTCCTTTCAGGATTATGCAGTGAGGGCTGAGGCTAAGTCAGTGAGAGAACAGTTACCAAACATAAAGGATGCCTTGGTTTGAGCATCTGCAATGAAGTTAGTAGAAAACAAATGGTCAAACAAAATCCAGGCCAGAAACTTAATATATAGTAAGTCATTCTTCTTTCTCTAAATAAAAATTTAATATATTCATGTTGTGTGTTCATATCTCCCTTTATCCTCACCCCCTCCTCTCTTCCTCTCTTCCTCTCCCTCTCCTCCCTCCCCTCCCTCCCCTCCCTCTCCTCTCTCTCTCTCTCTCTCTCTCTCTCTCTCTCTCTCTCTCTCTGTGTGTGTGTGTGTGTGTGTGTGTGTGCGTTCATATGCTGCACATGCTTTTAAGAAGTCAGAGAACAACTTGCCGGACTCAGTTCTCTCCTTCCACCACCATGTGGGTTCATGTAATCTAACTCAAGTCATCAGGCTTGGCAGCAAGTCCATTTGCCCACTAAGCTATCTTTCTGGCCCTTCTTTTCTTTTTTTCACCCAATCATGTTCCATTATTGACTGATGTTCAAACAGGGATGGATATGGAAGTGTCAAATGACACCAATGTGAAGCATCAAAGAGTTTTTCAGATACTGTATCACCCACTACAAAGAACCTGACTTAGAAATGGTATGTCCTGACAGCTTTATGCCTGCCTTCTCAGTGAACTTTTTTCTCTCTCAGTGTTCATGCTCATGAATTTCTTTCGTTTCTTTCTTTCTTTCTTTCTTTCTTTCTTTCTTTCTTTCTTTCTTTCTTTCTTTCTTTCTTTCTTTTTCTTTCTTTGTTTAAAGAACAGCCCAGAAGTTACTGCAGCTGAGGCACAGAGAAAATGAGGTCAGATGGGAGAGGAGTCAGGCTGCAAGAGACTTGAGGCTGCAGCAGGTACATGGGCTGCACTCAGAGAGGTGGGAACTGCAGCAGGGAGTGCTGGGGACTGACAACCTGGGTGTGCATTCTTAAGTTTCTGCAGCTTAGAAGCACATCCAGGGAGCGAACTCCACCACAGAACCTGACACTTCCTTTCCCTGAGATCCACGGCTGGAAACATGTGGGAGATGTCCTGAGACGACCTTCAAGCCATATCCCAGATGTAGCCCCCTCCCTCAGCCGTGCCCTTCCTCTTCTGCCATGACCCTCTCCCAGTCCACTGGGGGTCCTCCACTTCTTCCATATCAGGTCTCATCAGGACTGTCTGCATTGTCTTCCTCTGTGGACTGGTAAGGCTGCCCACCCCTCAGGGGGAGGTAATCAAAGATCCAGAATATATAAAGAACTCAAGAAGTAAAACAACAACAAATCAAATACTCCAATTAAAAGATAAAGCAATTTTTTACTTAAGAATTTGTAATTTATTACTTGCCAGGCACTATTTCAGGCACTAATTCAAATAATTAAGATTTTAAAAATATTTTTTCAAAGTATAAACAGAAAACTCAGAATCAGAATGAAATTTAATAATTTAATATAGCATGGGTTAAGAGAGAGGGCTAAGTAGATAACAGCACTTGTGGCTTTCTGAGTGGACGCTATTTGGTTCCCAGAACTCACTCTGAGTAGCTGACTACTGCCCATAACTCCAGCTCCAGGGACTTCATACCCTCTTTTGAATTCTCCAGAGAGCATGCACACACACACACACACACTCATACACACACAAAAATGATAGCTGATGACAGATAAAATCTGAATATGACATCGGTTTAGGTTTGGAGAAACACCTACACTAGACAGTGGCACTATTTGGAAAGGACTAGGAGGTGTGGCCTTGTTGGAATAGAGTGTGTTCTTGTTGGAGAAATGTGACACTGGGGTGGCCTTTGAGGTTTCAAAGGCTCAAGCCAGACCTCATTCCTCTCTCATCTTGCTGCCTTCAGATCCAAATGCAGAACTTTCAGCCCCCATGTTTGCTTTTGTGATGCGTGTCCACTGATGTGAGGACATTGGACCAAACCTCTGAAACTGTAAGCAAGTCCAAATTAAATGCTTTCTTTTGTAAGAACTGCCATGGTCATGGTGTCTCTTCACAATAATACAACACTACATAAGACATACTTATAAAACCACAGTCCTATCACAGCCTGATTTTTTTAAACCAATAATACACATCGAAGAAAAGACAGAGTCTTTCAATAAAAAGTGCTGGTTAAATTTTAAACAATGCATAGAACAATGAAACAGTTTCTCACCTTGCACCAAATCCATCTCTGATGGAGTAGGAATATCAGTGTAGGTCCTCTTAATCTGAACCCAGTAGATGAGAAATTAAGAGTTACATTTGAACTCATTGGCACAGAAACAGACTGCCTGAATAGGGCCCCAGTAACACAAGAATTAAGGCCAACAATGAATGAACAGCAAAGTTCATGAAGCTAAAATATTTACTTGTAAAAAATTTCATTACCACTTGAGTAAAGAAGCAGCCTACACAATGAGAAATTCAAAAAAACTAAACACCAAGAAAACAAACAACCCAATTAAAAATGGTATATGGAACTAAGGATTGAGTTCTCCAAATATGAAATACTAAGGGCTGAGAAAAGCTTAGGGAAGTGTACAACGTCCTTAGGCCTCAGGTAAATGCAAATTAAAACTTCTTTGACATTTTACTTTAATTGGTTAGAATGTCTTTGTTTAAAAAAATGAAGACAAATGCTGGCATGGATGTGAATAAAGGTAAAAAATCCATTCTCTGTTGGTAGAAATTCAAACTAATGAAACCACTTTGCAAAACAATATGGAGGTTCCTCACCAAGCTAAAAGTAGATCTACCATATTATCCAGATATACCATTCTTGGGCATAAATCCAAAAGATTATACATCCTTTTCAATATCTGTTCATCAATATTCATTGATTGTCTACTCATAATAGTCAGGAAATGGAAACAGTGCAGATTTACATCAATTGATGAATGCATATTGGAAATGTGGTCTGTTTACACAATGAAATATTAGTCAGCTATTAAGAAGAATTAAATTATGAAATTCAGAGGTAAAGAATGGATCTGGAAACAATCATTTTGAGTGAGGTAGCACAGATCCAGAAAGATAAGAATTATGTATTTTCTCTAACCTGTGGATATTAGCTTTGAATTTTCTGGCATGTGTGTTTCATTTGGAAAACACATATAGGTCAGGAAATCACTGGGGGACATGGAGAAGAACATTCAAGGGAAGGACACAGAAAGCACTGATATATAATAGATTTAAAACAGAAGGATGGAACCGGAAGAGTTATTTTGGTGTAGGAGAGAGGAGAATAGGATAGATAAGAGAGTATGGAGAGGATTAAATAACACTAAAAATCTTCCAGCAATGACATATGAAAGCCTACTACTGTAGAAACTAACTCCACCACACACAGGAAAGTTAAAATGTAGTTACCCTATAACAGGCCAACAGTGCTGTTACTAGTCACCTCAGGCTGCCAGAAATGTGTTACTTCATTTTGAATTGTTGGCTAATAAATTTCATAAATCACAAAACATTATAGGTTATGAGCTTTATAGTAAGACTCTATTACTCAATAAACCACATATTTAAGTCTCAGATCATAGAAAATGAATCTTGTATAGACCTAAAAATCAAACTTGTATAGATATGGAAGCTGAAAACCTGCCAGCTAGTTTTGTTTTGTTTTAATAAGAAAGTGCTGTGCAAGCTGCTGAAGGAGAAAAGTAGTCATCAATTGTATTTAGCGGTGAACCCTAGGAACTACAATAGTGGCTGACCTTGCAAGACAGTCTCACTGATGCAATAGTGGTACATGGGAGTAGCCAACCACTTTCTCATTAGATTTTCATCCTGATTCACAAGATAAGAACCATACCTACCACCATTACCAGGACAAAAAGCTCATGGCTATCTAAGTCATAGGTCATAGGGAAGAAGTTTTTGCTACTATGTTGCTAAATGCACAGAGTTTTAAATAGGCTCATTAAACTCATACATTAATGCACCTCTTAGCCCTCATCTGAGAAGTTTCTATTTGCAGTAAATGATTTCATCCCAGATTCCCCACAACTGGCCAGGGGGGCAGAAAGTAAAAGATTGCAGAAATCTCAGCCCCAATGGGAATATGTATGCCATACTTCCTCACAAGGCTAAGGGGTCATTGATGGAAGAGTGTATAGAATGCAAGGCTCAGAGTTAGTATTTTACTACAAGAAAACAACTTTTTGACACAGTGAAGCAGCTACAAATTTGTGCTCACAACAGTGTGACAGCATGCATAAAACTTGAGCTTGCACAAGCAAGCTCAAGCCATTTCAAATTTCAGCATGGAGACAGGATATAGGTACACAGTTCCATCCTTAGCCATGAAGCTGTTTACAATTGTTAGCTATAAGGGGGAGGGGGGAGACAGTCTTCTCTAAGAGGGGAGTCCTGCTAGCTAACCATGTTCTAAGAGAAGACCACACATTCACGAATCTTCAGACAGAACAAATTGGTATTGGAGTTTTGATGTTTATTTTTTTTAATGAATACAATGTGAGGTGAGTGGGAAAGGGAGGAAATAATTGAGTTGGGAAGGAAATATGATCAAAATGTACATGCAACTCTCAAAGAACGAATAAAATATTTTAAGAGGTTAAAATTGATAAGAAAAGATATTTGAGTCAAAAGACAATGAAGAGAGAAATGATAATTTTTTTAAATCACTAATAAAATCACCCATGGACAAGGATGCTGAACAGAGACATGGAAAAGTAAGGCAGAATATGGAAGTAAAAATTCTGTTGCTTCTAGCAAAGTAGACCTGGTGTCTCAAGTTGAGCCAACCCCCACCACCAGCATGTAAAGATATGTGATAAATATTTTATTCAGTTCTACTATTTGTGGAAAGCTCAGCTCACCTCTTCACTCACACATTCAATATTTATTGTCCACAAATTTTACACCAGTACCTTTCTATGAAATATAGATAGTGTTTGAGTTTCACCAAGTCACAATGTCATTTCATTTAAATAATCAGCAGTACTTTACATTTGTTTCCTTTTTCAGATTCCCAGAAAACTGAAATATACAGTTTAGGCAATTTCCACTATTACTGAGACTTCTGTCAACATCGTAACTTAATGAATCTTGCTGTATCTTATCCAGGGCCCAGGGTCTTTCACTGGATTTGTCTGAGGTTGGATTTATTTCATCAATGACTTATTATCTCATGGGCCTTTTGCCTTCCAAGAACTGGTTTCTGGTTTTGTTTACTTGTGTCTAGTTTCTTTTCCATGCCTGGATCTTTCTAGGCTCAATTCAATGCTGACTAGTCTTTTAGAATGGTATATATATATTTTTTTTAAAAAGAAGATTCTGTAACAATGTTTGATGGATATCAAAACAAAAGAAATTCCACATACCAACTTATCATATAAAAGACCACATAAAATAACAAAGAATAGATTGTCATGGTTATCTCTGAGATGCTAAAATTTACTACATTACAACCCATCCTTAACGGTAGCTTAAGACCCCCATTCTATTTGCTTTTATTTAGTTCATGAACTGATGAAGGGCAGAACTGATGATTCTAAACTTTGAACCACATATAGGCCATTGAAAACTTAGGGAAGGAGAACCTTATTCACTCACACATCTGGGGGAGAGATGATCCTTAACATTTTATCCGTAAGAAGTCACATCCTCTGGGACCCCTTTTTCTAAGGTGTGAGCGTCCCATAGAAAGGGAGGCTTAGGTTAGTCATGTTTCAGGCATAGCATATGGCGTTTTTTAGAAACTATAGCTACATGACCCTTCTGAGGAACTCTGAAAGATGCAATTACCTATGGATACTAAATGTACTGTCAGAGGCACGCAGAAACAAAACTGTTATACGAGTATATAGGCCATAGTCATTAAGAACACTGATAAAAAGTTAAGAAATATAGGACAACAGAGTAATTAAATGCAATTTATCATATAAACTGGTATTTGTTCTTTATTTCCTAAATAAGAGTCTGTATAACAATTTTGGTCTTAATTTCCTACATATATAAAGACAAAAAATACTATAACATATAGTCTCTTGCTGGTTAATTGAATGGATTTGTATATAGTTTTTCTCATCAATAGTAAAGTCAGTTAATTGTGTATTTATCTTGGTATCTCTCTTTGAGTCTAGACTTCTCTCCTCCCAATTCAGTTCCTACAGACATGTCTGAGCAACCACTCTGTGAGTATACTGGAAATGCCCTGCATCACTCAGGCACAGGGAACTGACAAAGTCACTGTGCTGGAGAGAAATTGAGGGGGAAAAAGTTGATTCTATCATCTTAGGAAAATTCAATATATCAGAAACTCTGACTTATGGAATTATTCACAGGTAGGTATTTCTTCTTAAGCCCTTGGTCATAGGTGAGCCCTCCCTTTCCTCCAATTTTTCTCTTTACTTTTTTTATTTTTATTATTTTTTATTATTTATTTTAGAAGTCATGTTTTTTAGAAAATCTTTTTTTTTACAATTTATTTACTTTGTATCCCAGCTAAACCTCCCCTCCTCCCCAATCCCCACTCCTTTCCTCTCTCCTCTCCCACGCCCCTCCCCCAGTTCCATCTGAATCTATCCTATCAGATCTCATCTGGCTATCTTCATTGCCTTCCTCCGTGGCATGGTAAGGCTGCTTCCCCCTCAGGGGGAGGTGATCAGAGAGTCTGCTACTGAGTTCATGCCAGAGACAGCCCCTGTTCCCCTTACTAGGATACCCTCTTGGAGATTGAGTTGCCAAGGGCTATATCTGTTCAGGGGTTCTAGGTTATCTCTATGCATGGTCTTTGGTTGCAGCACCAGTCTCAAAAAAGACCCCTGGGCATAGATTTTTTGATTCTGTTGCTCTCCTTGTGGAACTCCTGTCCCCTCCAGATCTTTCATGTTCCACTTCTTTCATAAGATTCCCTGTATTCTGTCCTGGTACTTTCTCAGAAAAATTAGGAATAGGGCTACCTCAAGATTCAGCTATACCACACCTAGACATACGTCCAAAATATGCTCAAATATACAACAAGGACATTTGTTCAAGCATATTCGTAGCAGCTTTATTTGTAAAAGCCAGAAGTTTGTACCAACCCAGATGTCCCTCAACTGAGGAATGGATACAGAAATTGCCGTACATTTACACAATGGAATACTACTCAGCAATTTAAAACAAGGAAATAATGAAATATGTGGGTAAATGGTGGGAACTAGAAAAGATCATGCTGAGTGAGGTATCCCAGAAGCAGAAAGACACACATGGCATATACTCATTTATAAGTGGATATTAGACATACAATATAGGATAAACATACTAAAATCTGTACACCTAAAGAAGCTAATCAAGAAGGAGGACCCTGGGTAAGATGATCGATCCTCATTCAGAAAGGCAAATGGAATAGACATCAGAAGAAGGAAAAAAACAGGAAACAGGACAGGAGTCTACCACAGAGGACTTCTACCCACCAGGGTTTCAAAGCAGATGCTAAGACTCATAGCCAAACTTTGGGCAGAGTGCAAGGAATCTTCTCTTTTCTGTGTTATTTTCTCAAATTAAAAATTTTCTGTAGCTTTCATTGGAATCTTTGATTTGATGACTTACTTATGAGCTGATATATCTTATCTTCATTATTGTACAGTCTTTTCCCAGATATCTCCAACTTTATAGACAGATATATTCCATTGCATTTTTAACAATGAAAATTTTCTTTCCAAAAGGTACTCTGTGAAGGACATAAAATTACTTATATCTGTTCTTATTTCACTTAAATATGTTATACTTACTAAAAATGCATACATTTCCAAATTTTGTTATGTTATTGATAATGTGAGCTTTTTGTTTTAATATCATTAATTTTATTTTTAAATATAAAAACTATTGTTGATTCTTAATGCTTTAAATTCAACTCTTAAATTAGTTTTCCTCTTTTCTTCATTCCCCAAATTAATATGATTTAAAATTCTTTCATGTATAGGTAAAAGCAGTTCTACAGAAAAAAAATGGACAGTTTTATATTTTGGGCAAAGCTGTTTGGTATCAACTTCTGCTGCTTTCAATCTATAGCATAGTTAAGAATGTGGCAATTATACATAGTAAGTGTTCTTTTCAAAGCTAAAACACAAAAGAAACCCTTGTCAAGAATTATTAATGCTGTAAGGAAAGTTCATCATAGCCAAAGTCATTCTAAGGAATAAATCTACTTAAAATAGATGTGTGTGTGTGTGTGTGTGCGCGCTCGCGCGTGCGCGCGCGTATGCAGTTGTAGAGGAGGTGGTGGGGGAGAAATGAGGAAAAGAAGATTAAGGACTTGTTTTTTTACAAAGTAGAGAGAAAAAATGGATATTTCATGGGATGAAAGAAAACACAACCCTAGTAATAAATAAATCCTTAAAAAAAAAAAAGAAAAGAAGCTTATGTGGAAGGAGAAACTAGAGGTCAAAAATGAAAACCCAAGTGTAACTCACAGAATATTTTTGAAAGAGTTATGGGTTTGGACCATAGCATAGAGATTTCCAAAGGCAGTCTGAAGGTACAAACATAGGAAGTCAGTGATCAGGGCTGGTATTTGTAACATTTATTATAAGTGTAATTTTTGTATTATCTGCAAATGGGGTTATACAATGACAATAACTCAATGTTAATTTATATATTACTCAGCTTATGTTTTTAATAATGTTTTAGTTATTCTTTGAGAATTTAATACAATATATTTTGATCATATTCATTCCCCTGTCCCAACTAATCGCACTTCCTCTCCCACCTCACAACTCCCAACCCAGCCAACTCATGGCCTCTCTCCCTCCCGCTCTCTCGGTCTCTTTCTCTGTCTATCCCTTTCTGTTTCTTTGTCTCTGTATCTTTATTTTTCATAAAAACAAACAAACAAAAAACCAAACAAAAAATGACAGCCTATTTTGTATTAGCTGACTGCTCCTGGTCATGGGACCTGCCTGGGAGTGCATGTGTTTTCGAACAAGCAAATATACTTAATTTTTTTTATTTATTCAACTATTTCTCGTGTGTGTGTGTGTGTGTGTGTGTGTGTGTGTGTGCATTTACATGTGAGATAAACAGGAAAAGATGGGGGAAAGGGAAATATACATGATCCTGTGCTTGCAGAACCTTCAATAGGTCCAACTGCCCTCTTCTGTAACTTTTTACCCCATTACCTTGGCACAAGATCTCTCCCTAAAACCGATGCTGGACTGGAGGCCGGCAAATCCTACTTCTACTCCCGCCATGCCTAGGTGGGCATTTGAACTCATATTCTCAGGTTTGTTCGGCAAGTGCTTTTACCCACTGCAGCTCACATGTAGTAGACCTCTATGTCAAAGTTGCCACTGGATCAAACACAACATATGATTCTCTGTGCACATGTCTCCAGTATGCCATTCAAGCACTTTTTACCCTGGAAATTCTACCTTGATGATGTTGCCACTGAAGTGACATTGAACGTGTCAGTGTTCTGGCATAAACACACTCAAAGTACACATCCACTATTGTTTTCAGAAATAGTGTGGTTTATTAGCCACTAAATCATTCGAAACTTTTCAGGCTTTGAGAGAAAAAATTGTTTTCAGGACTATTCTGTGGTGCTGTCAGGACTAATATTTATAGGACTTGGAAGAATCCTGATGCAACAGAAGAAGTAGGAGTGTGATAAACCTGTGATAAATCCTCAGGAGATTCTCAGGAAGGTAACTCAACCTATCAAGACTTCGGCTTGCATATGCTCCTATGCATATTTGCACGTGTAAACCAGAGGTGGACAGTGGGTATCTTTCTCAATTACTTCACCATCGTATTTTTTTAAGATAAAGTCTCTTTCTTAAAGGTTTTCTATGCATTATAAGAAAAGCACAGAATTTCTATAACTTGTACAAGTAAAAGCATTCAAAAAGCTATTTATTAAAAAAAAGTTGCCTCCAATTGGTTTGAAGAGTGATGAATTCTATATACTGTTTTTTCAAAAATAGGAAGATTATATTGATCAAGCTCAGTCACTTTTGCTGGGCAGAGCTTAAAAAGTGGCTTAGATCAGGGGTATTTGTCTCCAACACTGAAAGATCTAAGAAATTTAATTCTTCAGTTAATAAATGTGACTATGCTGAAGACTATAGAATCTACCCCAGTGCACTACTCCTGACAATCGGATCCACAGACAGTAAACAATCATCCCCAAGAGCATTCTGGGGTTGTTGGAACCTACAAGTTTGCAGAAGATGATTAATAGAAGAGAAATAAAGTCATTGTTGTGGTAATGAATAGTACTCATCATGCCCTTCATTCAAGATTCCCCTTACCCTCAGCTAATACCTGCTAGCATTGATGTCATAGCTGGTATCTGACGAAGGATTTTCCTTCTGTGGAGTTACCACATCTTTTCAATATTTGGGTGAACTTGTCCACTTACTATCAAAATTAAGGAAGAAGTTTTAAGAGATGTTCAAGGAGATCACTTAGATGGCAAGAATGTTTGCTGCCCATGTAAGAGCCATCTGTCCTTATCTTGATGACTTACTGGTTGCCAAGTCCTTTATCTGAATGACAGTGTTTAACTTCATGCTGAGTGTTTAACAATGTGTTGTTGAAGACTGAGTTCTAATGAGATTCTCACTATATTGCCTAGTGAAGATTTCCTTCTCTGATAGCCAAGGTTTCTGAACTCAGTGAACTCAGAATTTTCAGACTGAGAAAGACAAATATCCTAATTATTTTTTCACCAAGAATGATGATTCAGTAATCTCCCTCCATTTTCACAGCATAGTTCTAAGACTCTTACATACTATTATTCAAGGGTAGAATACCATAAGTGGTCATTGATGTAAGACACATACAACATCCCAAAGAGTTGACCTTTGCTACAAAACATATATGATGGGATAGTGACTTTTGTGGGTATAACCAGTGCCTACCCTCCTTTGCTGTGAGTAGGTGGTTTGATCTAATGTTATACTATATAGAACTTCATGCCAATAAATTAAATATTCTTATGTCATGGTAGTGGCTGAGTTCCACTGGCAAGAAAGGCAAACTTGTACCTCAAAGAACTGACTCCCAGGTTGGAAATGTAGACCATGTGCATAAAGTTTTCAAAGGAATGGTTCTGAATTTTGAAACTCAGAGGTGATCTTTGTTGCTCAAAGCCCAAAAAAGTACTAAAGGAGGTAACTAGCTCAGGCTTCTTTAGTGAAACTATTTATGCTTGCCTTGCACACAACAACCCAATCAACTACCCTGCATTGTTCATGTACATGTGAGTTTATTACGTCCTTCTATCTGGTTCTTTCATGTCACTTGTGAAACTCTTTTCTTGTTGAGAGAAACAGCCGGTGAAGGAGCATTATTCCTTCACAACTACAAATGGGTCTTGCAAATGCCTCATTCTCAGAACAAGAACCGCAAACACATATACACCATTCTGTGTTCTTCTTCCAGTGACTCAATTACCAGTCTGACCATTTTTTTTCCTGCCCATATGTCTGTATTGTTATTATCTCAGGCTACATTTTTTCTATATAAACTAGACACTGAAGGTCAATATTTACAGTTCTGACCCATAGAGGTTTTTGTTTGTTTGTTTGTTTTAGAATGTCTCTTCATAATCTTCTTAACCAGGGTGCAATGAATATCAGTCCATGTTCAATTTGCATGTCCATTCTGAGCAAACTCATATATGAATTTTTCTCTCTTCTATCGTGTGGTCACATTGTAGCTCTCCACATGGGCCTAGATACCAGTTGCAGGGGAGGGCTGGGAAAGAAGCAGGACAACATGAGAGCTTCATTCTTAACATCTCTAAGAAAGCTCTGATGTGCTTTCTTGCCCAGTTCCTTGCCTAACTGTACCAAGTACATCTTAGACTGATCACTGCTGCTGCTGCTCAACATTGTGATGTGGTAGGTTAGCAGGAACCTTGATCATACAGACAGTTCTGGTTGCATGCCTCCCATTTATCTGACAGTAAGAGGCTGTCTTTACCAAGAGCCAAAACTACGACAAGAAGTGCTTTTACGAAAGATGGTATAATTCTTTGGTGCAGACATCAGGTCTTAGTATGCTACACTAGCAATTTGCTTTAGACTAAAGGTTATTTCTCACTGAAAGTATATTTCTTATCCACGGGGACAGCATGTAGGAGTATTTCTCTAAATACTCCTAAAGAATATGAAAGTCAATTTTAATAACTTATTGCAACTATATTCTCGACTACATTAGGATCGAGGGGAGATATCTTAGGTGCCCTCATCTGTAGTACTAACACTTATCCAGAAATAAAACAGTATGGATTAAGAGGAGCAGAGGGAACTTCTACAAATTCCAATGGTGGTTTTCTTATAACCATTTTAAAACTCGTAAATAAAATATTCTAAAGTATTGTCAGAACTCTTTTAGTCTCTTTCCAATCCTAAAGCTACAGTCAGTTCAGTGTTCATTGCAATTAAGCCTTTAACTCAGAGGAGAAATAAACACATAAACCCATGAAGAGATTTTGTTCAATAAGAACAAGGGGAAAACAGACAATGAAAATCACATCAAAGTCAGAGCCAGACACATATTGTCCACAACTTTCTTTCTTTTTTCTACTCAATGTTATAAAACCATATGAGTTTTCTCTGTCTGTATTAAAGAACTGTTTATTCTGCATCTGAAACCAAATAAGGAAAGACTTTCTGTTCTGTTTACTTTAAGATGAAGCATCCCGAACCCATATGAGTGATGCTATTGTCTTCTAACTGGAAAGGCATCTGGTGTCTACCAAAGGTACAGTGAGCTAAAATCCACAACATAGCAGACCCCTAAATGAATACTCAGAGGAAAAGTAGAGCATTATTTAAGTGGGACTCCATACAATATTGTATTCTAGAAGTTAAGACTAAGGAACAAACCTTTTAAAGGGAGTTTCCTGTCCTCAAAGAAACGTGGATGTTATTATAGGAGTCTGAGCCCTGCAGACTTCAGTTCACTGTAGCAAAAGGGCTCCGCAAAAGATGAAATCATCTGTATTATATTATAAGCGAGCAGGCCAGTTGAAAAGGGACATTGAGTATGCAATGTGGTAGATATTAGCAAACACTTAAGAGAAACCACAAAAAAACCCTCGTGCATTGGCCTAGAGTAAGCCTTCAGCATCTGCTCAGGCCCTTCAGAGTCTATGCTGCTGAGAACATAAGTCGGTTTGTTGGTCATTCCTCTGAACTTGAAGCCAGATGAGCAAATCCAAGCCATTTTATGGTACAATCATTCAAATCATTCCAGTATGTTACAAGACTTTCTGCCTTTGCCTTGAGCTTCAAAAGGAATTAGGGGGCATTTGTAACACTTCACACATTCCAAGGAAACAAATGCATGCAATTGCGAAGGTTTTCAGTCTCTGATGAATTTTCTAATGCAAAATTTAGACTAAGCATCCGAAGTAAAATGATGCTTTTCTTCAGAGCCACAGAACTAAAACACAGTAATGATTCATCATTTTAGTGTATTTGTTATTATTTTATACTTATGATAATATAAATTGTTGATTATTATTATGTAGTAATGATACTTAACTATGAAATGAAGCTGCTCTTTTTATAAACTCATGACAAGCCTCATTTTAAAGTCAATTGAGTTTATGATGCCCAGATGGAGATGATATAGAAATGACCACACAAAAAGAGGAATTCCAGACTTTAAGTTTTCAACAAGCCATATATATATATATATATATATATATGCATATGTATATATTGCATATATACATGTATATATGTGATATAACACATATATGTTTATGTATATATATACATACATATGTATATATGTGTGTATATGTAATTATATCTACTTTAAAAGGCTGAGAACAGTAAAGTAGATATTAAGTTTGTTTGGTATCAAGGTTTTTGAGTGGGTGGAGAGGAGCATTGTCCATGCTAGGTAATCACTGTACCACTAGTATATTCCCTGGTTCTGAAATGCCTCTTTTATATATAGCCTTGTTGATCACACTCTCTGTCAGTATAATTAGTTCATTGACAAATTATTTCATACACAGAAGAAAGCTATTTTGTGGAAAGCCTGTTTCTCATTTACCTAATGGTGTTAGTGTTTTGCTGTTAGCTTAGCCCTTCACAGGTACTCTTTACCTGTTAAATTGATGCTGCCTGGAAGAGAAAGGGGTGGAAAGACAGAACAGAAAATTCAAATTCCCTAGAAACTAGGTCTTCTTGTTTTTCCTGATATTCAGGGACATTAAGGCTAACTTATTTTCTTTATCAGTAATAGACACCGACACACATAGGTGCACACATGAATATGTGTGTGTGTATATATATGTATATATATATATGAATATATATATGAATATGTGAATATGTGTATATATATGTATGTATAGATGTGTGATATATATGTGATACACATGTATGTGTGTATGTGCATATGTAGATGTAAATGTAGATATACATGATTTTGAATATGTATATACATGTGTGTATATGATATGTATGTCTACTATATGATATATGTGTATGTGTGTATGTACATATAGGGTAATTCTCAGTTGCTGTGCTACTTTCCTACTCTGGAAAAGAAGAAAAGAACAGGAAAAGAAAAATAGGCCTGATCATTTGCAGTTGACCAAGCAGTTGAACTTGAATGCCTTTCAAGCAGCTGCAACCATTGGATGCTTAGTTGAATCCTTAAAAATCACAAAGGGAATTAGTGTTTCCTGATTTCAAGGAAACAGCAAAGAAATGGCTGTTTGGCCTCTCAACTGCAAAAGCCCAGCATTTCTTTAGAGACTAGCTGAGTAAGTAGCTGACTCACATTTGCAAAAGGAAACATAGCTTTGTAACAACACATTGATAATCCAGGACTGAAGGCTTATTTCCAATTCTGGCAATTTACAGGCCCAAACTAGCATCTTGTCACAGATATTACTTCAGGGATTCATCCTGAAGAAGATAGTAACAAGACTATTGGTAATGGAATCAAAAGGCCCATTGTCACACTGTATTATTTATTGTAGCTATTATTATTATTACCATATTATTATTACTATTACCTACTACAACTATTATTATTATTATTATTATTATTATTATTAGTGTGTGTGTTTGTGTGTTGTCAGACACACAGGTTCCACAGCATATACATGCATAACCTGTGTGAAGGTTGGAAGACAGCTTTCTAGAATTTACTGACCCCTTCCACCTTGCTGAAAATGGGTGTTTATTGCCTCAGATGCTATACTGTGATTTCTAAGATTGATGGTCCATTAATAGAAATTCTGAAATTGGTGAATCATCCCTCTGCATCTACATTTCCTTTCAAAAAAACATGGGTTCCAGGGATCAAACTGGAGTCATCTCATGTGTGTGGCAAGCACGCTTCTCAGTTGAGCCATCTAACCAGCCACATTCACCATCTGTCGTTAACTGCAGTTCACTTTGTCTATCAGCAGTTCACTTTCCACACAGTTCTTTGTAAGTCAGGCTTTCACTTACTTATAGGCTAAAACCCTGTATCCTCCACTTGAAATCATTTTAGAATATGATGTACAGAGATGTAAAGTCCTCTGGTATGCTAAAAGCACAACTTACAGAGGTCCTGAGAACTTTCCCAAGTGTCTTTCTTTCACAGAAAGATGAAAAGCCATCAGAAAACTTAGCTACATGCAGCTACAAAGTCCAGGATTTGAGATTTAAAATAGCACAAACCTATTGGCTGCAAAACCTGATCATACCTTCTTTACAATGTTGTATTAAAGCTGATCAAGGCTGGACTGGGACCAAATTGTCTAAACTTAGTGTTTTATTTTTTAACTTTCTTACCTGGGTCTTCAAGTATTACATGGAAAAGGTCACAAAGAAGTCCAGAATTCAAGTGGAATTAAAACTATACTGCACTCTTTCAATACAGCCAATGGATGGCATTACCCTGTACGTGAATGGTGCTTTTTTTCTTGAAAATATAAAATATGGGATTACAAAGGGTCATATTACACATGTTATAAGCATTAACTGCAAGTGGGAGTTTAATAGCTAGTTTTTGAGCCAATTTTTGAAATGGCAATTTTCCTCCCTTTTTGTGTTCTCTGACCATTTCTGCAGTCTAATTTGGTTCACAAGCAAATTATACCTTCAAATGACTTCATTTAGCCTGGGCAAGTAGGCAGTTGAGAGTCATTTCAAATTTATTTCCTGTCGTTTTCCTTTTGAAGAAAATTCCCAGAACTATATCCTGTGCCCCCATCTCTCTTTAGGAAAGCATTGCCAAAACTTGGACATGCATGATGCCCTTAAAACTCAGAGCACCATTCTATGTTTTCCAACTCCATCCAAACACACACAAGAAATGAAAGAAAGAAAAACATTAGTTCAATGACTTATCCATAGATGACATGATTTAAAAAAAATAAAGGTACCAAGGGTCTGGGAAGATGGCTCAGTGATTAAGATAATTGCCTACTATTTCACAGAACTCAGATCCAATTCCCAATACTAACATGGCAGCTTACATCTGTCTCTAACTCCTGTATCAGTGGATATGATATCCCAAGTATCAAACACCTGACATGCAGGTAGAGCACAGATATCCAAGCAAGCAAAATGTCAGTACACATAATATAAAATAAAAATTTTAGTTAAAAAATAGACAAACTGAAGAATGAACAAGGGTAGGCCAGAGTTTTGACTTGAAAAAAATGTAGGCAACTCTGTCCATTTCTTCAGGTTTTCCCCCCTATAACCAGTAAAATCAAGTACACAGTCTTCATAAACTTATTAAAATGATCAAAGGAGATAAATACTCTGGCTTTACAGCCACTATATTGGGTAACATTAATTTTGTACTTAGTGGGTTACTGATTTTTAAAAAGCACATCAAGCTGGAGGGGGGATATGTACTGATCTGGCAGGATTTGGAAAGAGAGAGGATGAGGTGGATATGAATACATTATATTGAACACAGGTATGAAACTTATAATTAATAAATTAAAAATTAGAGATTATAACAGCTAAAACATTATACTACCTGATGACATCATAGGTATGTTACATCATAGTGCAATACTTCATTCTTGTAATAAAGGTAATCCCTTAAACCTACTGCTACACAAGTTGCATGGAATTATAGCATATACATAGCTATTATGTATAATCCATAGTAACTAATTTTAAAAAACAGCCATGTTATTGGTTTACATATTTTTAATTGTTTACACTAATTGTATAGTTTTTAACAAGAAAAATTTACACAATATAATGAAATAGTTGGGATCTATGTTAGACTCCAACTCTACAATACAATTCTTACTTATGTAGCAAACATTTCAGGGAATACATTTGTCTTCTTTTTGTATGAGCCAAGTAATGGGCAGATCTTCATGGAAAACTAAACAGAATTTTCCTTCCCTTCTCTGCAGTTCATATTTTATGTGTTCTGGAAAAATAACCATTAAATAGGCAAGACTTAAGCTTCTAGTTCCCACAGGAAAGCATGAGAAAAGAGTAGAAAATGAAGTAGACACTTGGCCAAGTTATCATCAGTTTTGCGAATGACCATTCAAATAAATGACTGTTCAACAAAACCAACCAAACCAAACACAAAGTATTTCTTTTGAAGGAATTTATCAAGCTACAGGGCTGTTTATTTATTTATTTATTTTTGCTTGCTTGCTTGCTTGCTTTAATGTGAAATACATGCTAACAAGAAGTGGCATTTTTCAAGATATTAGCACTCATTTCTTGGTTGTTTTTTTATTTATGTTAACATTTCAGTTTGCATACAAAATAATGTGGTTTATAATGCCATTTTATCTATGTGTATTATTGCTTTTTACTTACTGTTATTTTAAAGGATTTCATTTGTGTTAATCTGTACAATTCCTTGAGATAGGTATTAATGCTATCACCTACTTATAGAAGAAGATTTATAGTCTGAGAAAGCCATCTATTTCATCGTTTGTGGAGCCAAAATTTTGAATTTATCATTCTGTCTCTAAAGCAGTTGCTTACCCAGTAGAATATATTTTCTGTAATTTTCAAGATCATCAGAAAAGAGAAAAAAAAAGAATTTAAATCTCTAAGAATATTCCTAGGCAGCAATTTTCAGTAAGATAAACTTACCTGAGTATTATTATTATTTTTTGAATACTATTAGCATTTATTGACATGCATGTTAGGCCAAACGTTTTTTATTAAATTCTTTATTAATAACACTTTATTCATCTTATATAACCCTGTAGTTCCCTCCCTTCTCCCTTGCCAATCCCTCCCTTCCTCCCCCTTCGGCACCCTTATCCCTCCCCAAGTCCACTGATAGGGGAGGTCCTCTTTTCCTTCCTGATCCTAGTCTCTTAGGTCTCATCAGGAGTGACTGTATTCTCTTCCTCTGTGACCTGGCCAGGCTGCTTCCCTCTCAGGGGAAGGCGATTAAAGAGCAGGCCAATCAGTTCATGTCAGAGACAGCCCCTGTTCCCATTACTACGGAACCCACTTGGACACTGAACTGCCATGGGCCACATCTGTGCAAACGTCCTAGGCCATCTACATGCATGGTCCTTGGTTGGACCATCAGTCTCAGGAAAGACCCCTGTGCTCAGATTATTTGGTTCTGTTGCTCTCCTTGTGGAGTTCCTGTCCTCTCCAGATCTTACTATTTCCCACTTCTTTCAAAAGATTCCCTGCACTCTGCCCAAGTGTTAGCCATAAGCCTCAGCATCTGCTTTGATAGTCTGCAGGGCAGAACCCTTCAGAGGCCCTCTGAGGCAGGCTCCTGACTTGTTCCCTGTTTTCTCTTTCTTCTGATGTCCATCCAAAGATGCCAAAACTATTCAATGGAAAAAAGACAGCATCTTCAACAAATGGTGCTGGTCTGGATCAAAGACCTCAATATAAAACCAGACACACTAAACTGCTTAGAAGAAAAATTGGGGAAGAGCCTTGAACTCATTGGCAGAGGAGACAACTTCCTGAACAGAACACCAATAACACAGGCTCCAAGAACAACTATCAATAAATGGGACCTCATGAAACTGAAAAGTTTCTGTAAAGCAAAGGACACTGTCATCAGAACAAAACGACTGCCTACAGATTGGGAAAGGATCTTCACCAACCTTGTATCTGACAGAGGACTAATATCCCGTATATATAAAGTGCTCAAAAAATTAAACAGCAACAAATCAAGTAATCCAATTAAAAAATGGGGTACAGAGCTAAACAGAGAACTCTCAATAGAGGAATCTAGAATGGCAGAGAAACATTTAAAGAAATGCTCAACATCCTTAGTCATCAGGGAAATGCAAATCAAAAGGACCCTGAGATTTCACCTTACACCCATCAGAATTGCCAAGATCAAAAACTTAAGTGACAACACATGCTGGAGAGGATGTGGAGAAAGGGGAACCCTCCTCCACTGCAGGTGGGAATGTAAACTTGTACAACCACTCTGGAAATCAATCTGGTGCTTCATCAGACAACTAGGAATAGCACTTCCTCAAGATCCAGCTATACCTCTCCTAGGCATATATCCAAAAGAGGCTTAAGTACACAATAAGGACATTTGCTCAACCATGTTTGTAGCAGCTTTATTTGTAATAGCCAGAAGCTGGAAATAACCCAGATGCCCCTCAACTGAGGAACAGATATAGAAATTGTAGTACATCTACACAATGGAATATTACTCAGCAAAAAAAAAAAGAAAAAGAAAAACCAAGGATATCATGAAGTGTGCAGGCAAATGGTGGGAACTGGAATGGATCATCCTGAGTGAGCTATCTAGAAGCCTAAAGACACACACGGTAAATACTCACTCATATAGACATATACTATAGGATAAACCTACTAAAATCTGTACACCTAAAGAAACTAATCAAGAGGGAGGACTTGTCAAAATGCTTAACTGAGTATTATAATGATTATAAATATTCTGTGGAAATGACCATTAACTTCTGTACAACAATGTCCATTGGCAACAGAACGAAACGGCAGCCTACAGATTGAGAAAAGATATTCACCAACCTTAATTCTGACAAAAGGCTAATATCTAAAATATATAAAGAATACAGTAATTAAATACCAATACACTAAATAATCCAATTTAAAAATTGGGTATAGAACTAAACAGAGAATTCTCAAGAGAAATATTGAAAAACAGACTGAGAAGCATTTAAATAAATGCTCAGAGGGGTCTTTTATGAGACTGTTTCTCCAACCAAGGACAATGTATGGATATAACCTAGAAGCCCTGCTTGGATGTAACCCATGGTAGCTCAGTATCCAAATAGGTTTCCTAGTAAGGGGAACAGGGACTATTTCTGACATGAACTCAATGGCTGGCTCTTTGACCTCCCCCCACCCTGCCTCCCAAGGGAGGAACAGCCTCTAGAAAGTAGGCCACAGAGGAGGACATTGCAACCAGTCCTGAAGATACCTGATAAGCTAGGGTCAGATGGAAGGGGAAGAGGTCCTCCCCTATCAGTGGACTTAAAAAGGGACAGAGAGGAGATGAGGGAGGGAGGATGGAATTGGGAGGGAATGAGGGAGGGAGCTATAGCTGGGATACAAAGTAAATAACCTGTGATTAATATAAAAATATATAAATTATTTTTTTAAAAGAGGAGAAAAGTAAAAGAAATGTTCAATGCTATTAGGCATCAGAAAAAATACAAATCAAAATGACTGAGAATCCATCTTATACCCATCGGAGTGGCTAAGATCAAGATACTTAAAGAACAGAATGGAAACCCTCCCATTTAAGAAAAAAATGTAAATTTGATTCCTAAGAATTGAAACAAGGATGCAAGGCTTTGAGCATCCATTAACTATAGTCACATAGAGACCAAAAGCAACATGGTGTGTTCAATAACTGTATCCAAATCCAAACGTCACCTTTCAGTTTCTTGAGCTTCTAAAAACATATTTAAGTTTTTCAATTTCTCCTCTTTTTTGCAGATTTATAAGAATTACTTCAAAATGAAAGTTATTAAGTAATCAAAATAAATTGTTTTTAAGTATAAAATATTTCACAACACTGTAGTTCACTACCGACAAAACTTTAAGAGGTAGGAATATAGAAGTTACCATTTGATTCTTATAATGTTGGATACTGGAAAGTAAACCATTATCAGATCTGAATCTGGCATCCTCATTTACGTATAAGGATTAGATGATATGGTAAATTCAGTACCAATATGTAAATCTGATATATAAACTGAAAGCAATCAGATAGTGAGAACAGATGTGGTTTCCAGTTCTCTCTTCATTCCAGAATGTCTGAATTTGTTTTGTTTTGTTTCATTTTTAAGATTTTAAAAACATTATTTTATTATTTAGCTCACATTGTTTTGTTTCCTTTTTATTTTAAATTTGAATTAAAATATAATCATATTAAAAAAAAACCTCAAGTGACAGTACATGCTGGTGAGGATGTGGAGAAAGGGGAACCCTCCTCCATTGCTGGTGGGAATGTAAACTTGTATAACCACTTTGGAAATCAGTCTGGCACTTCCTCAGAAAATTGGGAATAGCTCTATCTCAAGATCCAGCTGTACCATTCCTGGGTATATACCCAAAAGATATTCCTCCATTCAACAAGGACATTTGATCAGCTATTAGTAATAGCCAGAAACTGGAAACATCCCAGATGTCCCTCAACTGAGGAATGAATACAGAAAGTGTGGTATATTTACACAATGGAATACTACCCAGCCGTTAAAAACGTGGAAATCTTGAAATTTGCAGGCAAATGGATGGAACTGAAAAAGCTCATCCTTAGTGAGGTAACCCAGGCCCCGGAAGACACACATGGTATGTGGCAGATATAAGCCACATAGTACAGGATAAACATACTAAAAGTCACAGACCAAAAGGAACTAAGTAACAAGGAAGGCCCAAGGGAGGATGCTTGAACTTTACCCAGAAGGGGAAATAGAAGAGAAAACAGGGTGTGTTCAAAGAGAAAAGTTGAGACTGAAAGAATCCAGCTGACTTGGTTTTAAACACCAAGTTAGCCACTTTCAAATTCAGTGTTCATTTCTACATTTTAGAAATGTGTAAATATATACTATTTCTTCAGCATTTTACCATGGAGATTGTTTGTAAAACATCTAGAAGATCTAACCAAGTTATAAGGTCTAAAAGTGTTCAGATTAACCTGTCTTTGAGTAAGTAAATCTTCTCCAGAGAGTGTGTCTGATTCTCACTCTCCAGGTTCAAAGGGGGAAAGTATCTTAGGATCAATCATAATTTTTTACTAAAATTACATAAAGTGTTTATTTAATTAAAGTATAATTAAAGCATTACCTTCCCTGCTCTCTCCCTTCGGCTGTGTTCATATTCTACCTTCCCTTTCAAATTCATGGCCTCTAATCTTGCGTCTGTGTGTGTGTGCTGTATGTGTTGTGTCTGTAAATACATACATGCAACACACTGAGTGTATTTAGTGTTGCTTCTATGTGTATTTTGTAAAACTACTTGGGATTGGTTAACCCCTTTGGGTACCCATCTCTAGGGAAAACTAGCTCTTTAGGCAGCTTTTAATAGCAAGTAGTTTTTCATCTAATTTTACACAAGTTAGCTTTCTACAACTGATCAAAGTGGAGATGATATCATTAATTTGTCCAATGACCTTATGCTCATCTTTGAATTTCATCAACTTTTTAGACTATAGCCTGGTATATGTTGAATTCAGAATGTGTGTTTGCTGAGTTAGTTTGTTACAGACTCATTATGATTATAAACAATTTTAGGGATCATTTAATCTGATGTTTCTCTTATTGACTGAAAATTGTGTCTTACTGCTGTATTATCAAATATGGCAACCATTAATGGAATGCAACTTATGAGCACTGATATGGCTAGTGAGAAAAGCAAAATGAAATTTTAATTCTAGAATTTTAATTCACTTTATTTAAGTGCATTTGTTTAGAGTGACATAGGTATGTGAACATAAATTTTAATTATGAACAATATAACAGAATACATATCAAGCATTCAGATTAAAATTTCTATTGTACTAATTAGTCCCTTTTTAAAGGATAAACCTGAAATTTCAAAGATTTAATACAAAGACATTGTCTAAACTAGGGTTACTATTTGCAGTGATGAAACACCATGACCAAAGCAACTTGGGAAGAAAAGGGTTTATTTGTTTTATACTTTTTACTGCACAGTTTATCACTGAGGAAAGTCAGGAAAGGAACCCAAACAGGGCAGAAACCTGGCAGCAGGCATTGACACATGGGCCATGGTATGCGCTGCTAACTGCCTTGCTCATCATGGCTTCCTCAACCTGATTTCTTATAGAGCCCAGTCCCACCTGCCCAGGGGTGGCACCGCTTCCAATGGGCACCACTCTCCCCCATCAATCACTAATTAAGGAAATGAATGCCTGACAGCTGGACCATTTATTTATTTGTTTGTTTGTTTTTGAGGCATGGTTTCTCTGTGTAGCCTTGGCTATCCTGAACCTGTGACAGCTCTTTCTCAATTGAGAGTTCCTCCTTTCAGATAACCCTAGCTTTAAGTTGACATAAAATTGGCCACAACAGATAGGAAGAGTATCATCAGAATATTTCTGCTGATGACATATCAAAATAACAATTTAGAGACTATTGGCTGAATAATATCTTAAAATCAGTGTTCTCTACCTTTTTATTATTTTTAATTTTTTTATTTATTACAATTTACTCACTTTGTATCTCAGCTGTAGCTTCCTCTCTTATCCCCTCCCAGTCCTGCCCTCCTTCCCTCTTCTCCTCCCATGCCCCTCCCCCAGTCCACTGGTAGGGGAGGTCCTCCTCTCCTTCCATCTGACCCTAGCTTATCAGGTCTCATCAGGACTGGCTTCATTTTCTTCCTCTGTGGCCTGGCAAGGGTGTTTCCCCTTAGGGGGAGGTGATCAAAGAGCTAGCCACTGTGTTGATGTCGGAGATAGTCCCTGTTCCCCTTACCAGGGAACCCTCTTGGAGACTGAGCTGCCGTGGGCTACATCTGTGCATAGGTTATCTCTATGAATGATCCTTGGTTGGAGTTTCAGTCTCAGAAAAGACCTCTGTGCCCAGATATTTTGTTGTTGTTTGGTTTGGTTTGGTTCTGTTGCTCTCCTTGTGGAACTCCTGTCCCTTCCAGGTCTTTCTTTCTCCTGCTTCTTTTATAAGATTCCCTGATCTCTACCCAAAGTTTGGCTATGAGTCTCAGCATCTTCTTTAATACCCTGCTGGGTAGAGTCTTTCAGAGGCCCTCTGTGGTGGCTCCTGTCCTGTTCCCTCTTTTCTCACTCTTCTGATGTCTATCTTGTTTGCCTTTTTGAATGAGTATTGATCATCTTACCCAAGGCCCTCTTTCTTGCTTAGCTCCTATAGATATATATGTTTTCATGGGGGCTGGATAGAGGCCTCAACATTTAAGAAAACTTACAGCTCTTACAGAGAATCAGAGGGCAATTCCCAACAACCTATATAAGGAGGCTCACAACTGCCTTTGATTCTAGATCCAGAGGACCTGATGCCCTCTTCTGTTCTCCTCGCATACTGTACCCATGTACATATAGCCACACATACAGACAAATATATACACATATATATACATCAAATAAAATTAAAACTAAAAATGATAAAAATAAAGCTATAGAAAAATTGAAATTTTCATGTACTTACATTTTGTCTATTGAAACTGTTGATTCCCTGTTTCAAGAAGAATTTTGTTTTTAAATTTTTCTGACGAGTGTTTCACTCTATCATGGTATTCATAAGATTGCCCCATTTGTTGAAATAGTGTATGTGTGTGTTATCTTTTCCTATTCCATTCTTCCAGCCATAGCTTTTATTTTAATATCTGAGAAAAAAAAACAGACAAGAATCTTTTCTTCCACAGGTTAGCCCAGAAACAAAGTAGAATTACAATAAATAACAAAGCAATGTTTATTCTATGCCAGACAATTCTAAATAAATTTTTAACATAAAATATCCCATTAATGATTTCAGATGTTCTATGAAATCATTGTCATTTTATGAGCAAGACAACTGAAACTGAAGTATGGAGAGGCGTTGCAGATGAGTGATAGATACTTCAGTGTAAACTGATAACATTGTTGCCACAACCTCTGGTTTTACTGTGATCTCTGGAAAAACAGAAGAACACCTCTACTCTGTTAGTAATAAAACCGTGAATCACTGCATGTACAAGTTGCCCATCTGAGCACGGTAGGCTTAGTAGATGTGCAATTTTGTGTCATGGGGAGGGCCTGTGTTATAGAAATGAGTCAAGGTGCAGTTGGATTTTGTATGCAAGGGTCTAATTCAAGTCCATTCCTGCCTAGTTGCCAAAGAATTACCTTAAATTGCAGTGTGGCGCCGAAGTTTCTGTAGGGCAGTATGGCTCTAAGCAGTGAAGAATAAACACATAATTCAAATAACAGCCCTCTTCTTATATGTATTCATTTACTCTGTGTGTGTGCGCGCTTGTGACAGAAAAAGAGAGAGCAAGAGAGCGAGAGAACAAGAGAGAGAGAGAGAGAGAGAGAGACTGCATGTGAAAGCCAGAGGACAATTTATGAAAGTTTGTTATTTCTTCCTACCATATAAGTTTGAGTTCCAGTGATTGAAATTACAAAAAGAGACAAAGGCAGCCAGACCTATAGATTGAAAGAGAGTTCAACTCAATCTTGATTTACAATCCCTCAGCGTATGCCTATATGTGTGAGTAAAAACACCACAATTAAAAGCATTACATTTTAAAGCAGTTTTATGTATAGAACATTTAGCTGAAACACTCTGTATATAATAGGTCTTTATGTTTGTATCTTCAAGGATATATATCTTATTATCAATTGTACCTTACTGTCTTACTAGTAAGCCAATATGATGGATTTTTGATAAGGTACAAGTTGAAAACATAAGTTTAGTATGATTAATCGTGGGTTAGATGGTGTAATGAAGACAGGCCAACATGTACTGTGGTTCCAGTTCATTCAACAAGATAGGATATACAGGGAGTTGAGGGTTAGTCTATAATTAAAAAGTTACATTGAGATTTACCTTTATTTCATTAAGCTTTGAAGAGTGCATAAGGAATGTATATCATATGTCTTTATGAATTATAACAAGGCATGAGTTTCTGTTCATATTTTATTTTGTAGAACTTGTTTATGCATCCATTCCTAGTTACAAAGAGTCAGAAGACATATATATTAAATGAATGCCCTCCAAATGGTGTAGCAGTATTTTTGTTTACTAGAAATCTCTGCTCTACCACACGTGGCTTATCTCTGAGGCAAGGGAGTTGCTGACAAGGCACTGGTTTCTGCTTTACTTTGGGATTTTAGAACCACAGTCTGCACTATCATTGCCAGCTCTGTTGTTTTATATTCCTTTTTGTTAGGCCCTTACTGTCTTCTAGACATTTAATAACCACTTATTACAGTTAATCATAACACGAAAAATGAGAAATATAATTCTCTCAAATAATTATAGGAGACAAGAATAGCAATTCTAAATGCTACCTTATATGTCTATATCTAAACAAGCCCATCTTATTTGGTTGAAAGTGTGTAACAGCATTTTCAATACACACACACACAGGGACACTCACCAAAACACTCCCTCGCACATACACACAGATTGGGGAAGAGACAGATACAGAAAGATATATTGACAGTATCAAGCTTGTATGACCTAAAAGAAAGTCTTTTCATGTCTTTTTCTTTATAAAATATACTTTTTTCAGATTGGAGGTCATATTACTTCATATTTCAATATTCAAAAGTGGTCAATGAAAAACAAAGAAAAACACTTCTGTTGATCCTTTAAAAATAGCTACTTTCTCTCCGATGTGCTATAGCTGACAAGGGACAGGGCTGTCTATCCTGTTCTCATTCCACCAGAGCCAGTTCTCCAGCATTGTCCTGGTGAGGAGGGGGACCATCTCACTGGGGCACGTGGGAGGTAGCCAGAGAAACTATCAGCTGCCAATCCACTCAGGCAGGTGGAATCCACTGCATTGAGAAAGTATCTGGAAGAGAGACAGGAGAGCAGGAGGAGAGGAACAGTTGAGCACAATGAAGAGAGGCAGCACTGGAGCTGTGAGAGTGGTAAGGAAAGACCTAATGTCGGTAGTCTTCACTGCCGCCTGAAGCCATGCTGATGTCCACTCATACTGCTGGCGAGGGCCACGTCTAGGTCTGTGGTATTGATGAACTTAGCCCATGTCTCCACCAAAGGCCCAAGGATGTTCCTGGAGCCATGTTGATATCTGAGGACAGCGCCTAGCCTGAGCGGCATGGGAGAGCTGGCCCTTTCCATCGCCAGGGCAAAGCAGAAGAGTTGGCCCTGGAGGCTCCGATGCAGGACAGTTGGCATGCTAATCAGCTCAGCCCTCACCCCAGGTGCAGATCCAGTGCTTTATGTTGGCCCACCCCAACATCGACCCCATCTTCAAACTGCTGGGGTGTGTGAAGAGGCCAATGCTTCAGAAGCAATGCTACAGGATCTCTACGACACAGGGCAACAACAGGATATCCAAAAGGAGTCCTGAGGTGGAGGGGGAGAGGATCCAGTATCGATGGGGTAGCAGTAACTAGAGGCTTCAAACCAGACCAATGACTCATTTCAATGAATATTTGCAAGTAAAATTGTATGGGCAAAAGTGTATACTGTGTGACACACCACAGCTTCCTTGGTGAGATATTTTAATTCTTTGGAGTTGGGGGAGTTGAAAAAGCAGAATGTGGATATGGAGGGATGGGGAGACAGGTGGGATAGAGGTGAATGATGTGAAATTCACAAAGGATCAATTAAAAGTTTAAAAATAAAAATAGCTACTTAATGACTGACTACCATTTATCCTGCCATGCCCATAGCTATAACCTGATAGATATAGTTTTTTAAAATTACTCTTTATTCACTTTGTATCCCCCCTGTAGCTCCTTCCCTCCTCCCCTCCCAATCCCTCTCTTCCTCCTCCTTCTGCACGCATGCCCCTCTCCAAATCCACTGATAGGGGAAGTCTTCTTTTCTTTCCTTCTGATCCTAGTCTATTAGGTCTCATCAGGAATGGCTGCATTGTCTTCCTCTGTGGCCTGGTAAGGCTGCTCCCCGCTCAGGGGGAGGGAAATAGTAAGATCTGGAGAGGACAAGAGCTCCACAAGGAGAGCAACAGAATCAAAAAAGCTGAGCACAGGGGTCTTACCTGAGACTGATACTCCAACCAAGCAGCATGCATGGAGATAACCTAGAACCCCTGCACAGATGTAGCCCATGGCAGTTCAGTTTCCAAGTGGATTCCCTAGTAATGGGAACGGGGACAGTCTCTCACGTGAACTGATTGGCCTGCTCTTTGATAGAGATAGTCTTAATGAAGAAGACAAAATCACAAGCTTATTAAAAACTCGCTCCCAGAGTTATACCATGCTTGGCTTTCTCTGATGACTGAGACAAGTTCTCATCAAATGGCTAAAAGCATCTGTGTATGAAACCTTATAAGACAGGAAGATCACACAATACAGTATCAGCATTTCCTTATAAAGTTATTAAAAAGTATGAATTATTGTAGCTCCAGTTTGGAAAAGTCTAAACCCAGTACTTTTATAGCTCTGCCCTTACTATGACCCATTGCTATAAATTGTTCAGATTGTTTTTGTGTTTGTATTAATTTAAAACTAATCTATTTTCCCTCATAAACAAAATAGAAAACTGGAAACTTGGGGAATGATCAGAGATCACATAAATCACTGACCATTCAAGGTATATTGATTTCTTTGTTTTCATTTATAAAAAATTTTAGGAGATCCAAGATGGCTGCCATGAGAGGACACTGTGTCTGAGGAGTAGGACAGCAGAAACAACACAGCGACCAGGAGACTGAATCTGGGACCTAAAACACCAGCATTCGTGATGATTGCCAGGTGAGCAGAACTCCCACGGTGAGAAAATCAAGTGGGAAAACCCTAGGGACACCCAGTTATTGCCCTGAAAAATCTCCGGATGACCAGCTGCGCACAGCTCTGATCTGAACGAGCAGCCACGCTGGGCACCCACATCCACCATAATACACTGGATCACACAGTCTCGCGGGCAGTCTGAGGAAGAACCGGGTGCCATTTTCACTGACCCACACACTGTGAGCGAACACTGCACCCGGGTTCTGCTTCAACCTACGAGTGTGCAGCGGGCAAGCACCGATCACTGGAACCACCCCAGTCTGAAAAGGTCGGGGGACCTTATTGACCAGTCTGCACTCAGCGGGCACACGCTGCATGCTTCCGCCAGCAAAACCTCAGTCCCTGTGCCAGTCCGCCGGGCAACTCTGAGAGGGACCTGAGTTCTGCTTCAACCCACAGGTGTGCAGGGGGCATGCACCGATCGCTGGAGCCACCCTACACTGAGAAGGTCCTGGGACCATCTTGAGAAGACCGCACACAGAGGGCGAACACTGCATGCATCCGCCAGCAAAAACCTCAGTCCCTGTGTGTGTCCACAGGACAGACAGAGAAGGCCTCGGGCACCATTTCAGACAGGCCTGCATTCAGCTGAGGCACACCAACCCAAAGCCACTGTGTGTGCCCCAAATATCATCTCAGACCGTGGTGCACAGCCCCTGGCCCAGAAGGGGGTAGCAAATCTCCAATCCAGGGGAGAGCCCTTAGCAATAAGCCCAGGGCTGAGGGCAAAACCCCAGCTGACATCTCAAAAGACTGAGGAGCTAGAACTCCAGACCAGAAGGGTGACCAGCCTGCAGTGCTCACAGCTTCTAGCACAGAGCACGAAGCCGGGCACACAGAGCCCACAATAGAGTTCAACTGAGACAACAACAAACAATAACAAACCACCGGAAATCCCTGATCTTCTTGAAGAATACTCCTGACACAAGAGATTGACAGTTTCAGGCTGAAGTACAGCCTTAAAGCACAAACAGCTCCCTGATTATATATGAACAAATGCCCAGAAATCGGTGAAAGAACCCATCCAACAAAAATCAGGACACCATGGCCCCACCAGAAACACCCAAAAGAAGTAGAGATTTTAATTCAGCGGAGACACAGGAAAATTATCTTAAAGCATTAATTCTGCAGATATTGGAGGAATAAGAGGACAGACAAAAAGAGGAAATTAACAAGGCCCTCAAAGAAATGGAGAAGAAATTAACGGACCACATAGAGGAACAATCAAAGATAGACACAGAGGAAACAACCAAAATAGGAGACACAGTCAATAGGTTGAAGGAAACGGTACAAAGCATGAAAAAAGAATTAGAATCTATAAAGAAGACACAAAGGAAGAAGAACCTGGAACTGGAGAACTTAGAGAAAAAATCAGGAACCACAAATGTAAGCATCACCAATAGAATACAAGAGATGGAAGAGAGAATCTCGGAAGCTGAGGATACGCTGGCTGAAATGGAGTCCTCACTCAAAGAAAATAAAAAATTGAAAAAGTCCCAAGCACAAAACATCCAAGAAATTAAGGATGCCATCAAAAGACGAAACCTAAGAATAATTGGAATAGATGAAAAAGAAGACTCCAGGCTCTAAGGGCTAGAAAATATTTTTAAGAAAATCATAGAAGAAAATTTTCCCAACTTAAAAAAAGAAATGTCCATCAACATACAAGAAGCCTACAGAACACCAAATAGACTAGACCAGAAAAGAAATACCTCTCGTCACATCATAGTCAAAACACTAAACTTACAAAACAAAGAAAAAATATTAAAGGCAGCAAGGGAAAAGGGTCAAGTAACATATGAAGGTAGACCGATCAGACTCACACCAGACTTCTCATCAGAAACTATGTTAGCCAGAAGGG
>CM053752.1:41743173-41758558 GCA_028658305.1 Pachyuromys duprasi
TGTCGGACTGAAGACCCTAGTGAGGGAAACAGGGACTGTTTCAGTCAAGAACTTGATGGAGGACTCTTTGACCCTCCCCCATACAAGCTGGGGAGTGACAGACTGGCTAGATCCCAGGGGAGGACACTGTAGCCAGCCCTGAGGTGACAGGATGAGCTGGGGTTGGATGGAAGGGGAGGAGGTTGGTGGACTTGAAGGGGGCGGAGAGGAGGTAGATGAGGGAGGGAGTGGGAGGATTGGAGGGAATGAGGGAGGAGGCTACGCCTGGGATGCAAAGTACCTAATCTGTGATTGATATAAAAATAAATAAAATTAAAAAAATGAAAAAAAAATTCTAACCATGCGTTGTGCGACAATTACATGTGAGACAGCACATTCCTTTTTCGAAGGAAGCTTATTATGACTCAGTAAGTTCTTGACTGAGGCTCCTTAAGGCTTAAAAGTGAGCAACACAAAAGTCTCAAAAAAATCCGTAAAAATGTGTGGAGTAGGGCTTTACATCTCTATACTTACATAAGGTGTAAGGACAGCTGAGAGATAAAGACTAAACACCTGGAAGAGATATAAATAGTGGGAATGGCTCGGGCTAGCTGAGGTGCCTAAAATACTCTCAACTGTCAAGCTGCCTGCAACCTTTCAGTGAGCTCCAGGCTTCCAGCTGACAAGCTGGGTGGAATTTGGTGATGCATCTGTTATCTGTCATTCCATCTCCTTTTAATAATCCTTCATGTGATCTACTCCATTTCTCAAGACACTGTTTTTCAGTGTCAGCTCTATATGTCATCTGGGGCAATGAATGGGTATGAAAACATGGCTGATCTTCCTATTTGTTACATTAGTTTGAATCCACTCATCTAGACACTTCATAATGGAAAAGATCCTCTGAAAATGTGACCTCTTATCCAGCATTTTGACTGGAGAAAAGTATCAGTTGGAGACCAATATTATTGAGGACTGGAAGTTAAGTTTAAAAAGGAGAGAGAGATGTACACATTTCAGTACAAGAACAAGCTACTGCAGCAAGTGCTGAATAAATACCCAAATCTATATAGACTAAGAGAATGCAATAGTGGATGATTTTCCTCTGGCCTTTACCTCTAAAATTAGAAAAACAGGCAAGCCAATGTTTCAGAATGGCATGGAGTAGGAACAGAGGCACAAAAAGCCAAAACCGTTATTTTAAAATACATTTCTCTTTTAAAAACATAATTTTCTCTTCTCCTCCCCTCTCCCCTCACCTCCTCTCCTCTGCCTTTCAACACATCTTGTTCCTCTTCTCTCCCCCTCCTTTCCTTTTTCTTTTTCTCATTGTTTCTTCTTGCCTGTTTACATTTTCTACCCTCACCTGTACCCTTACCCTGCCTCTCTGTTCCTGTCTCTCTTACCAAAGAAAAGCACATTTAAGTCAGATAGATTCTTAGGCATTATGAATTGTGGAGCCATTGATCTTTGCCGTAAAAACATTTTAAAAAGAGATCAGTGCAGCTGACCTGAAAGTGGAGTAGGTAGATATTTGTTAGGAGCAAGAACATGCAAGCAAAGGAAGACTCATTTTAGTATTGCAAGTTTTGTCACTTATTTTTTTCTAGCCTTCTCTGGCATTCAAAATGTGCAGACAGGAAGTGATTTAAGCAAAACATACTGCTAACAATTCTTTTTGAAAATATCTCTCATTGTGCTTGGATGATATACAGGACAAATATTGAATGGTGTCATTTTGCTTTGCCTTGAGGGTATAGCCAGGAGAATACAGGACTGAACATTTTCTGCTGGGCTTTGACTATAAAATCAGATACTCCATCAGTTTTCTGTTACATATGCCTGATATCTCTTATCCGTCATTACTACTCCAGAATTAATTTAGTACACTATGATTTGGAGAGGTGTTTTGTTTTCCTTTTTTCTTTTTCATAAAAGTGGGTACACCCAAAGAAAACTTGTACGAAATGGTCAATAATTGATCTTATGTTTGAGAGCAATTATATTCCCAGAAAAAAATAGTTTATTTTCTTTCTTCATTAACTAGATGATGAACCCAGCGATTTGATCATGTTTTCATGTGTCAAACTACCAGGATAATTAAGAGAAATAAGCCAAGGCATGTGAAGCTTGGCTTGGAATACTGTGAAGTATTTTCTTTCATAAGATTTGACATTACTGGCCTCACTTTAAAAGTAAAGAATATTAAATAACAATTGAAGACACAACAAGTGGACATAAGGCCAAATTTCAGTCCATGAAGGAGAGTAAACAGGGAAGAAAGGAGCTCCTAAGATTGAAAGATTTTGGCCATCTCCTTGTCTCTGCTACTTTTAATCTGGAAAATCTTAGGAAAACACAAGCCTAAACATTTGATACTTCACATTTGAGACAAAGATACTAACTCTGAGCCAGTGTCAAGAGAGAGGGCTAAATTAGATGTTCTGCATAGTCTTTTCCAACAATACTGGGACCAAGAGTTCAGATAAAAAAGGGTAATAGTTGGGTGAACAATGTCAAAGAACCTCATATATATGTTTTAAAATGTTATGATCAAATAAATTATCCTGTACAATTAAGATATATTAATCAAAATAAAAATCTGAATCAAAATGCTATCTGTTAATGGATGCACAGGACCACTCTTCCGTATCTCTGTGACAAGTGGAAGACAAAGCCCTGAGAACTTTCTCGTCCTTCCTCCAGGCCATTGAACATTCTTATGACTAACCCTAGTAGATTATATTCATTTGTCAATATGGTACAGATTTCTGTTTGTAGCAGGTATGTATATGCCTCTTTGTGGAGCAAATATTGTCTATACAACATGCTTTGACCAAGGAAATAGGGGCAGAACTAGCTGATTTCCTCAAGAACATAATGAGCAATGGATAATGCAAGGCCCAATTATTGGCTGAAAAGACCACCAATGTCTATTAAAGTCTGAGGGTTTTCTGAGGGTAGAACTTTCAGTGTGAAAACCTGAAATTTCCCAAGCAAACTGTCCAGATTCATTTACATTTATTTTATTAATGAAAACTTCCCAAGATATAATGCTTTCTCCTGGCTGCTTCAGATCTCTTGCCAGATCCTTTATTTATTTTCATTACATGTCACCTTATCATCTCCATGTCTCAGTTCCTTCTCAGAAAGGTTATAGTATGGGTAGAGAAATAGCTCAGAGGTCAAAAGCACCACTTCAGAAGATCAGGGTTTGATTTTCAGCATTCGCATCAGGCTGTTCATAGTTGTCTGCAACTCCAGCTCCTTAGGTATCTGAACATAGGTAGCCTACTCTCACACATAAAATTTAAAAAAAACTCTAAGTGTATAGAAAAACAAATCTAGTAAATGAATGATAAACCACATGAGGCCATTTCTTTCTGACACCATTGTAATTTAGCAGGCTCTTTCAAGATCTTACTTCAAAGTTGAAATATGCAAGTGAAATGTCTGAAGACTGTGAAAAAGTCATCTTTACATCATGTACACTAATGCTGTGCTGTAGAAATAATCATTAATTTGCATATAATAGATCTAACTTCAAGCTTTCACTCTTCTGCCTGGCAGTTCTGTGTGTTTAGGAAGCCACTCAATCATTCTGAGTTTGAACCTTCATGTTTTTAAAGTGCAGCAAAGTCTATAAAATATTTGTTAATAATAATCAAAATAATGATTATGTGGGCTATGATCATAAAGGTTGGTTATATAATTAAACAACACTTTAAATTATCATTGTTTCCCTCTGTGCAACTCACATCCATGTGTTCAAAAGAAAAAAAATAAGCCAATGACATCTACTCCGTGCCTACAAAAAGGGAAGTGAACTTAATTCACATCCAAGAGAATACTGAGGTTTGGATCTTAAATGTTCCTTCAAGGATCATGTATTGGAAGATTAATAAATAAATAAATAATAGTTCTATTTATTAATAGAATAAATAAATAGTTCTATTAGGAGATGATGGAAGCTTTGAGAACTTACCGAGGTTAGGTCACTAGGAAACTTTAGGACTACAGATTTCACCCTTCTTTTATCTTCGATTCCAGGAGGTATCCAACTTTGTTCTACCACACACATCCTTTCATAATATGCCTCAAAAACTCCTCCAAATGATGCAGCCCAATGATCACAGATTGAAGTCTTGGAAGCAGTGAACCAGAATAAATAATTTCTCCTTTTGATTATTTTCTCTATTATTTTGTGATGATGACAGAGAGCTAGAAAGTCAGCTTTGTCATCTAAGCATGAGTAATTATTGCTAGAAAGGTACACTTAGCAGTTCAGGGGTGAGTATAGGGAGTATTTGAAGAAGATTGTGAAGTCAAAGAAAAAAATAACTTGTCATCACTTTCCATCTCACTTCTGTGTAGAACATATGCAAAAAGTCTACCCCAGAGCTCCTAAGACACACAGACTAACTAAATGGGGGAAAGGGGCAGGGTTCAGTGCTAAGTGAATCCATGCAAAGTTGGAGTGGGAGGATTTTGAAATATGATGCATTTCATTTTCTCTGTGTGTGTCATTTTCCTTAGAAAATGAATAGATATGGAAAACTAGAGAAATGAAAGTGAAAACAGAGCATCCCCCTGATGACTGTCCTGAAAGTTGCAGCTCCAGGCCGGACACGCTTCTTCACTTGACTCCTGCTAGCTTCTATAATTACTGGCTCCAGGTAGAGAGCAGACCTATGGTGTCACTACCTGAGGAATAAGATTGCATCAATGTGCAGTTTCCCCAAGCCCCAATCAATCCCTTCCCAATAGTCCATTCTGAGAATACTGCTTGCCTACCAATTGATTTTTTTTTCCACAAGTAGCAAGGATCATTGCTGCCTTTTACATAGAGTGATATTCTGTGATGATCAGCACCTCACTAAATGTGAGTACCTTTGCTAACTGTTCTGCCCTTACCTGTGCTGAAAAATAAATTAGCTTTACCACACTCCGTGAAAGTCCAATTTAATGAAGGCTACTGAGCAGCTCAAAAAAAAAATAGAGTTCTCCTGTCCTGGACTTTTCTGCAAGATAAGCACAGCTGAGAGCTGGATGGCTTCCAGAACACTGACTTAAAGGCCTGGCTCCTCTCTCTCTTAGGTCTTTCCCAACATCTGTGGCCATAACACATGGGAACGATCTGAGCCTTGCCAGTGTATTTCCTGGCAGGCACAGCATGTGTCAGTTTTATTGCTCATTCAGACTTGGGAATTGAATTGAATGTAACAAATGCTCATTAAACCACAATTTTGTGTTGGTGTGATGTAGAGAATAACACCTATTGTTACAGGGACAGAAAAACCTAAAATTTAAAAATTATTTCCAATTGTAATAGGCGTTATTAATTGTTACATTCTTATATGGCCCAGACTTTTACATTCATTCGTTGTTTCATAGCACTTAATTGTTGCAACAATACTCCAAACATTTATTCTTATTTAAAAATGCTGAAATTCGAACATAACATATGTAGTAAGGTGGAGCAGTGACGATTTGGATCTAGTTATGCATGTCGAAAAGGAAGTCCATCAACGTAACCCTTGAAAAAGCTGGTGACTGCTTACCAGCTCCTAACCAGCTCAAGTAACTGATCTTCAAATATGACAGATGTCAATCTAGTCTCAGTGTCTTCCTGTTTTGAACAGCTGCCAGAATATAAACAAAGTCATACCAAAGAATCTCTTTTTTCTGCCCAAGAAGCTAGGAGGAAGTGTCAGGCAGGAAGCAAACATTCACCTTCTCTGAGATTGAGAAGCTACATGATTTTCACACTGCCTGGGTCTCAGACACATCCAAATGAAGAGACCTAGAGAAGTCAGTGTGCTTTCACCCAAGCAGAAAAGCCCAGAAATCACCTACCGTGCAGTCTTATTAGAGTGCTAGCTATCACAGAGACTTTGAAACTCAGTCTCTTTAAATGCACTAGGAAAACTTGGCTATTAGGGGAAAAGGGTTATTTCATCAGTTAGACAAAAAAAAATCCTTTATAGCACATCTAATCATCTGGTTCATGAATTTTATTTGAAGTTGTTACAAAGGCACATTTCTTTTCTATTATTATACATTACTATTATGTATTTCCTGGTTACAGACTCCATGACAGGGCAATTATGATTCAGACATTTCCTGCTTAAGGAAAAGGATACTCAAATTGAATTAAATAATCAACACTGCAATAAAGCTGTTGCTGTCTTTGTCCTGGCGAAAGACATAGGAAAGATTGGGAAATACCAATTGCTAGTTCCTTTCTGACAAAGGAGCTTGATTTGTCAGAATTATTTATTCAATAGCTAATCATTAGAATTCATTCTAAAACAGAAAAATCTCAAAAGATCTCTTTTGCCCTATATTTTAAAATTTGAGATATACTTTAGCCTGAATGACCTCATTATTTATATGTCAGAAAAAAAAACTGAAATTGCAACTCAAAGTGAGGATGGTTTCTTGAAACGCTTTCTCAGAGTAGCAAATGATGTGTTCAGATGGTCTGTGGTCATGCTTGTCTAAGGTGAAATTTGCTTTGAATGGTGCATATTAAGACCAGACAGGGCAAAGCACACACATAATTAAAGAAAAAAACAGAAGGGAAAAAACCATTTTTTGCAAGTTTCTGTTTTCATATTGGCCCAGCATTTCAACAGTTTCAAGAATGGACTGACTGCAGTCCCTGTGGACTCTGGAGCACAGAATCTACTACCTGTATCAAGGTTGCTAGTTATGGCTTCATTCGGTTGTTAACTTGGCATGCATTCCCAGCCTCCTAGGGCCCCTAGCTCTATGAAACATGAAATGTGCTTGATTTAGGATATGCACAAGGTGTATGATTTTAGATAAGTAACATTCCCTGGGTCCAGGGAATTTCAGGTATACACTGGATGAATTAAAATTACTCATTTAAATTTTAATAACTAAGTTTTCCTGAACACTACCCAACATCCCATAACTTAAAAACTGTTGGCTTTAATCGAATCATTCCTGATATAAAAACCATGTTTTTAGGGTAAGTGTCTACTAATATAAACACCACGACTCTTAGCATGCGATACAGTTGCTATTAGTGTTACCCTAGCTGATACTAGGCTCTAGTCCCTAAATATCTATCTTGCTCCTTGTGTAACAATGTGCAGAGTTCTTGCACAAGAGTCAAGACACTGAGGACCACCCATGGTGAATCTCAGCCATTATGTATGAAATGAGATTAGATAGACTGTTATACTTGGAACAAAATGTTCAATATATGAATTCATTTTTTCTAGAGGGCAGATAACATTGTTAGGAAGGGCTCATAACTGAATCTAGCTAGACTACACAGTTCAGCATTAGAACAGGCCTGAAAGACATATGCAAGAAACTTTGGATACTACAGTTATGAAGTGTTATTCTTTGCTAGACAGAGAAGTGTTTTCAGACAACAATCATTCATCTATCACCAGCAGGAATTTTATAAATTTTTATTTAAATGGATTCATCATTTTGGTGTAATTCATTGAGTTAAAGGCATTTTCACTATAATAGCTATAAAATAAAAATAGAAAAATACAGATTTTAGTATGTTTATCTTATATTGTATGTCTAATATCTACTTATAAGTGAGTATATACTATGTCGTTCAGCTTCTGGGATACCTCACTCAGAATAATGTTTTCTATTTCCCACCATTTGCCTGCAAATTTCATGCTTTTGTTGTTTTTAATTGCTGAGTAGTATTCCATTGTGTAAATGTAGCACAATTTCGGTATCCATTCCTCAGTTGAGGGACATCTGGGTTGTTTCCAGATTTTGGCTATAACAAATAAAGCTGCTATGAACATGGCTGAGCAAATGTCTTTGTTGTTTACTTGAGCATCTTTTGGCTATATGCCTAGGAGTGGTATAGCTGGCGCACAGAGGGTCATTGAAAGACTTTACCCAGCAGGATATCAAAGGAGATGCTGAGACTCAGCCAAACTTTGGGCAGAGTGTAGTGAATCTTATGAAAGAAGGGAGAGATAGGAAGACCTGGAGAGGACAGGAGCTCCACAAGGAGAGTAACAGATCAAAATATTCTGAGCTAAAGTGCCTTTTCTCAGACTGATACTCCAACCAAGGACCATGCATGGATATACCTGGAACCCTTGCTCAGATGTAGCCCATGGCAGCTCAGTGTCCAAGTGGGTTCCATAGTAATGGAAACAGGGACTGTCTCTGACATGAACTCAGTGGCTGGCTCTTTGAACACCCCCCTGAGGGAGGAGCAGCCTTACTAGGCCACAGAGGAAGACAATGCAGCCAGTCCTGATGAGAGCTGATAGACTAGGGTCAGAAGGAACAGGAGGAGGACCACCCTTATCAGTGGACTTGGGGTGGGCATGGGCGGAGATGTGGAAGGAAGGGTGAGATTGAGAGGGGATGAGGGAGGGACCTACAGCAGGGATACAAGGTGAATAAACTGTAATTCATAAAAATTAAATAATTTTTTAAAAATGAAAAAATAGAAATGTACTACTAATAAAAGATCAAGTACAACTTTGGTACCAAATTGAATGTTTTTATTAAATTTGTTCTTTTGGCCACTACACACATGCATGTATACATACAGACACACACACGTACACACATACAGGCAGACACACGGAGTGCCTTCTGGTGACTGTCACCATCCTCCTCTCATATGTCCCTGCCACCCTTATCGCCATCCTATAAGTCCCTTTCCTACAATCATGTGTCTTTGTTGTGTTTTGTGATCCATTGAGTTTAACTGGGGCTACCTGTGCAAATGTGGATTACTGAAAACAAAGGAGGGGAGAGCATGTAATATGTGAAGTTTTCTCCCGTTTATTCTATTATTTCTGACAAAAATAGTATGTGCAGTTATTATGTAGCACATGTTATTTTGATATGCACATTATAAAGTGGGTAAATGAGGATAGTTGAACATATTTAGAATACATTCGAATTTTTGGTGATAAAAACACTTCACATTTAACATATTAGTAATTTGGGGCTTGGGAGATGTATCAGTGGATAAAATGCTTGCTACTTACCCATGAGTACCAGTGCTCAGATCTTCACTATTCAGATACATCCCAGTTACCTATAGGTACAAGGGAGGTAGAGAAGAAGACCATCAGGAAGTTTGCAGCCAAACCTGTCATTTGCAAAGGAACACAACAAAAGACTGCCTGAAAATAAGATGGAAGGTGAAGGCAGACACAGGAGATTGTCCCCTCCACAGGCAAGCTGGGGCTTCTCAAACACAAACTCTCACACACAGACATACATTCCTACACACATGCACCTATGCATACATGCATGTTTCACATATACATCATGCACATACATAAAAAATTAATTTAAGTAGATTGCTAACTTCCAAGATGTACATTTATTACACATAGTAAAAATGTGGTAGAGTGTATGTTCCAAACTTATTCCAACTAAAATTTCCTCAATTCTACACCTGTCTCTAATTCTAGCTACCACCAGTCTACATTCTTACTACCATGAGTTTGACTTTTATGTATTTTACATATATGTGGGATCCTCAAATATTTGTCTTTCTATGTTTGACAGATTTTACCTAACGGAATAGCCTCAGGTCCTCTAAATTGTCACAAATTATAGATTTTTTTTTTTTAGTTTTAAGACTGAATAGAATTCTTTCATTCTTAGTAGAATACAGTTCTTTACTTACTCATCTATTTGTATGTATTTATGTTGACAGTCCATCATGACCGCTGTGGATCATGCTGCCTAGTTCCTCTGATTCCAGATACTTTAGATAAACTTGCAAATTTAGGACTGTGATAACTTATGCCGGCTGTGTTACAATTAAGGAAAATCCACATATTTTCCATTATGTCTTCCTTTACACTCTCGCTAACAGTATGTGAAAGCTCTATACTCCAAATCCTTGGCATCATTTATCTGTTTTCTGTTGGTTAGTATCTATCCCAAGTCGGTTATTCAGTATTTCGAAATTCCAATTTCTTTGCCGGCCATGGAAATCTAAGATTCTTGTCCATCTCACAGCATTTGGTGGGTCTTGGAAGAGACAACACATGAAGAGAGCTTAGAGCAACTTCTAGTATTTAATAAGTGCTCTATAAGTGTTAACTGTATTAACTTTTATTACTAACATGACAGCATTTCTGGCATTTATTTTCACTGCAATTTTTAAGGCAAACTAACTCTGCAGCTGAATAATCAAAAGGACAATGACACATACTTTTTTTTGCAGCCTTTGAAATAAGCAGTAACAAAAATCTTATTTCATCTCTTTTACTAGATAGTAAAACATTAATATTCGACATTTACATAGCACCTGCAGAACATAAAACAGCTGGGGTTGGTGTTTAATAAAGGAGCCCTCAAAGGGTCCCACCTTTGGAACCGTTCTCATTAAAATCAAAGTAACACGACATTACCACCATCCTTAAAATAATGGTATAATTTCATATTGTAACAAAGAAACCTGATCATAGCAGAGCATAAGAAATTATCTGTTCTATGTATAATGCTCTAGAATCTTAATGTTTTTCCTTTGATACCATATGGACATCAGGAAAAATTTCCTAAAGAAAGAAGTAAAAAACTATATGATTAAATGTATAGTCCATTGTAGGAGATCAAAATAAATAATAACATCCTCTGTAATTTACAAATCTAAAGGAGGAAAGGAGGAAGAGAACAATTTACACAAGTTCTTGGGCTTAGTGCATGATCCCTTGTGATCCTAATAACTCTAAGTATACAGAAATACCTTCTTCAACTGATAGACTCAAGGGAATGATTAGAAAGCTTTTAGTAACAGAAATGGCTCAGCACTAGCTAGCATGTTTTGGGATGAGATTTCAACTGAGTTGTGTTTTGTTTTGTTTTTTGTTTTTTCATGAAACCATTGTTATTTTCTGTGCTTTGATATAAAGTGCTGCCAAGGAAGCTGAACTGCAAAGGGATTGCGTTGGCCATACTTGTATAGTATATGTTAGGTCTAGGATTTGATCTGAGCCCTCATACTTCACCACTTAAAAAACATTGATACATCCATCCCTGCATTTTTATTTCCTGGGAGCCAGCCAATTGTTAATGTATCATCTCAAAAATAAAAGCGTGGGTGCTTTCCAAATGGTTTTACCAGTCTTGACATTGAGTGCATAGTAATAACCAGCACACTGGTGACAGCAAAGAAGCCAGACAAGCAGACTTGGTAGATCTTCCCACAAATAATTAACATAGAAACCAGGAGACACTCAATCTAACAATGTGAGCCAAGAAGCAGTCTGAGCCAGCTTTATCAGCAGCAGTCGGAGGAAAGTATCCTTCAGTGTCTTTCGTTATTTTTTTCAAAGTATCTTGGCTGACCTTAACCAAAGAGTCTCAGACCATCTCTCCTTAGAAGGGATGATGGCAGTGTGTTCTGCCTATGTATGAGGTCTCCATATGTGTAAGCAGAAATAAAATAAGTAGGGAACATATGAAGCAAAAGTCCCCACCAGAGATAACTGGAGAAGTAAAGTGCATGGCAATTTGCATGTTGGCTTCTGCGAATATATCACTCAACTAATCTCTTAAATTATACTTCTACCTTTTAACTACAATTTTATCATATATATACATATGTATACACATATATTTATTTAAACTCTAAATGTCTCAGTTTCATTCACAGTTTCAGGTGCTTTGCAACCTGTGTTTGGAATAGGTTGCAAGTATATGAGTATTTTATCCTATGAACTGCATGTTATAGTCTAACAGTGATGATATATAACTATAATCATATTGACACATGTGTAATAATCATATTAGCAACATGTATGATTATATACACATTGTATCTGTACTCATAAGCAAGGAAAGATGAACATTCGTGAGCTGTTCTACTTATTTGTCAGTGCAGGACTGCAGTCCACAGGATGATCCCACCTACATGCAGAGTGACTATCTCCATTTTAGTGAAACCCCTCTAAGACCATCCTCACCAGAATACGGGAGGTGTGTTCCCATGGTGACTCTAAGCACATTAAAGCCTTCTGCCTTGCCACTCTGAACTCACCTAATCTCGTCTAAGTTCTGCCAAACTGAAATTAAGATGAAACATCATAGGTATTATATGAAGTTTTAACATATAATATAACCCCATATTGTGATTATTTCTTATCAAGTAATTAAAATTTAAAGTGAAAGTATCTATTTGAAGAAAAAGTTGCTGCAGCATTAGGAGGAACTACAGGGCATATTAAGTTTATTTAAATTCTTTAGATTTGCATTTGAAGTTGAATCCAAAATAAATAGAATTTTTATGAAATTTTGCTAAACCAATACAAACATCTGCAAACACAATCAACAAACACCTCTAGATTATATTCATTATAGAATTGGTTTATAGGTATGTTGTGTTATTCTATAGGCATACTTGTCCATAAGTACTCTATAAAGTACTTTCCTAGCTGATCAACAGTAGTTGCATTTTATGTATAGTATCTCTTCAATAGGAAAAAAATTTATTACAACAGACATTCTTGACACTGATTTAAAAATGACATAGACCCAGACTCATCATCTTGGTCTTAATATTTCACTTCTGTAAGCCAATGTTATCTTTTAATTTAAAGGGAACATAATTCTCTCATGATATGTTTGAGTTAATAGTCAAGCAACAAAACCTAATTTATTACTTATGATACAATGTTGTCTAGGAATCAGCTTAAGAAAACCAGAATAGAATTAGAGATTTTATTTTCTTAGATACATTTGCTAACAAAAAACAGCATCTTATGGTTTTACAAAAAAAATGTTACTGTGATGCAGCCTTATTTATGTACTGGCTGTGGATAATTTATTGTTATAAGGTTATATTAATTAGTAAGAATCAAACTACATTGTCTGGAAAATATACATTTATTATATGGCCTCTTTACAGAAACTGTATATATAAATATTATAATATACAGGAATATATATATATATATATTCCTGGACCTAACTCTTTTAAAAATGAATTCTTACTATTTCCCTGAGAAACTCCAAAAAGTTAGCCAGAATTGTAATTACTTACATTTCCAAGTCTGCTCTTCCCGAAGAAATTCAGCACACTCCAGAACTTTGTGGAGGTGCTGCTTTACCAGGGGTTCAACAGGAGCTCACACTGTGAGCTAGATTATATTCACAAGTTCATTTTAGGACCTGTGTATTCACAATCTATTACCTGTTTCCTTCTTCAGACTCTGTTTCAGAGTAAACAAACAGGTAGATAGCTATGAGTTGAAAACAATCCAGTTTACTCATGGAAGGAAACAAGCTGTTAACAAATGTGATCTAACAAAATGAACACCAGACTTGGGGAATCAAAATATTTTCTTCTGGAGGGTTTGGCTCACCTAAAACAAATGGAGGAGCTGAGTACTTGGGCAGTCTTTCAAAAAAAAAATTTCTCCCTGCCTCTGCAAATGACAGCAAAAAGATAATCAAACCATCAGCCTGTCAATTATTTTTATAAAATATTGCATGAATTATAATCATTCATAAGAGCACAGAGGGCATGAGTAAGGCAATGTAGTAAGCAGTCCAAGAGATCCAAATGACGCATGAAGAGAGAACACCTGACAAAGAACTAAGTAAAGAAGTCTGGAACGATCTTTGTAAACAGAAGAAAGGCAAAAGATATCTATCTATCTATCTATCTATCTATCTATCTATCTATCTATCTATCTATCTATCTATCATCTCCTTACACATACACACACACAAACAGCTCCAGAGGTTTGGTGAGTTCCTGTGTAAGTCAAGCATTTAAAAACCTAAAAATGATCTTGATCATAAAGACCTTGATCATTCATGAGGTTAAAGTGAACTGGAGAAAATTGCAACCACAGAAACCTCAGTGAAGATCATAAGAACTAGGGACAAGAATGGAGACCATAAGTTTCCCAAACTGGCTAGAAATAAAACTACAAAATGTGAGGTACAGTTTTAGGTGACAGCCAAAGAAATATCCAGGATTAAGTTCAAGGGCTGAGGTGAACACTTAAACAATATGTAATTGTTGGTAGGTAAGAAAGCTAACAGGAATCAGACAAACCATGAAGAAAGAGGTTACTAGGAAAAAGGGGTACTCATACAGGCAAAGCTATAATGATCTTTATAGTGGACACATCCAATGAGATCAATGCATGGACGTAACAAAGCATTGCAGAGCATCTGATTTACATTTTTTCAGCACTTGATAATGAAATTCCTTGTATTAAGCTGGTTGTTTGTTTTGTTTTGTTTTTATCTGATGGCATATTGTATGTCAGAAGACAAGTTTTTTTTCCATGTATCTCAGGGAAGGATATACTTTACACAGGAAATGATGAGCCTTCAGGACATGAGCTTCAAAGATTCCACAACTCAATTTATAGCTCAGTAATAAATTCTTACAGTGGTTCTTCTCATAGAATCCTAACTAGCCTGTTTATTTACTAACATTCAGTTAGCTACACCTTCCACAATACTTATGTACTTTACACCCTGTAAGTCTGTTCTTAATCTCTGAACAAATATCAACCTTGGAAATACTGTGCTGCCATAACCAGACTTGGCTATGTAAGAATATTCTAGATAGGGTGGTTAACACATCTTTGTTCACACATCTAACACCATCTGGAAGCATTTTGTTTTCCATAAAAAATACAGATCATGTGATTATTCTAAGTTTCATTACTGTAAAAAACGTTTTGTAAACAAAGTTAACTAACAAAATAGCCATCAAAATAAAATAACCAAATGTAGTCAGTTCTTTATTAAAGTGACTTCTGATGCCATGAATTTTGAGTCATGCTCCTAAATAAATGAACACTGATTAGTGTATTTGGGTCAACTTGTTTTTTTTTTCTTTTTTTTATTAATTTATTTATTTTTATATCAATCACAGGTTAGGTACTTTGCGTCCCAGGCATAGCCTCCTCCCTCATTCCCTCCCACCCTCCCACTCCCTCCCTCATCTCCCTCCTCCCCGCCCCTTCCAAGTCCACCAACAGGGGAGGACCTCCTCCTCTTCCATCCAAACCCAGCTCATCCTGTCTCCTCAGGGCTGGCTGCAATGTCCTCCCCTGGGATCTAGCCAGTCTGTCACTCCCCAGCTTGTATGGGGGAGGGTCAAAGAGTCAGCCATCAAGTTCATAACTGAAACAGTCCCTGTTTCCCTCACTAGGGTCTTCAGTCCGACAAGGAGCTATCCTGCGCCCCATCTGTGCAGGGGTTCCAGGCCATATCCACACATGGTCCTTGATTGTAGAAACCATCTCATACAAGACCCCTGTGCCCTGCTCAGTTTGGTCTTTGTGCAGCTCTTGTTCTCCCCAAGTTTCAACAACCTCCCCCAGATCTATCATTACTTCTCGCCCTCTGCCAAAGTCTTGATAGCGACTCTTAATATCTGCTCTGATAC
>CM053752.1:41759058-41774596 GCA_028658305.1 Pachyuromys duprasi
TCTGAAATGGTGCCCGAGCCCTTCTCTGTCTGTCCTGTGGACCCACACAGGGACTGAGGTTTTGGCCCTCAGTGTGTGGTCTGGTCAAGATGGTACTGGGACTTTGTCAGTCTGGGGTGGCTCCTGAGAGCCGTGCACGCTCACCGCGCACCCGTGGGTTGAAGCAGAACTCAGGTTCCTCCCAGACTTGCCCTCGGACTGGCACACGGACTGAGGTTTTGCTTGCAGAAGCGTGTGGCTCGTGCCAGCAGAGTGCAAACTGGTCAAAACGGTCCCCCGCCTTTCTCAGACTGGGGTGGCTCTGGCGATCCGTTCGTGCCCGCTGCACACCCGTGGGTTGAAGCAGAACCCGGGTGCAGTGTGTGCTCGTAGGGTGCAGTTCGGTGAAAACGGCACCAGGTTCCTTCTCAGACTGCCCGTGTGATCCAGTCTCTAATGGAGGCTGCGGGCGCCCAGCGCAGCGGCTGCTCGTTCCGATCAGAGCTGTGCGCCGCTGGTCACCCGGAGGTTTTTGCGGGGAGTAACTGGGTGTCCCTTGGGTTTTCCCACTTGATTTTCTCACCGTGGGAGTTCTGCTCACCTGGCAATCACGGGTGTTGGCGTTTTAGGTCCCAGAGTTCAGTCTCCTGGTCGCTGCGTTATTTCTGTTGTCCTACTCCTCAGACACAGTGTCCTCTAGTGCCAGCCATCTTGGATCTCCCAGGAGTAGTTTTTAATGCAAATGTAGTACTTCCTTCCTTAGGGGGCGAAGAGAACTCAGGAGACCAAGCTTCAATGCAATAGCAAGAGGTCATTTTATTTGATCCATCGCAATGGGACTGCTCCCCACAAAAGCGGCGAGGGACAGCCTTGGGTCAACTTGTACTGAAAACCTAAATGACAATGTGACATAGATTAAAAATAATGTTTAGCCAACCCTTGTAGTACAGACAGATAACTTACCTGAGCTTTCCTGCACATCTTCTGCTCAAGTCTGTTTACCATTCTAATAATCCCTCTGCTTCCACATTAACCCAGCTTTTGTGCCAGAGCTATTCACAAACACAACCAAGCTCATACATCCTATGCTATGGCCCAACCGTGTTTAGACTGGTTACCCATCATCTGTTCCAGCCCAGCTGACTGCATCCACAATAGACACTCAGCTAGTACTAGAAGTCCACAAGCCTACATCTCATCATATAAACAATATGAAAGAACAAGACCATATGCCTCACCACCACCACCAATCTATTTGTCCTATAGATATGTTCCCAAATGAAAATTACTTAGAAAGACACCAGGACTCAGAACTTACAAGAAAAATCATGTCTTTCATTTAATTAGTATAAAGAGTTCATAGAAAACCTACACAAAAAAATAGATAGATAGATAGATAGATAGATAGATAGATAGATAGATAGATAGATAGATAGATTAAAAAAACTTCTCAGTGAACTTAAAGAGAATGAAGCGAAAGAGGGAAGAATCCAGGAAAAAGAGAAAGAAAATCTTTCCATAATATGTACTGAAATAATTTATGTTCAAAAAGCTACTCTAGACAAATTACTAGAAGCAACCCTTCAGACTGAGAGGAATAAAAGTAACTAAGAGAATTAAGAGAAAAACAAATAATCAAAGCTATAATTAGTTAAATACAAAATACAAAAAATAAAAATGACTATTATCAACACATACAACTCAGATAGCTTTAAGTAGTAAAGGTAATAACCTCAGTTTTCCAATCAACACATACAGACTGCTAGAATGGATTAATAGTATATATATATATATATATATATATATATATATATATATATATATATATACTATGAGCTCTGTGTACCCAATTTCATAAGAAGTGTACTACTGGAATAAAAGACACAGGTTCCACTGATTAACTTTAACCCATTAATGACAGGTGAATTCATGCCCACTTACTTAATCAGACAGTTTATCTGGACAAAAACTAAACAAAGAAATACAGCTAGGATACAAAGTGAATAAATTGTAAAAAATAAAAAATAAATACATTTTAAAAAGTACTCAATGAGTTAAAAATACATACTGGGAAATACTGGAATTAACTGACATCAAACAGACAATAGCTTCTACAAAATAGTTCACACAAGCACTAAATAATACACATTCTACTCAGACTTCCACAGAAGCTTCTCCAAATTAGACAACTTCCTGGGACACAAACTAAATCTTAGTAAATTCAGTGAACTAAAGTAACTTCAAGTGTCCTATCTGGCCATAGTTCAATAAAACTTAAAATCAATACCACACAACTGTCTATTAACTACACAAACCAGGCGGGATTAGACAAATCACTTCTGAATGATGAATAGGTCAAAGAAAAAATGAAGAAAGAATAAAAAAAATACTGTGGTACAAAACAAGATAAAAATGACACAACAAGACCACTGGGATACATTGAAAATAGTCCAATGAGGGAAATATATATCTTTCCTCCATTAAAAAATAAGAAATAAACAACATGACGTGATCGCTATTGTTTGTTGTCAGCTCGACTGCATCTGGAATTAACTAAAACTGAAGTGGGTGGGTATACTCATGAGGATTTTCTTAATGAAATCATTTGAAGTTGGAAGACCCATCTTTAATTCAGATCTTTTGAGGTAGGAAGACCTGCCTTTAATTGGCCGCACCTTCTGGTGGCATATATATATTCATATATTCATATATATATGAATATAAAGGACATTGGAAGAAGAAAGATTTTGTTCTTTGCCTGCTTGCCCTCACTCTTGTTGGCAAGTTCATTTCTTCACTGGCATTATAGACTACTTGGATTCCATCAAATACTGAAGACCAACTGAGACCACAGCATCATGGACTAAGCAACTACTGGATTCTTAAATTTTCTGTTGGTAGACAGCTGTTCTTGAACTTGCTGAAAGACAGCCCATCAGTCACTCTAATAATCCCCATATTAGAGTTCTTCTAGAGAACTCTGACTAATATATGATGCAACTCAAGAATTTGGAAAAGGAAGAACAAACAAAACACAAATCCAGTAGAAAGCAAAAATAATAAACTCTGAACACAAATTAATGCAACGGAAACAAAGAAAACAATACAATAATCATTGAATCTAGTTGCTGGTTCTTTGGGAAAATAATACCAACAGACCCTTGGCTCATGTAAACAAAAGAATGAAATAGATGGTCCAAGTTAACAGCATTGAAATGAATAGGGAAACATTATAATAGACAACAAAGAGATTCAAAATCTTATAAGGGAACACTTTAAAAATCTGTTCTCCAAAATGGAAAATCTAAAAGAAATAAGCAAATTTTTGGTTCATCCAAACCACCAAAGTTAAACCAAAAAGAGATCAACAACTTACACAAACCCATAATAAATGAGATTAAAACAGTAACAAAAAAGCATTTGAACAAAAACAAAACAAACAAAAGGCCTGGGCCCAGATGGATTCCCAGCAGAATTCTACCACACTGTTTAAGGATGTCCCCCTATCTGCAACCACACACAGGTTCCTTCTTAACCTCACAGCTCAGCCAGATATTCTACATCTTTTTCTCAAGTCTGGTGCCATGAGTCTCCCTGACTCCCCCAATCCATGCACCCTTCCAAATTCACTAGATCTAGCCTTTAGCTGGAACACATATCCAGTGAGCTAGTGGACCATGGTCTTCCAAAGAGCCAGAGACAGTGTCACAAATGCCCCAATACCAAAAATGACCTTCTGAGTTGCGGGTCAGAGGAACCCACAGGGATTTGAAAACCATACCAGCTGTTGCTGCTGCTCTTAATTGCCTCCCAGAGGTTTAAGTTCCTATTTTGAAGACACACAAACAAGATTCAAGGACCGAAGCTGAATCTGCCTAACAAGCCTCTTTCTGGAGGACGAACTTTCAAAGTAGCAGAAGGTGCTATGAAACCTTCCAAAAAAGGGAAGGAACCAAAAATCTTACCCATCTACAATACCTATGAACAACAATGACCAATAGCAACGGGTTGTGACACTTAAATACAGCAGCACCCTCTTATTCAAGAAAGGTGTGATCCAGTACATCTAGTAGGTTCCTGAAACCACAGAGCATACCAAAGCATAATGCAATATAGTTTTTTCTATGCATAGATGTCTATAAAATATTACTTCATAATTAAACATAGTGGGATATCAGCAGCAATTAATAAAATAAAATGAAAAGAATATACATAAATTTGTGAATGTGACTTCTTTCAAAATATCTTTTTTTCTTTTTGAGATATAAAATAATTATATTTTTCCTTCCTCTTTCTCACTCCAAACTCTCCTGTGTGTCCCTACCTACTTTCCTTCAAAGTTATGCACATGTATACATACACATGTATACATACATACACATGTATATATGTACATACATACATATGAACATACATGTGTATGTGTTCCTAACTATGACTTGTTTATTATATATAATACTATCTGTATGTGCATTTTCCTGGCAGACAAATCTGTCCCTAGACAAACTAGTGTACTATTAGTATTTCCTGGAAAGAACAGAGGAAGACTACCTCTCCGGCTCCCAGCTTCCCTTTGTTGCCTATAGTTCTTTGTGTAGAGTTGAAATCTTCTGAACTTTTCCCCATACAGTCTAGCATGTCATTGGTGCCATTCTTTCTCACCTCATGTTTGTACAGGCACATTGGTGAAACTTTATAGCTGTAGCTTATCAAACTGTATTCACCCTTCTTGGTAAGATGGGAAATGCCATTTAATGAAAGAGCTTCACATCCTCCCCTTTTGTATATCTTGCAACTCTTGCAACTTGAGACCATTCTTTAAAAAAATGAGAGTTGCTTGAGTAACGTTCCTATAACCTCATGACAATTGACCTGAACACCTAGTGAGAAGCTAGCTCGCAGGTAGCATACAAAGTGTGGATATAATGGGGAAAAGGGTGCATGCCTTGAGCAGGGTGCACATCACTGGAGTATGATGATGCTCAAGTTCACATGCAGTCAGAATTCTATACCATTTTAAATTTACAAGTTGTTTCTAAATGTTTTCCTTTATTATGTTTAACATATTCACATTTTTATTATTACATTTTGCTCTTGGACACATTCATACATGCACATAACTCATTCTGGTGACTTCCCCTGCTTGTTTCTTACTTCTCACCACCACCCTTGACAGTGGCCTTCTATAGATCTCTTCACCATATTCATGACTTTTTTTCCCTCTGTATTTCACAGAGTTAAACTAGGATCAACTGTGTGTTCATGGAACATATACAGCCTAATAAACTCACCACTTGTGTACATAAGTGAACACGATGCCTTCCTGTTCGCAGAGTATGTTGTTGCTAGTAGTTCAGCAGCAAGTTATATTCCTGTTCGCAGAGTATGTCGTTGCTAGTAGTTCAGCAGCAAGTTAGATGGCGCTGCCATCCCTGCCCTACCCAGTCCTATTGCTGACTTAAGTAGGTGAAAGAAAACTGTCGGTGAGCAAAATGTATTGTGATGTCCCAAATTCTTCCTTCTTGTTGTCTTTAAATATAATCATTATATCCATATATTTTGAAAAGGTTCGTATTATTAAGTTGTTCCTAATAATAAAATAGGTAATTTTAAACCTAATAGATTTCCAAAAGTAAGCTGAACTTAGAGAATTAATGTTTGTTCCTATAGGGAAGACATGAAGCTAGTTATAGCAAACATGGAAATATTCTCAAATAAAATAAATCTCTCAGTCAACCAATCTATGCACAATTCACATGGAGCCTGAAAGGGAGGGAAGCTGACCCACTCAAAACTGGGAGAACATTGAAGTTGCACACAGTTTCTTGCCATCAAACAGTCTTCTAAGATAATGGTATGGTTGTGGTATGATGTGATCATAATGCTATTCATTTTGTGGTGACAGAGTATGTGCCCCCCCCCCTTGCCAACTAGAACATGTAGTTCAGTTAGCAATTCTCTGTTGCCTCAAATTGTCATTGTGGCATCTAAATTTCTTTGCATCAGGAATTTCAAAGAACACAGTTTCAAAGAGCACAGTTGACACCACAGACAGCAGACAACAGACATTACTTTAGAGTATGTTTAAAAAAACACGACTGAGGATATAGCTAGCATAGAGTGCTGGCCTACTATGTGCAAGATCCTTGGTTCAATTTCCATAACTTCAAAAAGAATTTTGTAAACATGACCACAGAAGCAAAGAAGACATATAGCCTCTTTAATACCCAGATCCAAGCCTTCATCCCAAAGTGTGAAAGTGACAAGCACCTGAGGTATCCAAAAAAATAAATAAATAAATCACACTTTGGAAGCAGATTAACATCACCATAAAACACTCCCTGATCATTACAATGGACTAAAGTCTATTTTTCCTTAATTTATTCCCACTCATACTTTTAACCTTCTTTTCTTCCATCCATCTCTTCATCCATTCATCCATTCTACTTTATATACCATCTGTATGACTATCTCTTTACTAGAAATAAACAAACAAAAGAACACAATAAAACAAAACTCTATCTCTACTCTCTCATGTCCCTATGCTATTCAAGGACTAATAGATATGTTTTCAAGGACAGAAACAAGAGCTGCACCCCAATTTTCAAAGATCTCAGTCTGGCAGTAAAGTATAGTGTATACGATAAATATATGTCAATGTCTGTAAGAACACAGAGCAAGTCAGGATGGAACGTAGTGCCACAAAAAGATATGCATGATTGAAACACACACACAGAGACAGAGACAGAAAGACAGACAATCAGAGGAAGGGCATGACAGAAGAGAAGAGAGCACAAGGACCACCTAGACAGATTGAGTATAATGTGAAGCCCATCTAATGAAAAACGGAACAGCACCTCCACAGATCTCAAAAGGAGAGCTGTGTTGCTGAAACAGTAGGTGTGTACAATAGCAGGCAAGCTGGATCAAACAGGAGAAAATAGATGTGGATCTTTTTTAACATTTTTATTTTATATTAATCACAGGTTATGTACTTTGTATCCCAGCCATTGCCCCCTCCCTCATTCCCTCCCTAACCCTCCTCATCCCTCCCTTATCTCCTCCCTCCCCCTTTCCAAGTCCACTGATAGCAGAGGACCTCCTCCCCTTCCATCTAACTCTAGCTTATCAGGTCTCTTCAGGAATGGCTGCAATGTCCTCTTCTGTGGCCTAGCAAGGCTGCTCCTCCCTCAGGAAGGGGGACAGGGGCGTCGAAGAGCCAGCCATTGAGTTCATGTCCAAAATAGTCCCTGTTCCCCTTACTAGGGTACCCACTTGGCTATTCAAGCAGGGGTTCTAGATTATATCCATACATGGTCCTTGGTTGGAGAAACAGTCTCATAAAAGACCCCTGTGCCCTGATATATTTGGTCCTTGCTGAGCTCCTGTCTTCTCCAGGTCATCATGAAATTTGTAGGCAAATTGTGGGACCTGGAAATGATCGTCCTGAATGAGGTATCCCAAAAGCAGAAAGACACACATGGTATATACTCACTTATATAGACCTATAATATAGGATAAGCATACTGAAATCTATACACCTAAAGAAGATAAACAAGAAAGAGTACCTGGGGTAAGAGGATTAATTCTCTCTTAGAAAGACAAATGGGATGGACAGTGGATGTAGGAGAAAACAAGTAGCAGGACAACAACCTACCACAGAGGGCCTCAGAAAGACTCTACCTAGCAGGGTATCAAAGCAAATATTAAGACACATAACCAACCCTTTGGCAGTGTGCATATGGATCTTGATGCTGAGTTCTCTCAGGAAAGATCACTAAAAGAAGTTTGATATGACAAGAATTTCATTTTAAAGAAACTATGTGTTAGACTAAAATAGATTGCAGTATGGAGGTAATTAGACATTGTGTGGTAAGTGAAGATTGCAGCAATGGATGTAAAGAGGTCAGGACAGATAGAGGAAGAAGTGATGATGTGAAATGATGTGAAAGGTTGAAATGAAGTGTGAAAGAGAAAAAGATCCTAAGGTTATTTGTGGTTGTATTTATTAACTGTTGGGTTTTCTTTTTGTATCATTGTTGGGTTTCAATTTTGCATGTTGAGAACAAGTGAATCCTGTGTTGTGTGGGCAAAATATACATTCCATTTTGACAAATGTTTCCTCCCCCATCCCTGGTGGAGGCATCTGAAATTCTTTCATCAGGGTGTTTCACTCCTGCTCTTTCAAGACAGGCAATATCACAGGAATCCTAAATTTAAAAAGTTCAAGATTCTGAGAATCTCAGAAGGCTCCATAGTTATGGGGGCCTTATCTGAAGAACCTTATTGTTAACCTGGATGTGAGGACTGGGCAGGTAGAGGAATTATTATACAGCAGTACAGGAAGAACTTCACTCACGCACTTGATAACTGATGCTCTTACTTGAAACTGCAACTGGGACCAAAAAAAAAAAATGGGTTGGGCAAATTAGCATGTTGAGATTAATCATGAGTAGGTGTTCCACAAGGTCATAAGAACCTTGAATAAATTGCATAGCTTCACTTACCACTTATTACCCATGGCAAATGCCAGAGAACTTTATACAGCAAATGTCCCTATTAAAAGAAGACAGTTGAACTAAATCAAGCTGAAACATGAAGATGTGAATGCTGTTTTCTGAGGGTTAGAAAGGGAAATGTGTGTTAGACCCAATATTATACTACTTTGCTGATCTCAACGGCAACAGGACTGAGTTGATCAACCTCCTCCCCCTGCTAATTTCTTAAAGCTCTCCATGGCAGAAACTTCCTGGAGAAGGAGACAAGGTTCATCCCTAACAACTGCATAGATAAAATGTGGGTTCTATCAGCTTCCCCTTGCTTCTTATCAATCTAAATAATAAATTCAGTGTCCTCTAGATTTTCTGGCGAGGAATGAACATATGGCAGGTGTCTGATAAATTCCAATGAGTTACAATCAAGAGTTCTTTTTGAGGAGTGTTGTTGAGAAGGTATGAAGCAGAGGGTATCAAATTATGCTGAAGTTGCTGCTCTGATACCATTTTCGACTTGACAAACAGTGGGCTGATTAACCACTCACTATAACCACTCACTAGAGAAAATAAAGCTGGTAACAGAGAACATATGAAGAACAACAGCCACTGTGTCCGAGAGGTGATAGTCTTCACACAGACCGCACACAGTGCAGCTGCAGTATTACTGCCTGTCTCTTCCTAACAATAGCCTTAACCTAAATAGAACCACTTTTTCAAGGTGACACTCACTCAGCAGAGTGAGCTCCACAGGGCGCTGCTTGAGTGAGGTTTTGGAAGCCTAATACCTGTCACAGACCAATACTTTCCTTTTTGCTTCCCAGAAGTGTTCAGCTGTGGGCACATTCCAATGAGCTTGCTGTGCGCAGATCTTCACGGTCTCTTTGTGGTGCTGACTGAAAACACAACCACCCAAAAGAAAGTTCTTCAGGGACTCAGGTAACAATCAAAGAATTTCTTGGGGACATTCTACAGACAGATGACTCCAAGTAGAGAAAGACTGGGAACCTACCTTTAAGGATTTGATGTATGTGGTTCTTGCTATGGTACATCCTTTGTTTAGTGTCCTGGGTACAATCACACTACTCAATTGAAAAGTTTTCCTACTTATTGGAAGCCTAGTGGTTCATCATGTAGCTTTAACTCATGGGGAAAGGGAGGTTACACAACCAATCAGAGAAAGGGGAACAAAAAGAAAAGACACCAGGGAATGAGGATCAGCTGCTTGTTTCTTGTGGTTCCTGTACAGATGTTTTGATGGGCCATTATATTCGGTCTCTACACTAAATGTTTGTTTGTTTATTTATTTATTTATTTATTTATTTACTTATTTGCTGTTTACAGTTTTGCCTGGATCTCTTAGAGTAGTATATTCAGCTGAAATTTTCCATTGGGCTCACAATGCTAACAAGCCATCATCTCAGGAAACAAGTGGGAAATATCAGAGAAGACCTCAATGTTTTTCCATTCTACCTTTAAGTCCTAATTGCTTGAGTTTTCCTCTAATGTCCACAATTTATTGTGTTACATCATTTCATTGTTCTCCCATATTAGAGTCAGTTGATATGAAGATTCCATTTTTACAGAGTAAGAAACTGGTACAAGCGCAGAAATGAGTAAAGGGGAGAGAACTTGCAAGCAGTGAGGGCATCTTTGCAACACAGGAGTTTCGGCCTCCAGAAAAAGTGCCCTCCACCCCTTGTTTCAGCCTAACTTACTAGTTACTTACAAACTTCTGAATGTAGTTGATATTTTATGTTCAAACATTTTTATGAAATAAATGGCCAGTAATAGATTCAACTCACCTATAAAATGCAAAACTTAGTACATAACGGATTTCTACAGCATCCTAAGTTTAAAAGATCTTTCTTACTTAGTGTTTGTCTAACTCATTCTATTTTTATACTGTATCAGCATAAAAATAAAGGCATATTAACTCAACTCAGAAACCTACACTTAGCAATAAACATTAGAGGATTCTTAAATAAACGCAACTCCTTATAAAGACAACTGAACTAGCATAAGCCTACAGCATGCCCTGAGGTCATGTGCATGCATAGAAAAGGAACCCACAGTGTTTACTGCCACTCTGGTTGAAATACAATTTAGATGTAAATTTTTTTCAAATGAACAACTGTGGTTTTGTTGCCAGTTTTTCTAAATCCATTCAGCCTACAGTTAATAGTGTTTGGAGTTAGGAAGAGAATTAATAGTGTGTTGTCAAACATGTTTTACAAGTCAAAGAATGTTCAGTGACTGACTAGAAAATTAGGAAATCTCAAAGATAATCAAGAAACTAAACAGAGGAATAAGAATTTGTCTTTCAACCAGGCATGGTGGCATGTGCCTTTAATTTCAGCACTTGGGAGGCAAAGGCAGGTGGATCTCTGTGAGTTTGAGGCCTGCCTGGTCTAGTAAGCAAGTCTAGGATAGCCAAGGCTACATAGAGAAACCATGTCTCAAGAAACTGAGAGAGAAAGAGAGAGAGAAAAAGACACAGAGAAAATTTTTCTTTTTAATAGTTTCTTCTTTAAAGTTACAAATTCTGTTATGTTTCACTTTTAACATTGACTCTTTGCTAAGGAACTATCACATATGTCTGGAAGTTTATCCTCAATGTGTTTTTAATATCTTTGACCATATCTAATTTAGGTAAAGTTATACACTAATGAAAAGACTGTTATGGGTTGTGAGTGTCAGGTTGATGGTACTTATGGTCTTCTGATTCTAGGCATGTTCACCCATCACTCATTCTTACCAACAGAATGAGTTCAGTGATCATCTCTGCTTCAACAGATTTATTTTAAGTACTTGAATAGTATGTGTGCAACGAAAATCATTATGACAATGATGATTATTCATGAGAAAAGGGGGTATTGGAAAGTTATGATGACTCAGTCACACTTAGCTTGTATATGCCAGAACTAGCAGTCAAATAGTCATTTATGGTGTGTTCACGTTGCCCTCACCCCCTGAAGATATCTATTTATTGACTGCAACTTAAAATTCAAGAAAATGCACCATTTTCAATTACTGTTACCAATAAGAGATGTGATAAATTGAGCATGTCTCCTGGATATTAGAGTTTCCTGACACTGACACTAAATGATAAACATGTAAGGCTTAGCACTGTAGCCTCCCTCCTTCAAGAGCAAAGTCCACAACACTTGCAGTCAATTACGTTCTTAAAGGGGTACGCTGGAGGGAGGAGTGTGCTTGTAACTGCAATTCATTGTTATTTTTTACATTAAAATGTTACTACAGTGAACTTGGAAAGGGGCAGGGAGGAGATGAGGGAGGGATGGTGGGATTGGAAGGGAATGAGGGAGGGGCTATGGCTGGGATACAAAGTACATAACTTGTGATTAATATAAAAAAAAAAAGAAATCACTGACTTGCCCAACGGCAAGAGCATTTCTTCTTTTATGTTTAGGCTTATGACTCATTTCAAATTAATCTTTGTATGAAGTATGTAGTAAGGGTGGTCTCCATTCCCTTTTGGTAATGAAGTCAATTGATAGTTATCACTTGTTAGAAAAAAAACTTTCCTTTTTCCCATTGGGGGAAAAATAAGATGTTACCACAGTAGTTTGAACCTCAATTTTCCAACCTAGAAAATAGATTAGAATGCATAAATAATGCTCACTTTCAGCTCCAGGCTGTTGCTAAATTCAAACAGGAATGCAATATTTGTGTAAACACTTTTTAGACCACTAATGGGGTAAATGGCTACAAATGTTTATTAATGTGATGATATGATGCATTTAATTCATCAGCTCTTGCTGAACCGTTAGTGCAATTCAATGACCTCTTCCACAGGAATAATATAAACTTAATTTCTGTTTTGTGAACATATAGATCAACAGCCAAGTGGCCACTGGCATATGATGGCTTTCAGTCATTTCTTTCCACAGCACCATGGAAAACAATATAAGGCTAAATAAAAAAATCTGGAACTTACCAGATGCAGAACATGGCATAAGCCAGTCAAACCTTTGTTCACACACACATACATACATACACACACACAGATATTGCATAAGAAAAATAGGAAAGATAAGCATCGCTTGAAACTGGATGAGCAAATGGCACAAAGGACATTACACACTTGGCACAATAACATCACTAAATGAATACCTGTGTGTAACAGAGATGCCACCAATATATTCAGAATTTTATCGTATTCCTTTGTCTTCAAATTTACCATCCAGACATGGTCAAAACGCTTTAAAATGCAGAACAGATAATAATCACGCCATGCATAACACTGTTCTTGTCTTCTTGACTACTTAAAAATATCAATGTGTATGTATACTCGCTTACTGAGCTCAAATATTTGATTGCCTTTCCATTTAAAATTTCTGCCCCACCAGCATTCTGATTCTATAATAAGATCCCACAGTTAATTGAGCTTATAATAATAGTAAGCAAATACTAAAAGAAATTATATCTTTTGCTAAAAAAATGCCACAAATACCCACCACAGCTGACTATATCCAAGCATCATTCCTTGATATCTTGCAGAACTAGGTTTAATATAACAGCTGAGGCCTAAAAGCCCACATTTGCCTTGGAATGTTCTGTTTTGGGTTTCTACTGCACATACAGTCTTTGCTTTGTTTTACTAACCACAAACTGTTTGATGGCATTCTCTCTGAATCCACCCACATGCACTAGAAGGTTTCTATTAATGGTAAGCCACTGCAACCGTGAGAGAACGCAGTCATTCCACATCAGCCCTAGATCTTAGCTCTTGATAAGGATATCCAAAGGTCTTCAGGGCTTAGCTTATTCATGTATAGGTTTAAACCAACTATTTTATGTCTAATAGATGCCACAGGGGCCAAAGAGATTAAGGAAAAAATATTTCACATTTTCTACATGATGATAATTAATTTAATGTCAAAGATTTTTATGAGTTTTTGGCATAAGATAGCAGATGACATTTACATTTTAAGCTTCACTAGGGTGTTGATATTTAGGATATTTAAAATCTTGAAATGATTACATAACAATAACCATGATGGACTAAATCTGGGTTATGTTTATAACAACAGATATCCACGTATTTGCCAAAAGATCATTTCAATTAGGTTAAACTCAGCAGTGTTTGTGTTGTTTTATCATGTGGCAAATCTAATGGAAATACTCTACTTCCAATTAACTTCTTTACTGTTTTGGGTTCTGTTATCAAATATATGTTCATCTATATATGTTTCATAGAAGTTTTTCTTAGTCTATAGAATAGTTACTTATTTTTGGTGATCTTCTTTGGTAAAAAAAAATTTATTTTAATGAAACCTAATTCATTCATTGTATTACGTAGGTGGCTAATACTTTTTGTGTTTTATCCATCAACTCTATCCCAAGATTTTAAAGATAACAATTTTTCTTTTCTAGAGTCATGAAGCTTAATCTAAGGTTTCTTCTATTATTCATCTTTAAGTAAATTGTGTGTGTTGAATGTGTGTGTGTGAAACTTAAATTACTTTCCCTAAGTCCCTTCCATTCAAGGATCTACTAGGTCTTTGTTTCCAAACTAGCCAAGGGGAGCATTTCTGTACATGTGGTACTAGAGTCTGTTACATATGCCAATATTCCTTAAACTAAAATAATTGGGGAAAGCTTTCTAAATGTAAATACCAGAAAAAAAGATTTGTACAGAAACAGGTTAATCAAATATAAAGGGATGATATCATTCCAACTTGCACTGAGGAAAACCTAGCTAAATTATGAATTTAGTGGGTGCTGAGAATCAAACTCAGGTCCTCTGGAAGAACAGCCAGTGCTTTATCACAAATTCTTCTCTCCAGCTCCTGCATTTTCATGTTTCTGTAGTGAAGTCTTGCTCCACTTCAACGCGTCTCCATTAAGCATTTCCTGAGCTCCTCTGATGGAGATGTTTTCTCTTTAAACAGCTGTTACAACATCTCATAAACTGGGAAATAATGTCACACTAGAACTTGCATCATAGCTGCAGCATTTTATTGCCTCTTGTTCCTCCTTGGCTCTTATAATAATTCTGAGAAAGGGAATTGGTCCTTATGCTTCTCTGTACCTTCTAATAAATTAGTAGAAAGTTCTTTTTTATTTCCTTCTTCAGTGCTGGATGTTAAGAAAGCAACACTTTCTTCTACTAATTTATGAGTCTCTTTTTTAGTTTATACAATGTCATATGTACATACAATGCATTGTGATTATACTCTCACACTCTTTCTGAGACTCTTCTTTCCAAATTACTTTTCCCATATTACTTTTTTTTTTGTCTTCACTGCATTTAGCTGATCTGTTAACTGGTTTGCATGTGTATGGATCTGGGGCTATTTAATGGAGCAGAAGCAACTTCACAGTAGCGACACCACTGAAGGAAAGTGACTCCTGCAGCTGCAGAGGTGGCTCACTGGTTAAGAATATGTACAGATCTTATAAAATACCTGAGTTCAAGTTCCAGCACCTACATCAGGCTCTTCATGACTGCCTATAACTCTAGCTCCCATGATGCTTCTGGCTCCTGAGGGCACCCGTAGCCCCACCCACCTACTACCTACCTCCACCTCCAAACACACATATAGAATTATATATATAATATATATGTGTATATAGATATAAATACACACACAATACATATATATTAAAGAAAGAAGAGTGGTCTTTCCCCCATCATGTATTAGTTGGCAAATACTCCTCAGGAAATGGGTGCTTCATGAGTAGTTCCTCCATCCATGTGAAGTGTTGAAGAACCCGTCAAAGAAACTTCTTTAAAAAAAATAAAAATAAATAAGATTTTTTTAAAAGAAGCTTCTTTTTTGCAGCAAATAGAGATCATCAAAGAAATCCATAACTAGTTAAAATGCAATTGACCATGGGGTTCTTAGCCAACACTCAGGGACCACTGAAGAAAAAGGGACAGAAAGATGACAAAATCCAGAGGATCAGGATATCTTCTATGAGAAAATATCTTCTATGTATAATAGGTAGTTAAACACAGGATCTTTTTTTTTAATTTATTTATTTTTATCTCAATCACAGGTTGGGTACTTTGAATCCCAGGCGTAGCCCCCTCCCCC
>CM053752.1:41775096-41790930 GCA_028658305.1 Pachyuromys duprasi
GGGGGAGGGGGCTACGCCTGGGATTCAAAGTACCCAACCTGTGAGTGAGATAAAAATAAATAAATTAAAAAAAATGTATTTATTACAGAGTATTTGAACTAGGATAATTAACATAGTCATCATTTTGTATGGAGATTAGTCAAAATCCACTTAGAAGTAAGAATTTTGATACTTTTAAAAATCTTAGATAATAATGAAATATACCCATGGATCATTTTTTTACTCTGAGACCAAAACTTTGCAATGGTGCCTTAACCCAATGGCTTGTTCCCCTGCTCCTTCTGATATGGCCTGTTGTTAAATGGAATTGGAAAACTGCTCTTTTATTTATCTATTTTTAATGATAATTAAAAGAATATATTTTTTCATGACAGTGGTAATTATTTTTGACCTCTCCAACCACCCTTATCCAATACCTTCCTCTGAAAGTTACATCTTACTTCTTTCATGTTCCTTCCCATTGGAAATTATAACTATTCCTCCAACACACATTCTCCAGTACTTTTACTCACTAATGCTCTTTATGGTTTTGCCTCCACCAACTCTGATTTCTCCTATCAGAGGCTACACCTCATCAGGTAGCCATCCCATCCTCCACTGAGGTATCCAATGCCCACTATGAGAAGAGAACAAAATGTGGCTCTTCTTTCATGCTTCCTGTTTGTGTACACTCATTGATATTTCTTCTCTTTTTTATCAAGTAAAAACCACTAATGCAAGATAGTCTGGGTTTTGTTGTTATTCCTACTTCCCTTACCCATTCTTAATCTTCTTGCTTTTCTCCAAGTCACTCACTCCATTACTTTTTCCTTAGTTCCTTTTCATTAAAACAGTCAGATAACAAGCCACCAAGACAAGCAATCTGAATTATTTCGTTTTAATAGTCAGTTTCTTTCAAAAGCTTGGACTAGTCAACATGACGACTCTCAGGCTCTCCTGGGACCACCCATTCTGTCTTCAGGTCAGCTTATTTGACCTTTCTCCAGACATCTGTTTTATTTGGGTAAAGAGAATCAATTTTAATGTCTACATGTTTTTCCTTTCATCTTTATTTTTGGCACTTTTAGTTGATTCTGAGTTAGCTCCAAAAAGGAAACATTAGCGGCAGCTGTTGAGTCCTGGACGAAGAAGGAGAGTGCTGTTCATCTTCCACAGTGATCCATACTTCCACTTTCTGGCTACCCTTTCCCCATCCCTTCTGCTCCTTAGCCTTTCTGACACCAGGATATACAGTTCTTCACTTTGAAATGAAAATAATTGCTTCCGGGCTCAAATCTTGCTAATTCTTTTATTTTTCCAATTGGTTTGCGTTCTTAACCCAACTTTATTATTTCTTGTGCTCTGCCAGTCACAAAATGAATGATAACATCAAGTAGGATATCATTTTCCCAATCTATGAAATTAAAGAAGTGCTGATCCGCCCCCCCCAAAAAATTCTTAAGTAAAATATCTTTAACTACAGGCAGATAAAGGAAAGTAGAAACTGCTAAGGGAAATTCCTTTACAAAACAAGTGAACATGGCAGGGTTTTGAAACTATGAAGACAGAGTTGACCTGCAGCCTTTTTACTAGCTTAGTTTTATTTTTTTGCAAGGCTCCTTACTAGAAGGCTGACCTCAGCTGACGGTTTGTGAAGTAAATGATACCTAAAGCCCTACTATTTTTCTGTAAAATTTACCATCTCTTCAATTAACTCAAAAGCACTTTTACAGTTGCTGGGAAGTTGCCTTAGTGAATCGCTTGCTTGGTGAGCAAGTGATGGAGCAATACTTAGGTCCTAAGGACCAACAAAAGTACACATGACTCAGGAGCTAGAGCCTGGGGAGCCCCCGAGCCAGTCTGAGAGTTAGATTTAGCTCTGTGGGCACGATCTGGGTTCAGTTGAAATAATCTATCTCAATCAATAAAGTAGAGAGTACTTGACAAAGATTCCTTTTCTATTTTAATTAATTAATGTATTTATTCATTTTACATCCCGACTGTAGCCTCCTCCCTCCTCTCCTCCCAGTCCCACACTCCTCTTCTTCTCATGCCCCCTCCCCTATTCCTTCCCACCCACCCAGCTCTTTAAATGCTATCAGGAATAAATGCATCCCTTTCCCCTATGGCCTGGCAAAACAGTGCCATCAGAAAGGAGTGATCAGAAAGCAGTCAACAGAGGTCATGTTACAGACAGCCCCAGCTCCCCTCACTAGGGCACCCACATGAAGCCTGAACTAGCCATCTGCTACATCTATGTAAGTAGCTTAGGTCCAGTCTATGCATGGTCCTTGGTTGGTGCTTCAGTCTCCACAACACCTCTGAGATTTAGTTGGCTCTGGTGGTCTTCCTGTGGAGTTATTGGAACCTCCAGGTCCTTCCTCCCACTTTTCCACAAGACTCCCTATACTCCATCCAGTGTTTGGCTGGGAATCTCAGCATCTGATTTGATCCATTGCTGGGTAGAGCCTCTCAGAGGACAGCTATACTAGGCTCCTGTCTTGTTCCCTCTCTTTAGCCACTTCTGCTGTCTATTTTATTCCCCCTTCTGAGTGAGATTTAAGCATCATCCCTTCTGTCCTCCTTCTTACTTATCTCTGTTGGGCCTGTGAATTGTAGTATGTCTATCCTGCGCTATTCAGCTAAATCCACTTATAAGTGAGTACAATACCGTGTGTGTCTTTCTGGGTCTGGGTTTACTCATTCATGATGATCTTTTCTAATTCTATCCATTTGCCTGCAAATTTCATGATTTCTATCTTTTTTAATAGCTAAGTAGTATTTTAATGTGTAAAAGTACGACTTCTTTATCCAGTCTTCAGTTGAGGGATATCTAGGTCGTTTCCGTTTCTGGCTATTATGAACAAAGCTACTATAAACATGGTTGAGCGAATAACCTTATTATATGGTAGAGAATCTTTTGGATTCTACCAGGAGTGGTATGGCTGGGTCTTGAGGTAGAGCTATTTCCAATGATCTGAGAAAGTGCCAGATTGATTTCCAAAGTGCTTGTACAAGTTTGCAATCCCACCACAAATGGAGGAGTGCTCCCGTTTCCCCACATTCTTACCAATATGTGCTGTCACTTGAGTTTTTGATCTTAGACATTCTGATGGGTATAAAATGGAATTTCAGAGTCATTTTGATTTACATTTCCCTAATAGCTAAGGATATTGAACATTTCTTTTTTGACTTTTATTTTTAATTATTTGTTACTAATTACATTTTATTCATTTTGCATCCCAGCTATAGCCCCTCCTGCATCCCTTCCCAATCCCACTCTCTCTCCCTCATTTCCTCCTTTGCCCTTCCCTCACTCCACTGATAAGGGCAATTCTCCTCCGCTACCCTCTGACCCTAGCCTATCAGGTCTCATCAGGGCTGGCTGCACTGTCTTTTTCTGTGGCCTGGTAAGGCTGATCCTCCCTCAGGGGGAGGTGATCAAAGAGCCAGCCACTGAGTTCATGTCAGACACACTCTTTGTACCCATTACTAGGGAATGTCTCTCAACTGAGGAGTGAACATTTCTTTAAGTGCTTCTCAGCTATTCAATATTCCTCTGTTGAGAATTCTGTATTTAGGTCTGTACCCCATTTTTAATTGGATCATTTTATTTTTTGGTGTTTAATTTCTTGAGTTCTTTATATATATTGGATAAAAAAATCTTCACCAATCCTACATATGTAAAGAGCTAATTTCCAAAATATGTAAAGGGAAACATTCTTGAAGTCATTCAAGAATGTCATTCCCACTCCTCCACAGGCACATGCACACACACAAACACATACACACTCACACACAACCACACATATGTGTGTGCAGCTACACACAAACCTGACATAAAGATACAAATACAAAACAATAATCTCATATCTAATGTAATAATGGTATGTCATAAATGTCAGAAGCCAACTCTCTGCTCATAGATGTTGATACTATATTGACATTGACATAGATATATTTGGGCAATCACTTGGGTAGTAGTAGATATACAAACCCATTTCAGTAGATGTATAATAAAACTCACAATAGAGAAAACACAAATTCTAAGATTTGGTTGGGAATTTATAAAAGAAAACAAATATTCATAAAGACTGGAGGAAAATGTACAGATATAAGAGCAAATTCAAGGTAACATCAGTATTTTTCTCCTTGACCTTCACTCATACGATATTATCTTTAGAGGCTGAAATAATTGGTCTGTCAGAAAGGCCCCAGAGGAGAAACTACAGAGGTCTAGATGTTGATCTACTCACAAACATAGCCTATCATTTTGTGGGACAAACCATTATAACACCAAGTAATAATGTTGTAGCTAAACTGACATGGGATATTGGATATGGGAGTAAACGTGAATAGAATAGTCTTAGAGTCCAAGCATCCAGAATCCAATCACCAGCATAATAATTGATAGAACTATACCAAATAGTCTTCAATAGCATCACCCAATGACAGCAAACCACAGTTACATTGCTAGACTGATCTCTGACTCCTTTGTATTTTGAAGGAAAAATAATTAGTCTTTCTTTGGATTATATAAGTCACTCAGTGTGGTGAGTGCCTACCAGGAATTGGAAAAGGGAATTCTGTGATATCATGGTTATCTTGGCTCTTGAGTTGAAAAGTTTAAAACTGAAATGTGTTTTTAATTAATTTATTTTAATTAATTAGTTTATTCACTTTCTATCCCAGCTGTAGCCTCCTCTCTCATCCCCTCCTAACACCACCCACCGTTCCTCTTCTCCTCCCATAATCTTCCCCCAGTCCACTGATAGGGGAGGGCCTCCTCTCCTACCTTCTGACCCTAGTCTATCAGGTCTCATGAAGATAATCATATTAAAATCTGTGCACCTAAAAAGGCAAATTAAGAAGGAGGACCCTGGATAAGATGTTCAATCCTCATTCAGAAAGTCAAATGGGATGGACATCAAAAGAGGCTGAAAACAGGGAACAGGACAGGAGCCTACCACAGAAGGACTCTGAAAGACTCTAACCTGCAGGATATCAAAGCAGATTCTGAGACTCATAGCCAAACTTTGGGCAGAGTGCAGGGAATCTTATGAAAGAAGGGAGAAATAAAAATTACTGGAGGGGACAGGAGCTCCACAAGGAGAGCAACAGAACCCAAAAATCTGGGCCCAGAGATCTTTTCTGAGACTGATACTCCAACCAGGGACCATTCATGGAGATAACCTAGAACCTCTGCACAGATGTAGCCTATGGCAGTTCAGTGTCCAAGTGGGTTCCATAGCAATGGGAACAGGGACTGTCTCTGACATGAACTCAGTGGCTGGCTCTTTGGTCACCTCACCCTGAGGGTGGAGCAGCCTTACCAGGCCACAGAGGAAGACAATCCAGCCAGTCCTGAAATATGTTTTATCAGGTAACTGTTGACATAATGGTGCTGTGTAATCCATGGCGTTTCCATAAACATTCGGCAATATTGAGGCTGATTATGGGATACGTAGACTTTGCTGATCCAGTTGTGAATGCAGAAAGCCCACTCTACTTCTCACTGAAGCATGTGGGTGGTTTAGCAGCTCGATCTTTTAAATCTCTAAACCTTTAAAAATCATCAAGTTGTGGCATGTTATTAGAATTCTGATGGTAGAGATTCCTTGGGAAAACATTAAATGTATAAACACATTTTAAACTCTTGCTTGAATGTTTTCTAATATCTATTAGCCAAGGTAACTTCATTGTTGCAGTCAAAGTAAAAGGCTGGGAAAGGCTCTTCCAATAGGAGAAAAGCGTAACAGACCAAAGCCGGTAACTGAATTTACAACGGATGTGAGCATATTTTGTATCAAGAATTGAGGGAAAACAGTTTATCAGATAATTACAAATTTGGATAAGTTTCAAGGTTTTATATGTTGTTTGTAAAATAAAACACATTGTACTTTAGCATAGTGACAGGAGGCCGACAAAAGATATGAAAGAGTTTATGTTATGTGTATGTGCATGTATACAGACCAACTTATATCAAATATAAGTGCCATTTCATAGTAGAGGCTGCAATTGATCATCAAAAACCCATGCTTCTCTTTTAATGGAGTTGGTGCTAGGAAGTGCATACCAGTTTAGGAGCTAGGTTTTCCTGGCCTCGGAGGTGTTGTACTGTGACTAGTTCTTGTTAATGGGTTAGAGATAAAGGAATATGTATGACACTACTCAGCTCAGAGTATTTGAAAAGTGAATATCCCTTTCCCCTTCTCTTTCACTTCTGGTAAATAAATAAAGAAGAACACAAAGGAACATGTGAGTAGTTCAAAAGACTCTTATCTACCATTGTTCTATTGCATGAGTAGGGAATGATCCCCACTGTGTTTGTGTTATGCCATTAAGTTTTGGTAAGATTTTCATACAGCAACTCAAAAGTTGAAGATTTTTTCCCACCATAAGGAATTCACAAAGAGAACATTTGCATCTACCATTTCAAGATTTACAGGAAATATATTACATAGTTAAATGCTTTGGTCCTATGATGTGTTTAAATGAGCAACAGGACTAGAGTCAAAGGACACTTGTCTGATTGATCTAGCCCCTTCTGCAAAGGACTATGAAAATTGTGAATGAGAATATGAAGCTGAATTAATAGAAACCCTGCACCTTAATGTGGTAAGATGTGCATGCAGACAGTGATAACGTGTTGACTGTATAGACAAAACTTCCACAAGTAGGAAGTTTAGCTATGTGTGCACACATGATATAATCAGGGAGATTTTCCCTCAGCTTCAGTATCTAGACATGAGCAGAGAGTGTGCCTCATGTAATAGTTTTCTAAGAACACAATGTAAGAAACAGCACTCATTTATTCTGTTGGTAGCAAGTCTATGAGGGCATAGTGAGGAAGCTGGGATTATCTTGTTTTGGGCCAAATTAGGAACTATTTCACATTGTCTATTGTTAGCAATTATCTTCATGTTTCTTCCCTCCAGGAAATAAAAAAGAATAGACATAAAACCTGTAAATTAATATAATGTTTCTCTACTAAAATTTGACCCAGAGGTTTGCTTGCCTTGATTTCCCAGGACTCAGTGTTTCAGTATTCTCCTTTATAAATAAGCAGAACTCAGCCAACCTCATAAAGAGGGGTGACGCCATTACCCAAACAATTTAATAGTGGGCATTAGCTTTGCTCCACTGTCATGCCTTTGGCTCAGAACACTGTTTTGAAAACTGCCACAGAATAAGGCTGACTATTGGAAGAGGCCACTTTCCTTTGCAGAACTTTGAGTTTTGAAGAAAAAAGTCCAATCTATTTGCTAGAATTCCAGAAAGGCTTACTCAGTAAGTCAAGTCAAGCTTGCTGAGTGGTAAAATACATGATATTCTCCACTTGGACAGTTAGTGCAAACTTTGTGACTCAAAACACAAATTCAGAGCCAGTAAGAATAGCTTTCTGGGTAAAGTGTCACATAAGTCTGGCAACATGAGTTCCATCTACAGAATCCACAGAGAGGTAAAAGGAGAGAACTGGCTTAAGAAATTTGTCCCCTGACTTCCACACATTCACCATGACAATGGTGCTGTTTCCCCAACACATATCATACACACACACACACACACACATTTAAAAATTATCATCTTAGATGTTTATACTCGGTATCAGAATTCATAAATTAGTCGTTCTCTGTTGAGAAAGCTGCATATATTTATGTAGTCTTTATAGGAAAATCTACCTTCTTCTTTTATGATTTATGGAAACTACCCTCTCCCTATTCTTTGGTTCATGTTTTCATTCAGCTTTAAAGCCAGCAATGGACAGGTGAAGTTTTTTCACATGGCATCACTCTAACCTGGACCCTTCTCTCTTCTTTTGCTACAGCAAAGATTCTGAGATATTTTTCCTGGTGTAAGAAATAAGTTATTTTTCTTTTCTATTTAAACGTGGTATATTACAGGCTCCCGATATTCAGACACTGGCATCTACGAGATGTTTGTTTCATTCTTCTAGTCAAATAATACTGTGTAATTGTTCTTCTTGATTCTTCATTGAAATCTTAGGCAAGCCACATAGATTCCTTCAGAACATTAGAAATCTAAGTAATGTATAAAGTGAGGTCCTTATGAATGTGTGTTTTTTATGTTCCTATATTATCTTCAATTTTAACTTCTCCTGCCTCTCTAATTAGTCCTGGCAGAATCCTAAATACCAGACATAACACAGAAGTATGATTATGGTCAACTTTAATTTCCTTCTGTGTTATATATTCTATATCACAGCTGTAGAGGCCTGGCTAGCCATCCATATAATGGTGGATCTAATGGGCTTTCAGTAGCATTGGAGCTCTTTAATATTAGACTTTCAATTGCTGTCCATCTGTTTTACCTGCTGCCAGTGGTGCTCCATGAATTTCCCTCCATCGGGATTCACTGATTGCAAGACTAACGTTGTTGTCAAATTTTCTCATAGGAAGCTACTTACAACATTCCTCCTATAATAGAAGTCCTAGTATTCCTACCTACTGTTGGAGTGACATCAATCTTCCAGGTAGTCAACCAAAGAAGTATGGTCTAGCCAAGCTAGACCAGCCAAGCTCCCTTCTGTGGGGAATAATCACTTTGCTCCCAGAGATGCCTTTCAGACAGTCTAGTTAGTTTGTGAAAAGCACCTTTCCACACTTACTTCATAGAACTTAAGTTTGGCAAAGTCACAGAAGCTTGTGACAGCCACTTAAAAGGTCTTCTTAAGATTCTTTTTATTGTGGACTGAGGGAGGTGTCTGGGTGGGGGGTGAGAGCACTGAATGCTTTTGCATTAGACCTGGGTTCAAGTCCCAACACCAACATAGTAGCTTACACCCATCTGGTATCTCCAGTCCTGGGAATTCTAATGCCCTCTTTTAACATCCAAAGGTGAGGCACTCACATGATACACATTCATGTGCATAAAATAAAGAAGTCTAAAAGAAATAATAAAAATTAAAAATAAATCTTTAAAGTAATTTTCTTTACTATCTTATTGTGAGATAGAAGAACACTTGTTATTGAGGGAGAATGGACAAACACAGGAAGACTTTCTTTCAAAATAATCCTCTTTTCTCACTTTCTAATATGTTCATACTTTTTGATAAGCAGCTTAGAATTGTCAAGTGGAGTGAATTTGAACATAATTTTCTTTACAGTCCCTTTGCCTTTTATGAAAAAGCAGTTGAGACCCCACACACAGCTTTATGAGACAGGTTTTGGCATCCACAAAACTGCTTTTGACTTTCGGTGTCTCAATGGAAAGATATATCAATATCTAGTGTACGTATCATTTATAGTAATGCAAGTAGAACAATGCAAATTACACACATGACTGTGAAAGGGACAGTGTTAGTACACAGAGGCATAACACAAAAAAGATCACTACTGAGTCCACTTCAATACATAAACCTCATGTTCTATAGCTAGAGAAGGGAGAATTTGAGTCTGGAGGCAGAGAACATCAAGGAAAAATGACTGAGATGAGGAGCTCAAAGGGAAAGTATATGTAATAGTTCCTGTCACTTTCCCGATGATTTGTGTGATGGTCATGCTTAATGGGTGCCAGAATTGATATGGCTAGTGGCTAGAAGATAGAGGAGATATCTTTGCGAGACTTTCTGAGGACTCTGGTTAAAGATAATGTTGACATATCTTATCAAAGAGTAGAGAGAAAAAAACCCACCTCACTTTAAATTGGAACCTTCTACTATTTTGGAATTCCAAGGACTATTAGCTTTATGGCTAAGAGGCAGCAGTGAGGTTCAGTGACCGTCATTCTCAATATCAATAGTATAAACAACCCAGGATAAATCTGAGTAAATGCAGCCATTAAGTAGATCTTCAACTCTCACTATATACCAAGGAATAAATATGTCTCCACAGTAAATTAGGGAGCTTATAAATACTGATTAAGTAAAAAATATTCTATTTTATTGACATTGAATCCCCAAACTGAAATGGTAGGGGCATTCAGGGTGTAAAGGATTTCAGAATTAACAAAAACTTTAGTATGTAATTTTAAGTAACTACAAAGAGACTGGAAATTAAGAAAATTGCATTAAACACCAAGCGGGAAGCTCCCACAACAAAGTGTAAGATTGTACCAAGACTTCAACATTGAGATAGCTGTGCAAAATTTGGTTCTTTTGACCATTTAGAAGTACTTCTACACAATTGCATTTGTGTATCTCCAACTTGCACAAAGCAATGCATTCATGTAAAACCTTAAAATCACTATTATAATGATACTCAAAACAGTCTTAGCTAGAGTATTTCATTTTTGTATTTTGTCCAGAAATTGTGAAGGATGTAGCAGGGCTGTTGCCTGCAAATCATTGTTTGGAGAAGTTATTAGACTCATGTATACCTATGCATTATGTCAAGATCTTTCCTATGATAGTCAGAAGGGTTTGGAGGAGAACTGAGGATTCAAAGTGGTGTCTATAAAATGTGTAGTGATTTTGGAACCGGGGAAAGATCGAATGATGAGAGATAAGGTTACTTTTAGCATTAACAAATATTTCATGGAAAATCCTTTGAAGTTATGATGATCGACTATTCCACTTTGAGGAAACAAAAGAACATGTTTCTTTGAGAATGCTCATCTCTCTGGTTTTCCATTTTGCTGTTGCTTTCCAGCCACTCCCCATTCTTACACTGCTTCCTTGGTGCTGACACTAGGTCTAATGGCAAATGTGGGGAAACCCAAGAGTTGCAAGCTCTGTTCTTTTCTCTTCCTTCCTGAGAAATGTTTCTAGGCAATGTGCCATGCCAGTGACATCAATCACAGAAGACCTAAACTCTTCTCAAGTGCACATTTTACTGTCTTGGTTTGACTATTTAACCATTTTCGCAAACCACACTGCAAACAACTTTGACTTTTTCTTTTAATCCAAAGATCCATTTATTCAATGAGCTGGTTTTACATGAACATTTCCTCTAGCTGTCTCTTTTCTAGCAGTACTGCATTTTCTGTTAAGACTAATCCTTTTGAAATAAAGTCAATACCTCTTTTTTTACCATGCCTTCTTTATACATTACTTTCTCATCATCATTTAAAAACAAAGATGTGCTATGTGCTATGATCAATTGGATTAAGTGTTTTCTGGCCTTTTACCTTCTTCGTTACTGGGCAGAGCCTTAAAGCCTCCTCACAATGGAACCCACATTGCTGGTGTTTATTAGTGCTTCAGAACTGTGCGACTGGTACCTCGGCTTTATTCCACACTACTCACTGAACAAAATTTCACACATTATGTCCTGATCCAAGATAACATATATATCATAGTTTAAAATCTGTGTGTTCCTGGTGTTCTCTCCATATGGAAGAACCTATCTCCATATGGAAGAACACACTGACAGCGAATAATCAGGAGAAAAACAATCCCTGTGTTTAGAGTATTTCGTTATCCAACTGTACTGTTCTGTAATTTGCTTACTATTTTGTACTGTCTCACTCATTCATTCATCCATTTTCAACCCTCCAAAATAAGTAGACTGATATCCAATTTACAAATGAGAAAATTGTTATAAAGATGGCTTATGAACGCCAAAGTCACAGGGCATGCAAACTTCTGTTGATATAGATATGAACAAGTCTTCTAATTGCACATCATCTGATTATTTTAGCAGCATTCTGAGGTAAGTATGATTGCCTTTGAGGTAGTAAGATAACATGGGCTCTCAGGAGTCACAGAAGCCTATCTTCAAATTATTTTGCTAATTCCATGGTAAAAAGCTTCATCGAAAGATAAAACAAGAAGAGCTTTATTGAAAACTGAGGTTTGCAGATTCCCCATTTAACATGGGCAATTTTTGTTGCTATAATTAGTCCCTGGTGAAGTGATAATCAGCAGGACTGTGTTAAGTATTTTATGATGCACCCACTGGAACACAAGCATCGAAGGAAATTAATTTGTGGGGAATCAAGCGTCAATCTGTGATGTCCAGTACCTGTCATTCTGAAAGAACCATTGGCTAAGATAAAAATCATAGAATGTCCAGGAGGGAGGGCTATGGTGAGGGAGGGAGGAAAAGAGAGAGACAGAGACAGAAAGACACACAGAGAGAAATTTTTAATGTTTTCAAATATCCATGAAAAATCCATACAGAGGGAAGGAGAGGAGGACCTCCCCTATCAGTGAACTTGGGGAGGGGTATGAGAGGGGATGAGGGAGGGGAGTAGGGAGGGGGCTACAGCTCAGATACAAAGTGAATAAATTGTAATTAATAAAGCAATAAATTAAAATTTTTAAATCCATACTTATTTCTGACCTTTAAGTTTTCCTATTTTCTACATTTTTTTCCTGAGAAAATCAGCATTATTAGTTATGAGCAAGGATGGTTGGGCCACAATGTTAAATGGGTGTTTTATGTTTTTCTTCTGCCTCAACCATTTTAGACAGCCAGCATACTCTTAACTATTCTGGTGTATCAGCATGGGATATCATCCTACTCAAACATGCAAAACCACAGTGTTTAGGCAGCCAAGATGTTGATTTCTTCAGTAATTAAAGATACCCTTTTACAGTTCTTAAAAAACAGAAAAAAAAAAGGTAAAATTGATAGTCAGATGTAAAAAGCTCCAAATTCTCACCAACAATGCCCGCCTTTTAGTTTTTGCCCAAATTTGGATTAATGTGTCTAATTAAAAAAAAAAAGAAAGAGTCAATAATGAGAGTAGTCTAGGAGATTTTTTGATTACTTAAACATTTTAGAAAGGTACCTTTTCCTACACTATAAAATAATACTTGTCAAGAATAACTGGGTTTTATGAAATTCAGTAACACCCATAGAAATTATGTTTAATATATCATTTTCAAACAAATTAATTTAGTTGAGTTTGAATCAAACATATTCCCTGAAGGCTCATGTGCAAAAGGCTTGGTTGCTAGTGTTGCAATTCCATTCAGAAATAGTCCCTCGGTGCTCATGTGTGAAAGACTCGCATGCCAACCCATGGGACTTTGTGGTGTTATTGGACCATGAGGACTCTGACTTCATTAACAACATGATCCTTTCTTGGATTCACAATATGAAGACATAACTGAGAGATAATAGAGTTTGGAAAGTGAAGTCCAGTTGAAGGAAGTGGGTCATTGGAGGTCACGCTTGAAGGTTCTATCTAATCTCTAGTCCTTTCTCTCTTTCTCTGCTTCCTCACCACGAGATGAGCAGTTGTGCTCTACTACATAGTTCCCGCCACAGTGTTCTGCCACAAACCAAAAGGAATAGAGACAACTGACCATAAACTGAAGCTTAAAATTGTGAGCTAAATCTTTTCTTTTTCACCGGTTTCCCTCAGATATTTATCACAGAGGTAAAATGTACAGTTCATACATGCAGCAAATGCATTTCAATATTCTATCTTAATGATAAAAAGTAGAATGTCAAACACATAAAAATAGCAAATCCATGCTAGGACCTATAAGTGATGAGGGAACATGGAACATTTTTCTCTGCCAGGGTCATCTCTCTTGGTATCTTTTCCAGTTTCATCCACTCAACTGCTAACTCCATAATTGGAATTTTCTTTATAGACAAATAAAATTCCATTGTATATATGTGGCATATTTTCCTTATGTCTTCGTCAATTCAGGGCCATCTCTACCCATGCTATTTCCTAGCTCTTCTGAATAGAGCAGCAGTGCATCCCAATGAGCAGATGTCTCTACAAGAAGTAAAAAAAAAAAATAGCTTAAGCAGGGAGAGGATAGAGAACAGGAGAGCTGAGGAAATGGGCAGTGGTTAACCAAAATGAAGAGAATATGAGAAAACTGCAAACATACTGCAAGCAGAGCCCTTGGTTTCTATTACTTGGGATGAAATGAAGTGAGCTTCCAGACTTTTTTGTTTTGTTTTACCCAGTAATATCAGCCTAGTTAATAAAGGACCTTCAGTCATGGTGATTGGATGTAGGAATGGCTACCTGATGAGGAAAACCAGGCAGCCATCCCAGAGATTACTATGGACAGAAATTTCATCATGTGTTCTCAGTTTAGAGTCCAACATTTGTCTGTGTCTGCTTTTGAACCTGAACACATGGGGAGGGGACCTGTTTTTCCCTCTAGTGGCACTAACATCTGATGCCCAGCTGTGATTATGCCAGGGGCTCAGGCCTGCTGGTGTCTGCAGTGACTGCTCCCAGAGGACAATCCCTAGTGAAGGTCACAGATTCCATACAGACTGCAGGGGAGAGGTACGCCCGAGAACACAGAGGAGGTGGGAAAGAAATTCAAGAGGGAATCTTAACTGAGAGTGCATATGATTTGCAGGTTGTAGACAGGATTAAAACATTGCTAATGGACCATTCACTTTTCTGGGCAAAAAATAGTGTGCCTGTATATTTTCTCTTTAAGACATGCTGCAGCTTCCATCCCATTTACTAGTGTGGAATATATGTGTACGTGTTCCTCTCAGCTCTTTAACAGCACTGCTTAGTTTAATTCTCTTGTTTGTTCATCCATCCATCCATCCATCCATCCATCCATCCACTCATCTCTGTTTTGGTATCAAATGCTCTGAATTAGGTAGTGTGATAAAACAAAAAAGAAGAAAGAACAAGATATAGTTTAAGAGAAGGCTTCACTCCTCCTGGTAATGGAAAAAGACTAGGAGCATGGTTGAAATGTATTTTAAAATCTTGGACAAAGGTTCAGTATATTAAAGATCTCTGAAAAGAAAATTTAGAAATTCTGAGACATAAGATTTGAAGTTTGCACTTTGGAAGTCAATCTGGCACTTTCTCAGAAAATTAAGAATAGTGCTACCTCAAGACTCAGCTATACCACTCCTAGACATATATCCAAAAGATGCTCAAGTATACAACCAAAACATTTGCTCAACCATTCTCATAGCAGCTTTATTTGTAATAGCCAGAATCTGGAAACAACCTACATGCTCCTCAACAGAGGGATAGATATAGAAATTGTGGTACATTTTCACAGTGGAATACTATTCAGCAATTAAAAACAAGGAAATCATGAAATTTCGCAGGCAAATGGTCGGAACTAGAAAACATCATCCTGAGTGAGGTATCCCGGAAGCAGAAAGACACACATCACATCGTATATACTCACTTATAAGTGGATATTAGACATACAATATAGGATAATCATACTAAAATCTGTACACCTAAAGAAGCTAATCAAGGGAGATCCAAGATGGCTGCTCCAGGAGGACACTGTGACTAGGGAGTAGGACAGCAGTGTCAGCACAGTGACCAGGAGACTGAACTCTGGGACCTAAAACACCAGCGCTTGCGATTGCCAGGTGAGCAGAATTCCTACGGTGAGAAAATCAAGTGGAAAAGTCCTAGTGTCACCCAGCTGTTCCCCGGAAAAACTCCAGGTGACCGGCTGCACACAGCCCTGATCTGAACACATGGCTTCACTGGGCACCTACAGGCGCCATTCTGGTCTGGGTCACACAGTCTCTGGGCCAGACTGAGATCCCCCCCCCAGATACCGTGCACTGCATCTGGTGGACACACAACACTTGGCACCAACAGCCGCCATTCCGTATTGGGTCACCATGTCCGGGCCAGACTGAGAATACCCCAGATACCATGGGCTGCATCAGGCAGACCCACAACCCTCGGCACCGAGAGCCCCCTATCCGGAGTGGGTCACACAGTCTCCGGACCAGACTGAGAAGCCCCCAGATACCATCTCAGACCATGGTGGACAGTCCCTGACCCAGAAGAAGGAGGAGCCAAGTATCCAAACCAGAGGGGAGCTCTTAGCAGCAAGCCCAGGCCAGGGCATGGATCCTCCAGACCCCCCCCCCCCCCCCCCCCCCCCCCCCCCCCCCCCCCCCCCCCCCCCCCCCCCCCCCCCCCCCCCCCCCCCCCCCCCCCCCCCCCCCCCCCCCCCCCCCCCCCCCC
>CM053752.1:41791430-41839995 GCA_028658305.1 Pachyuromys duprasi
GGACTTGGAGGGGGCGGGGAAGAAGGAGATGAGGGAGGGAGTGGGAGGGTAGGAGGGAATGGGGGAGGGAGCTACGCCTGGGATTCAAAGTACCTAACCTGTGACTGAGATAAAAATAAATAAATTAAAAAAAAAAGAAAAAGAAATAATTTCACGTGGTTTGCATCCTCCAGCCTTGGACACCATGGTGGGCCTGTGCCACGGTGTATCCCTGAGGAATTACAGGGCATGCTACAGATCTGGAATAAGGAAGTTTATTGTGGGAAAGGGAAAGGGGCCCTGCAGAAGGAATAAAGATAGTAGGTGGGCCATAAGAACACAGAGAGAGGGCAGAGTGAGAAAGGAAGGGGACACTCAGGACAGAGAGAGGAAAAGAGAATATGGGGACAGATGGAAGCTGGAACACAGAAAGAGAGAGCTAAGGGTGGAGGGCACCATTCATGAATGAGAAAATGGCTAATAGTAAAGACACAACTTTTTAAAAAATAGTTACATTTCACTTTAAGACAAAAACAGGATGTCTTTAATCTGCTGGTAGATATTTAGTGTTTGAACACCCTTAAAAGTGAATTAGACAAGAAAGTCTATACTGGGAAAAAAAGCTACAAGTAGCTTCATGTACCTTGCACAATGGAATAGCCCCTCATTGTTCCAATAAGGGTTTGTTCTGAAAAGTGGATAATTCAAAGCAACTGCTACCTCCCTAGTGCCTTGTTATTTTGTAATAAAAATATCTGATGGTTCAACCTTAGTTCACTGACACTCTTGTAGTTTTAATTTTCATTTCTTCCCCTCAGCCTCTGAATCAGTAGTTTCAGGGAAAAGTACAGGTAGAGCTAAGGGTCATAATACTCAAAGGTCAGCATCTGACGGGCAAGGAGAGCTTAAATGAACTTCATTGACCTATCGGGGAAAAGAGTCATTGTTTCTTACACAGGTTTTAATAATAGTTCTCTTGGATGTTTACTATTTCTCAATGAGAATAGACATAGCTTTTCCACATTTAATCTGCAGCTGTTCTTCATATGGTGGTGTCCCAGAAAGGATCAGCAGTCTGCTATCCCTGTGAGAAAGTGGGCAGAGTATGAGAAAATCCTGTCTTTCATCATTTCCTGCCTCTTCCATTCTCAAAACATTCAGAAAAGAACGATAAGTAGTTACATCCTTAAGAAACTGCTTTCCTCCATCCTTTGCCTTGTTCTCAGCTGTTCCAAGCAAACGGTTGGTTTTACAGGTTCTCATGTTTGACCATGAAAATGAGCACAAAAGCAGAAGCCATGCTCTCCTTAATGGCTAGCCATTAATCACTTAGTAACAATTTGTCTGACATCCAACATGGGCCTATGAACTAATATCAAGAAAACAGGAAGGATGTAATTTCCTCTACCTGCTCAATTCATGATTTTGTTGGGATAATAGACAAATAATTTAATATTTTTTAAAACAATTATATTAAGTACTTCAAACAAATGCAGGTTCTTGGGAAAGAAGTCTTCATGGTCACAGTAATGGTTTTCAATCAAATACTTGAGTCCAGTATTCTCAGATTAGGTATTTAGCTATCATTATTTCATACGGCCTTTCCATTAGCAAATCAGTGTTTAAGAAATAGAGTTTGACCTAAAGAAGCTAAACAACAAGGAGGACCCTTGGGAGGTCCCTCACTCAGGATAGACACCAGGAGCAGTGAAAGAGAAGAAAACACATAGGAGCCTACTATAGAGTGTCCTCTGAAATAATTCCCCCAATAGGGGATCAAAGCAGATGGTGAGATTCACAGCCAATCTTTGGGCAGAGCACAGGGAGTATTATGGAAGAAGAAATGGGTGGGAACAGAGGGACATGGAGGGGACAGAGCCCCACAAGGAAACCAACAAAACTAAAATATCTGAGCACAGGGGGTCCCACAGAGACTGATGCACCAACAGAGTACAAGGCATGAAGAGGATCTAGACCCCCACTCAGATGTGGCCGATTGGCAGCTCAGTCTCCATGTGGATCTCTGAGTGAGGGGAGCAGAGGCTGCCTCTGTCATGAATTCGGTTGACTGCTCTCTGATCACTCGCCCCTGATACCTACCAAGGAAGAGGACCCAGGCAGTCCTGATGAGACTTAAGAAGCTCTGGGCAGATGGCAATGTTGGAGAACTCCCCCTTTCAGTGGACTAGGGGAAAGGGATATGAGCAAAAGGAGGGAGGGTGGGACAGGGGGGAGCTGAGGGAGGGGGATTCAATCGGGATATATAATGAATAAATTATGAAGAAAAAATAAAAATTAAAATAAAATAAAATAGAGTTTGCTAGGCAAGGGAAGGCTTACATTTGTTTATCTCTGTGCCTTGTATGTATCTCAATTTCCAGCTCTGGGAAGGAAGAATAAGACCACAGCACCTACATTTTTAATTATTGATTTTACTATACTATATAGAGAAAAATACTAATATTAAAATATTAGAGACTTGGATATTGCTCAGTGAGTGAAGTACTCTCTAGGAAGCATGAGGCCCTACATTTGGCTTTCCTGTATCCATGTAAATGGCAAGTACAGCAACACATGTCTGTAACCCTATGGGCCAGAGGCAAGCGGGTCCCAAGGTCTTGCTAGATGCCTAGTCTTGTCAAAATAGTGAGGGTTAAGTTCAGGGGAAAAGTCTGTCATAACAAACATGGTAGAAAATGATTGAGGAAACTTTCTCCATTTTGCTCACACAGGCAAGAGCACACCTATACACATGTACACACACACATACTACACCACACATAACACACATGCAAGGGTTAAATGAACACATTTAAACAAGCACCATAATATTTGAAATACAATGTGAAATACTATGAAATACAATATGAGTACTGAACAATTTTAATATCATAAGCAATGCCTTATGGTATTCTTTTGAGATTAGTTGAGAACAGTCGCAAATTACTTTCTCTGCACATATAAATGGTAAAATTATATGCATACATGTTAAATGTCACTGTCATTACTGAATTTAAAATTGAGAGACAGGCTCTTACCCATCTAGCTCCTCAGCATAAAGGACATTGGAACTAGCTTCAAGATGGCAATCCATGTAGAATGAAATTAAACTGCATTTGAAGCAAAGTGAGCAAAAGATACAAGGAAAAATTAAAGCATTGCTTTTTAGGCACCCAATGGAGCTTGTCAGCAGAATATCACAGGGCCTGCATGTCTAACTTGTGGCAGGTATGCTAGGATTAGAAGCAGGTCCTGCCAGAAAGGGGTCTGATTGGGCCTTGCATGATATGACATGGAGTTCAAATTCTTAAATGAAAAACTAGTTTCAAATGGTCAAATAATACTTTATATTTTTCATCAATTTTCATTGTTTGCCAAAGAAAAATAATTTACTTATTTCATTTTCCAAATGAAGATGCTTTAGAGTTATATATTTCCAAGAATTTTTTTAACACAGAAAAATTCATAACAAACTGATGTCTTCCAGTTCTAGTGGGTTTAACAAGTTAAGCCCTTTGTTGCTCAGAACTCATCTAGTTCTTGACAACATATAAAGCAGAATAAAAGTTATTTCTTTGGACCCTGGGCTGATCCGGAGCTTCCCATGATATCCGCACATCAGTGAGACTTAAGCCCATGACTTGGGACTTCAGATTTGACTAGTTTGGGAGCAACCTAGAAAGGAGTCTCTTATCTTAATGGAATTGCACCAATCTCTTTCATCTTCCCAAACATAGATTGCTTCTTGTCTTACATGGAGCTTCATATCCAAAATGTTCCTTTCTCCCTTCCTCATGACTTCTTGTTGCTTATCTAAAACCACAAGGGCCATCTAATGGCTATCCTTTGTTGTCAACTTGACTGTGTCTGGAATTAATTAAAACCCCCAAATGTGGTCCACCTGTACAGATCATTGCTTAATATGAAGTGGAAGATCCAGTTTTAATGCTGATACTTGAGGTGAAAAGATTTTTTGAGGTGGGAAAATCCACCTCTAATCTGGGCCAAGCCTTCTGCTGGAAGCTTATATAAGATAGGAAAGAAGGAAGATTTTGCTCCCCACCTGCTCATTCTTGCCTCACTAGCAAGTCCATTTCTTCACTGGCATTAGAACCTACTTCCTTGGGATTCTGGCATATACTGAAAACCCTCAGAGATTTCCAGTCTTGTGGGCTTCTGTTTTCATATATTTCTGTCTTCATCCAACAACTAAATTATAAAATAGTTTTTGACTGACTCATTTTATAATAATAGTTGTGAAACTATAAGAGCGCTTGCAGAAAATAGATGTGCAAAATGCACCAATGAATTCTGAGAAAATTTTGTTAGATTTACTTACATAGTGATAAAGTATAACATTTTAGATTTAAGAATTCAGAGCTCTTGAAAACTGTTTTACACAGTTCCCTTATTAACGTAACCAATGTTTGGATACATATCACAGACACATTTTCATAACATTGGAATAACTTTTAAAGACATTTACAAGCATTTTTATCCATAGCATCTAATCTGACAACAGGATGACAAGGCGAATAGGGAAGTAGTAGGCAAGGATTTGGGGATATGAGGGAGTTTCTTGTGTGTCAGCCTTGGCATTGGCAAGATCACTTTGGTACAATTCTGAAGTGAATTTCCTCAGTATGAGGTGTTTCACTGTTCTTCCCAACGTAGTCTCTCTTAACTAAACTCACAAAAAGATATGTCCCACCCAGTGGTCCCTTTTCACACTGTTGGTATTTGTGTCAAAACTGCTGCATCATGATCTTAATTAACACTTTGCTGTCTGGTCCTCTGGATATGTATTGCAGTTTCAGTATCTTTATGGCACTCCTGAGTGTGTGAGCAAGTGGGTCTTTAATTCTTGTGCCTTCTCTTGAGGCTCCTTCCATTGGTTTGTCTTGTCCAACTTCTATATGATGTTGTTTGTTTGTTTGTTTGTTTTTATCATTTTACAATTTATGTTGTTTAAAAAAATACCCTTCAGATTGTCTCAAAGGTATGTCATCATCTTGGGCTAAGCTCTTATCTCTATTTTCACTCTCTGCTACATCTAAATTTTTCCAGAGAAAAACAATAGATAATGTATTGAATGCTTACTTATATATACATGGTCATCAGTACATAAAAAAAACCATGAAAAGTATGTGCTGTGTGACTTTCTCAGAACAAGAAGAATGAAGCCTGCTTCTAAGCTGTCTATCCTACTTTCTTCAAATATAACTGGAAAAAATTGTTAAGAACATGTGAGTGTGGTGGAACACACTTTTAATCTCAATATTCAGAAGGCAGAGGCAGGTAGATCTCCGAATTTGAGACTAGTCTGACATAGCAAGTTCCAGGCAAGCTAAGTTAACATAGGGAGAACTTATCTCAAAAACAACAACAACAAAAAATCAATAGATTTTAAAAATTGTAAAATAGTTAATTACTTTTACTTTAAAAAAGCAGTTTTTTGCCTCTGAGAACATTAAATAAAGGTTTATAAACTAACAAGTATACAATTTTTTCAAAAAGACTCTTATGGGGCCAGACATGCCTTCATAGACTGTCCTTCTGAATCTCCCATTAAGTTTAAATTGAACTTCTGAGCATCTTTGTGCAAAGAAAGAAAGGTTATCATTTCTGTGGTGATTAGAAAGATTCCACAAAGAAACAAACTGAAAAGATTCCTTGGGACGTAGAGAGATAAGGCAGACCTTGAGGTCTACACTGATGGAATAAACATACTTGGGTCATGCCAAGGGATCTACATCATAGCATGTGGACAGAATATAGATGTTCAAATGAGAACACTCATTTGTTTTCACTCAAATGTTTACCTTGGCACTGGAAAGGCTTCCTGTAATTACATTTTGGTAAAATAATAAATGAATTTGCCCAATGAGAAATCTTTCATTGTACTTGCCAGTAAAGCTCTCTACAGTGGCAGAAATTGGGAGGCGCTGGAAAGGTAGCTGGAAAGGGGCAATGAATTATGATCAGGTTAAAGATTTAGGCAGTAGGGTTACTGCTAGCCAGCTGTGTTAAGTTCTGGACATGGCGAATGCTGAGGAATGGAATGTTTTATTTTATTTTTATGAATTTGAATCTAGACGCTGATGGCTAACACGCCTGGTACTAGGCATCTGTCCTCTTGATTGTTACTAAGTATCCTTGTCCAAGAGAAATGAACCTAGCACCACAACTTACTAAATTAAGTAAACAGAAACTGTGGCACATTTACACAATGGAATACTACTCAGCTATTAAAAACAAGGAAATCATGAAATTTGCAGGCAAATGGTGGGAACTAGAAAAGACCATCCTGAGGTAACCCGAAAGCAAAAAGACAGGCATGGTATATACTCACTAATTAGTGGATATTAGCTGTATAATATAGGCCAGCCATCTACAAACCTAAAGAAGTTAAAGACTAAGGAGGACCCTGGGGAAGAAGCTTAAATTACATTCAGAATGGCAAACAGAATAGATACCAGAAGCGGTGGAAGGGAGGAAACAGGATGGGAGCCTATTATAGAGGGTCTTCTGAAAAGCTCCACCTAACAGGAGATTGAAGCAGATCCTGAGACTCAGGGCTAAACTTTGGGCAGAGTGCTGGAAGTCTTATGGTAGAAAAGAGGGTGGGGATAGAAAGACATGGAGGGGACAGGAGCCCCACAAGGAGACCAACAAAGCTAAAAAATATGAGTCCAAGGGGTCCTGCAGAGATTGATGCACCAACTAAGGTCCATGCACGGACAGGACCTAGACTCCCGAATGGCAGCTCAGTCTCCATGAGTATCTCCAGGTAAGGGGGACAGGAGCTGCTTCTATCTTGAACTCAGTTGACTGCTCTTTGATCTCTTAACCCTGGTGATGTGGCCTAACCAGGCCACGGAGGAAAATAATCCAGGCAGTCCTGGTGAGACTTGACAAGCTATGAGCAGATGGCAAAGGAGGGGAACTCCCCCTTTCAGTGGACTAGGGGACTGGGAGGAGTTGAGGGAGGGGGCTTCAATCAGGATACATAATGAATGAATTGTGAAAGAATTAAAGTTAAAAAGATATTAAAATTATTTTTAAAATGTGACTCTACTGAATAGATATACAATATTCTGATTTTGTATTCAATAAATAGAAGTTGTAGAAAACATTTCAATATTTTATGAACCAATTCATCTAAATTTGTATATTTTAAAATTAGCAGTTTTCAGTTTTAATATATTCTTTTAGTGGTTACTAAAAGCTATGGCTTTACAAAAAGGCCAGTAAAGTTGTACAACAAATAAATATGTAGTGTTTTATTATATAAATAAACAAAATATACAAATAAAATATTAAAACATTTTACCCTGCTCCCCTTCAAATTTAAACAAGCATTAATCAAAGTTAAAAATAACATTAAAATTCCTTTTCTGGCTGCAGTAACTGCATTTTATTCACTCAATTATGAAAATGAATAGAATTTATTTGAACTACAAAATGAGTTGAGACTCTTGCAGTGAGAGCAAGAATAGGGATGATGAAAATCAGGTACTTTTCCTATTAGGATGTTCAGCTTTCCTAGTGGAATAAAATGAAACAACTTGCAGCATGGAATTTCCCATTTCCTGTTCTTTTCTCATTGTCCAGCTTGCTCTGTTAGAAGCTTCATTGTTTCCATCGTGTAAATTTGGCCTGGACTTTTCCCATATGTTCCCTCAACCTGGCTAAGAAAAGAATCTCCCCATAAATGCAGAGCTTTGGGGATTCGGCATCACTCCTGTTAGATCCTCACACTTCATTCTGTTTCACCACTCTGTCCTCAGGAAAATGGCCCTGTGCCTCTATGGAGCTATTTTAGCTCTTCCCACAAACATCTTCTTTCCTCTGGATTCAGCCATGTCAACAGGTGTTAAGACTACTAAAGAGTACTATACACTCCAGATTCATCTTCTTCTCTCCCCAAGCTCTGGCTCAGAAAAGTTATGCACAGGGAACTCTGTTCAAAGAAAAATCAGGAAGAAAGTTATTTAGAGGCCCCTAGATCCAATTGTCTTCCCATTTTACTCCCCTGTGCATTAATGAAGAACTGCTTGAAATGTTGTCAGAGGAGAAGACCGGATGTTTCCTCTACAAATGCACCCAATTCCTCAGAGTTTTAAGAAATTGAGGACTTTTTTAGGACACAGATCCCACATCTCATGACAGTCATCTCTATCCAGATGCACTGAAGAGTCAGAAAGGATGTGAGAACTTCAGCTGCACTAGCATTGCCAAGTGTTCTTTGGAATATATCTCTGCAGGAAACGGAGACTGGACCCCAGACAACACCTGCTAGCCATCCAACTGGCACATTCCAAATTCCTTTTTCCACTATGGACAGCATGATCACATCATACATGTTCCAACGGATTTCTATAATGGACTTTGGGTTCAAACAGTTGAGCTTTCTTTTTTTCCTCATCTGATAATATGCTATTGTCATTGGTTCAGGAAAACCCATTCTTCTTTTTGTTCTAAATACATTTGCTTTATTTTTCCATTTTATTATTTAGAGTTGTTTGTCTTTTATCCCCATTTATCACCCTGATTTCCCTCTCCAACTGTGTTTATCACTTTATCTTTGCTGTCTATTTCTATGAGATGTATAGTTTCAGTCCCCATATAGTTTTAATATATAATTAATGTAGTTCGCTTGTACCGAATTTTTGATTTTTCGTTACAGAACATACACTGATCATCCATTCATGTCGATATGTATCTGACCTATCAGTTACTGATATTGTGTCCACCACAGCATACCAGTCCATTGTTCATGCAATCGACAGCCAAGTTTCTGCTAATTCCCTTTACCACATTCATCCCTTCAGTTTATTTTCTCAAGCATGTTCCTTTATGTAAGTATGTGAGATTTTCCTTGAGGGACTGACAAAGCCCTTAGATGTTTAACTCAGCCTTATTAAAATGTCTCTAACTACGTCAGATTCGTAGACTCGGTAATAATATAGTCTGTAAGTTGGCAAACACACAGGTACACATTCAGACTTTAGAGAAACAAGAACAGGACTGAGCACAGGCACAAACTGGTCCTGCTGTGAGACTGGCCTTTTGCCAACTCCTGTTTTTATTTAGCTGTTGTGTATCTCGCTCAAACAAGAAGGCCCACTATGCCATTCTAGAGACTCTAGCGGCTGCTTCACCTTAGAACCTGCATTGAATGGCAAATCAAAAGTTCTGGGTATTTCCTTTCCCTTCCCTAGCACATTTATACTAATGAAGGAAGGTTTGGTGGAATGCAGATTTTATGAGCTTGCTGTGACATTCCAGGTGGCCCCTTTGGAAGCAATAGGCTTCAGCTTATAAACCTGTGCTAAATCACATTTTCTACTTTAATGGCTATTATCATGCTGTTGCTTGCTTGCTCTTGAATTTTCAGTTTTATAGATTGATCATTCATATTTCCTAACAAATGCTATAATTTATTTGCTACTGTGGATCATTGCCTTTTTTTCATGGTAACTAACACCTAAGGCTTCCTTTCTTTATGGGTTTTATAATTTACATTTATCATAGGTAGAACAATCTGAAGGTACACATCTCTGTATCTAAATCTGACTGTGAAAGAATGTACATTCTATGTGAAGGTCAAATCTCAGGCAACTGTTTTCCTTTAACAAATCTGAGCAGACACCCATGGTTTCCTGAGACTCTTGACCCTACTGAATAATGGCATAGAAACACCAATGTATCTAACTAATTTCCATAGGCCCAGGAGGTTGTCATCTCAGGTTATATTTAGAAAGATAACCTAGCAAGTGCTAGAGCCAGGTCTAGACAAAACAAGAGCTATGAAGAGTGTTCAACAAACTCTTATACTTTGTAGCTATGTCTACTCTCTGTGTTCCTTTCCTAGGGCTAGTATTGCAATGCTGGATGGAAAAAAATAGAAAACATTTCCTCACTGTTCTGGAGACAAGTATGTAATCAAATTTCAGTAGGGCAAACAGTCTCTGCTGTTATGAATGATTCTTCCTTGTGTCTTCCTGCACCTAATGATCACTGAATATCCTGGGGACATAGGATCTCATTACTTTAAAATATCTAGAAGGTGTTGAACATGGCAAGGGTTAAGGCAGGCATTGCAGGAAAAGTTATGGCATAATAATTTCAGGGAGATTACCCTGTAGTATGAAACCCTGAATTTTAAAAATTAATTCATTGTTTACCCAGAAGCAATTTATTTGTGTGTCTCTGAGTCCTCACATAGCTGACAAGTTATTATAGTTAGAGAATTCCACAATCCACTCCAGCAGCATCATAAATTAGTTACACTTAGAAGTTTCTATTTATGACCATGTGTATGAGTATTGAACCTCATTTCTCAATGCTGACAACTTTACCAACTTTCTGTATACCAACTGAGCATCTGACATATCTCAGATGTGATTCTAACTATCCAGGGTTAGCTTGGATGCCACTAGTTGAAGGCTTAGTCCCACAAATTTTTTTGTGTATGTCCACTGGATTATATATTGGGATATCAATCCCTAATGATCTTTCAGGGTATGACAATATGGGGGGATTAGCTCAGAACTCAGAAAAAGCACGTTACCCTATGGCCATTGGTTTATTATAACAGATATAACCCAGGGTCTGCCCAATGGAAGAAATGCACAAGACAGTACTGGGAAGAGTAATGGAGAATAGCCATCGTTTTCCAAACTTCAAGGTAAATGTGTATAGCACAAAATCTTCTTAAATATTTATAAAAGAAGAGTGTGTGTGTGTGTGTGTGTGTGTGTGTACCATGTATTGCAGATGCCTGTAGAGGACTTTATGTTTCCTGTTGCTAAAATTACAGATAGTGGTAAGATGCATGACGTGGATACACTGGGAACCAAACCCAGGCCTGCTGGAGGAAATACAAGCCCGCCTAAACACTGAGTAATCTCTCCAGCCGCTTCAGGCCTTAATTTTTAAAAGTTTCTATAGCAGCTTTATTACAAATACATTACTGATGAAATCAGTGACTCCTGGTGATCAGTTCAACCTTCAGATCATTTCCTCTTCCAGCAAGAGGCTGGAATAGAGCTGAAATGTGCAGAAACCATTGCGTCCTAAAAATATGAACTCAGTCCTCTGTTTTTGCACTAGAAAACGCCCTGGTAAATGATTTTATAGGAACCTATTCATGATGACCTTCTGATCTAGTTGTAGAATGTGTGTATTTTATTTCTCTCTCAATAGACTCAACCAATAGAAATAAATTTCAGTTTTCTCTAAATCTAGAGTTGGAACTATGGCCTATGGTCCCAAGCTAACTTACAATTTCGTTTCAGCAGTTTCTGCATTAAAAATAGCTTTAGTAGAGGCTGGAGAGGAGGCTGGGGAGGAGGCTCTGTGGTTAACAACGCTTCCAGCTATTGTGTTGAACCTGCTGCAGTTTACAGCAACCACATTAAGTGACCCTCAGTCTCTTGTAACTCCAGCCCCAAGAGATCCAACATCCTCTTCTGTCCCCCATGGGCAGTGTTCACACATGTTCATGTAAACGAAAAGCATACACATTGATAAAACGGTAAAAGCTTAAGTCACTTTTATAGATCAATATTTGCAATAAATATTTGAATCTAATATTGAGTAAATGTGACTTTCTCTCAAAGTAATCTTATCATTCTTATTAGTAGACTTATAAATAATTTCATCTCACTTATTACTGATGTTATAGTTTGACTTCATAACAGTATTTTGTAGAAACCTCGTTTTTCTCTTTCTATAGCTTAACTCTTAGGTATTACCCTCACTTTATTAGTCCCCAAACATAACATACTACCTATAACTTAATGTTTTAGTATGTAACTCCTTTCCTGCTGGATATTGAATATAATCAGTGACTGAAACTTGTGAAAATGAAAATAAGCTCACTCAGCACAGGTTATAGTGCCCTGAGCTGGGGGGTTGGGGCAGGGGCTGTTGTGCAGGTTTAGTTACAAAGCTTCATGACTCAAAAGCACAGGCACAGATCTGCAGCAGATGTGGCCAATTTACTCCTTTCCTGACCAGATGGAGGCTATAAAGTCGGAAACAAGACAACCTTCTTTGTACCAGTTCTTTACACTGTCAACACATAAACTCTACAAAAAGGGGAGGGGGCCTTAGCTTTCTTCAGGCTAAAACACTTCCATTGAGTTTTATTAGCCTAATTCTCGCCCATATGCATGGCAACCCCACAGAAAGATGCTGTTATGCTCCAGGCACCTGCACAGTAGCAGGAGATCTTTAGATCAGAAGCAGTGGGACACTGTGATTTTCTGAGAGTGAAATAGGAAGTCATGGTTTTATCCTACCACTTAACACCTAGGTAGCCCCGTCTGTATCAAGTTACTTACCCTAGTATTTACCCACCATTTTCCTGTATGTGAATAGCAATTGTAATGTATAACTACTTACAAGGCTGCAGTGGTGAACGTTTAGCCTATGTAATATAGGTACTGATGCATCAGAAATTTGCATAAAAAGGCAGGTGGAACTCTGCCGATGAGACTTATTCATGGCGAAGGTGGGATCTAAATTACCACTGGCATGTCATAGGTCCAGCATTGTGCTTCAGACATAAGATTCATAATTGTTGCCGCTATCACAATGACACAACCCTTCTCTTCTTCCTTAAATCTACCTCCTACTTTATCTACTAAATCACCCCGAATTTCCAATTTAGTCTTTCACTTGGCATAAAATCATCCACTTTACTTTTTTATAATAATATCATATGGTAAATATCTACCAGTAAGCTCACTGGAAGTAAATATTTAGAAAGTAACCCTCAGAATTAATGTATCCAAGAAACTTTACTATTTTTCTCACATCAAGAACCATAACTTACTTAGAAAGACAAATGGGATGGGCTTTGGATGTAGGAGAAAACAAGAAAAAGGACAGGAACCTACCGCAGAGGGCCTCTGAAAGACTCTACCTAGCAGTATACCAAAGCAGATACTGAGACTCATAACCAAACCCTTGGCAGGGTGCAGGGAATCATATGAAAGAAGGGGGAATTAGTATGACCTGGAGAGGACAGGAGCTCCACAAGGACCAAATATATGTGAGAACAGAAGTCTTTTATGAGAATGTTTCTCCAACCAAGGACCATGTATGGCTATAACCTAGAACCCCTGCTTGGATATAGCCCATGGTAGCTCAGTATCCAAGTGGGTACCCTAGTAAGGGGAAGAGGGACTATTTCTGACATGAACTCAATGGCTGGCTTTTTTTACATCTCCCCACCCCCGAGGGAGGAGCAGCCCTGCTAGGCCACAGAGGAGGACTCTGCAGACAGTCCTGAAGATATCTGATAAACCAGGGTCAGATGAAAAGGGAGGAGGTCCATCCCTATCAGTGGACTTGGAAAGGGGCAGGGAGATGAGGGAGGGAGGGTGGGATTAGGAGGGAATGAGGGAGAGGGATATAAAAGCGATATAAAGTTAATAAATTGCAACTAATTATAAAAAAAATAAAAAAGAAATAAAAAGAACCATAACTGGTAGTCTAGTTGCTAGAAGCAAATAAAGTTGTTGTTGTTGTTTTTTAATAAACCTAGGTATTTTCCAAGAAAGACTTGTGGTGGATTTAACACAGTTTACCCACATGAGCCCATATGAGTAAAATCTTCAAAAAGAATGTTGCCATCACTACCCCCAATGCATATCATCAAATTCTAGACTTCAGTATACAGGTCTTAGGGAATAGCCTTGAGAGGGAGGTATTCAGGTGATGATGATGGGGTGCTTATGAATACAATGGGTTCCCTTATCACTAGGAACCTCGGAAAACTTTTGTGGCTGCTTTCTACCACACAAATAATAACAATAAATTGGCAGCCTGTGCCTCAAAAGATGAGATTTCTTGAGCTATATATCCTGACTCAGATCTCAGACCTTCAACCTTCCCAACAGTAAGATACATATTTGTGCTCCATATAAACCATATTTTGTCATCCCTATCCAGACTAATTAAAATTTAGAAAATTACTTAATATCCATGACTGGGAGACATATCAAAGAGGGTCAATGCAATTCTACAGTTTGATTCTATATGCTATTATATATAAAAGAAATGATACAGTGGCTTTGTCTGGCATGTGCCAAGTATTATTTTAAAATCTTTACACATATTAACTTATGAACTTCTTACAAGAGTTCTATCATGTAATATATTACACATCCCTCAACTTCCACGTTCTATTATTTTGGCCTTTCCTTTCTAGTATCACATCACAACTACAGCAAGCAGCTTGGCACAAATTTCTACCAGCTTCATGTTGGCAGTAGTAAATTTCCAGTTACCCATGCCATTGCTCTTTGCTTTCAGGACTTCGGGTATTCCAGAATAGGATGACAAGCAACCTGCTCAGTGTCTACATATGTGAACACAGAAATGAAGCAGAACTAACTCCAAAGCAAGAGTTCATTTAATGAAGGTCATCAAATGGTAGAGATATGGTGCCTTGCCATTCACCTGAGAACAGGCTTCATTCAAATGCTTTTCACGGGGCATTGTGAGATAGTAATGCAGAGTTAAGAAGCCAGTCATATGTAGCAAAGGAAGCTATAATATGTCTTCATAGAGGCATGTCCTTTTCACTGCTTCACTCCTCTGTATGAAGCATTTCTCCCCCATGGGTCACCTGGCCAAACACATATGCGTTCATCTCACATATTAACTTACAACTCAGAATTGGATTTCTGAAAAACTTAGTGCTAACCAAGTTATTGCCAAAAGTAACTTGCTTTACTGTTCTGCAGGCTGCCTATAAGGAATTTTTGGAGTCTGAATTCAATAAGTAGTCAGATGGCAATGAGATATCTAATTGGTATGAGGGTTGTCATTAAAATTCAGTGGAATTGGGTTGGCTAGAGCTCCTTATGAAGGGCAAGTAGCTAAAGTAATGGGTGATCTGATGGTGCCATGTTAATACACAAGGCAGCTGATGATCCTTTAAGATTAAAGAGCATCCTTGTTCTCTCTCTCTCCTCCCCTATCTACATCTTGTAAGATAGGATCTAATTATGTGGCACAGATATTTCTCTAACTCTCGACTGATTCCTGAAGGCTGGCATTGCAGATATGAACCACAACATCTGGCTTTGTTAGAAGTCTTTTTATTTTTTTTTAATATGTGTGAGTGTTTTGCCTGCATGCATGTATGTGCACCTCGTGTATGAATTGTGCCCACAAAATAAAGTTTCAGGTCTCCTAGAACTGGAACTACATACAATAGTGAGCTGCCATGTGGGTGCTGGGAATCAAGCCCAGGTTCTCTGCAAGAGCAGCCAGTATTCAGTAAACACTAAGCTATCTTTCCATTCCTGGTAGACGTTTTAAGAAAATAAAATGGAATAATACTAAGCAACCTCAGTTAAAAGCATTTGATGAAAGCCATTTATCCTTCCTGGAAGTTTGAAAAAGACCCTTATCTGCAGATGAAGGGATGTTGCATTGGAAATCAGCCTCCTTGCTAGCCGCTTGGGAGGATGGCAGATCTTAAAAGAAACTACCAAGTTCAGTAATGGGTCTCTTACATAAAAATCAGAAATAAATAAAACTGTCTTGGCTGGGAAGAAAGAGAGAAAATAAATATTAATGTTATTGTTAAATACATATTAAATATATGTAATGTACATAATTTAATATATTTAACATATTTAATTTATAAAGTTTTAAAATAATTTTTGTAATGTTCTATTTGTTGAAATATGTTTTATACATAATAAAATTTACCCCTTAAGTACAGAATTCTATAAATTTTGAAAGAGTCACACTCATGCAACCACTACCATGATCAGGATTCAGAATATTTTCATCACCCTAAAATGTTCCCCCGACACCCATTGAAGTCAGTCACCCTCACCTTCACTGTCTGGAATCCAATGGTATATCTTCTGTCCCCATGGTTATATAATTCATTGATTGCCGCACAAAGTTTTAAAGGGTTTGGATTTTTATTTGCTTCATTCACGCTCATTTTCAGAGTCACTATTTGGTGGCAGAGATTTAATAATACCCTTGCTTTAATTGATGGATAGCATTCTACATTGTTTTTAAATTAACCTAAGCCTGAGAGTCAGGAAATAGCAAATTTCCATGGATTACACATGCCTCCAAGAACATGGAAGACACCTTTCCTGGAGGCGCAACACAACTAAGTAGAAATCAAGGCTTGGCAGTGAAGTGCACACCTCACTGGGAGGAAATAGCATCTGCTTACAGATAAAAGCATCTTGATATAGTAAATGGAAAATAAACTAAACTTCTTCCCCCATACCCCTACACACAAAGAAACTAACAATGTGTTTGTGCCATTGACTTATAGATATTCCATGCCAAAGGTATTTTGAAAATGTGATTTAAAAAGTTAAAATTGGAAGTTATTTTTTTTTCATTAAACCAATCTAATCACATTGGCCCTTAAGACTTGAAGCAAAAAGCAGAAGGGCCAATCAGAAAATATGTGACCTGAGAAAGGCCTTTATTTTTTGCTGTCTATGAAGAGGAAGATTGGGGAGGTGGGTAAAATAGCCAAAGAATATAACATCTGCTAGACCTGGGATTCACTTCATACTACATCCATGGAAAAAAATGGAAAGCTGTTTGTATAGCTGTGGGAAACTGAATTCAAACAACAACCTAAATGAATAGAAAACACACTCCCCTGAAGTCCCCAGAATGGAACTAAACCTACTGATGCTTAACTTCAGTTCAGCTTGTGCTCCACTGACTTCTGACGAGCAAAATCAAAAAATAACGAGGTTGCTTCATTTCAAGTCACTGAACTTTTTGTTATTTGTTACAAAATTACTGGGAAAAAGTTCATGGGCCATGAATTCAGTGCAAAACACTCTGCATATCTTAAACATGTTAAATTTGGGGTCTGGGTACTTGAGCATCTTTTGAATATATGTCTAGGAATGGTATAGCTGGATCTTGAGGAAGGAAGCACTATTCCTAATTGTCTGAGAAAGCACCAGATTGATTTCCAGAGTAGTTATACAAGTTTACATTCCCACCAGCAGTGGAGGAAGGTTCCCACAACCTCTTGGCCTGCTCTTTGATCACCTCTCCCTGAGGGGGGAGCAGCCTTACCAGGCCACAGAGGAAGACAATGCAGCCACTCCTGATGAGACCTGATAGACTAGGATCAGAAGGAAGGAGAGGAAGACCTCCCCTATCAGTGGACTTGGGGTGGGACATGTGTGGAGAAGAGGAGGGAGGGTGGAACTGAGAGGGGAGGAGGGAAGGGTTTATGGGGAGATACAAAGTGAATAAAAATAAAAATTAAAAAAATTTGGGGTCTGGGAGGCAAGATAAAGACAAGGTCAGACACTGAACATTTATGGACATTGATACCCTCTAGCCTAACCTGGTCACCATTCTTCCAGAGATAACTGATGGTAGGCTACTGCTGCTCCCAGGATCCTTCTTGACATTTGACATAATGATGGCCAGCAGTAACAGATTCGGAGGGCTGAAGAGTTCACAACTTTCCTAGGCCTTCAGTTTCAGGTTGGGATTAATGAGACATCCACCTTCATGGATTTAGCTGAATTCTCAGCCATTATTGGATTACCCAAACAATAACATGTAAACCAACCTAACAAATTCCCTTTTGATATGTTCACTCTGTCAGTTTTGTTCTGCTCTGGAACCTATGTAATGCCACTTTCTCCTTTACTGTTTTATTGTTGTTTTGGACACGTATGCCATAAGCACACTATAACAATTTATTTAAAATTTTTCTCCTTTTTCTATACATTTCTAAGTGGATCTATACATTTCATTTTATTATTTGTTAGAATGAAGATATTTCTCAAATATATACTTGACTTAATGCAATATTGTTATTATAGTATGTCTTGACCCAAGGAAGAATGGTTCTTCCTAGGAAAACAGTGAAGTTGGATCTTACAGGAAACCTGCCTCTCTGTATTGTAAAGAGAATGGATAATAGCATGTGACAACGTGGCATGTATAAAGCATTAGTTTCATGTCCCCGTGTAAATTTCAAATTTCCTGGTAATAGATATTATTCCAATGTCTGAGGCCATTAGGTTACTTTACTCATTCTGGTCTCATTAGAACTATCTTCCTCCTCCTCCTCCCTCTCTTGTCCTGAACAGTTATTTTCACAGACTTGCATTTCTGCCATGTAGCAGAATACAGTACCAGCAACTTTCATGACTGCCACTACAGAGAAATGTTGGATCAAACTAGAGCCTCTCATTTCCAAATCAGATGCAAACTTTTATTTTTCTGTATTTGGAAAGGCACACATCCATGCAGCCATGGTTTTCATCCAAGTAGTCAGGATGACTGACAGAATGGCTCCTGGAGAAACTGCAAAGATGGGAGATGTCTTTGTTAGGTTTCTTCTGCTGTGGTAAAGCACCATGACCAAAAGCAATCTGGGAAAGAGTTTATGTCATCTTACAACTCTCAGTTCACACTCTGTAAGAGAAGCTGGGGCAGGAAATCAAGGCAAGAACCTAGCATCAAGAGCTGAAGAAGAAGCCATGGATCTTACAAAAGGCTTATTGACCTTCTCCTCATGGGTTGCTCAGCCTGTCTTCTCATGCCATTCACACACACACACAAAAACACAAAAACTATGGTAGCACCCACCAATGGGGTGGGCCATTTCACATCAACCATTAATCAAGACAATACCCTACACACTTTCTTACAGGCCAATACTATGAAAGCATTTTCTCAGTTAAGATTTCTTCTTCCCAGACAGGTGTAGGTTTGTGTCAAGTTGACAAAAACCAACCAGCACAGGAGAAAAATACAGTGAATGAAAGTTGACAGAAGAATTCTTTAGGAGAATGCAAGGTGGTGCCCAAAGCATGAGAGGAAAAACAACAAACAAACAAATATTTTGAACAAGAAATGCATGTACTGTCTGAATAAAAAAAGATAAAGGTAGTTAGCATATCCAAAAATCAAAGGACCAACATCAAATCAGTTTTGAACTTTTCAGAAGTTTCATAGTGTAAATGCTACAGTGAGTTAAACTCGAAGGTAAATGTGATTTTTGAATCTCTGAAGGCAGCAACTAATCAACAATTAACTTCCATTGGGACTGTGTAATATCCATATGTATATTTATATATAGCTTACTCTTACCTACTTCAAAATCTTTTGTGTTGGCTTATAATGAAAGACAAGAGCTTAAGGTAATTTGACAGCATAATAAGAAAGCTTTGTCTGAAGGAGAGTAGCTGAGCAGAAATGTCAGAGAAAGCTATGAAGACTGAGTATTACCAGGCCACAGAGGAAGATCTTGCAACTACTCCTCATGAGAGCTGATAGACTAGGATCAGAAGGAAGGAAAGGAAGACCTTCCCTATCAGTGGACTTGGGGAGGGGTATGTGTGGAGAAGGGGGAGGGAAGATGGGATTGGGAGGGGAGGAGGGAGAGGTTTATGGGGGTATACAAAGTGAATAAAGTGTAATTAATAAAAAAATGTCTTATATTGGGAAAAAAACCGCCTCTAAGCTTGCCAACCTAGGAAGGCAGAAAGCAACTGACCCACTAGGCTGTTTCTTCTGACTACATTGCTTACTTTTTATTATTGATATTATTAATTATATTATTAATATTTATAATATTAATTATATTATTAATATTATTGAATATTACCAGAGGAAACGGTATATAACAGCTCAATATATTACCTGATTTTTTTTGCTAAACAATAATGTGATTAAAGGTATAGAAATGTCTGTTTGACAGGTTAATGGATGATATTAACTGGTCTGTCCTAGAACAAAGTGGCGGGAGACAACACTTTGGAGTGTTCTAGTACCAAACTTGAATGTTGCTTTCAGAATCAGATGATGATGGGAAGGTGCTAAAACATGTGCTCGGTTACTGATGTTTCAGAAATACAGCTTCCTTCTATACTCCTGTTGTTAAATTACTTGCCTAATTTTTAAATCCAGAGTTTCCTGAAGTTTGATTGTTCTACTGAACAAATAACAACTGTACAGTATCTTTGGATAAATAAATGTCAGATGTGCTTTTATCTTATTAAGTAGCTTGATTTTATGTCACACTGCCCAAACTTTTCATTTACAAGAGTATATCTTCTTTTCTTAAATATTTATTTTATCTTTTATTGTGTATTTGTGTTTGTATGCAGGTAGGTGCCTAAAGAGGCTAGAAGAAGATTTCAGATACCCCAGAGCTGGAATACAGGCAGATGTGAGCCACCTGGCATGAGTTCTGGGAACAAAAGCTTAGGTCCTCTGAAGGAGTAATATTTGCTCTTAATTTCTGAGCCATCTCTCTAGCCCCAAGAGGGATAGTTATTTAAAAAATATTGAGTCAAATGCAAAGAATTTCCTTTCCATAAAAAAAATCAAGTAAATGAAAAGATGGGAGAAAATAAAAAGAAGGAAGAGAAGAAAGCAAATGAGGAGTCAGAAGGCATAAGAAAGAGAAGTGGAAAGAAGACAGAAATCGTATTTATGTAAAGAATGACTTGTGTGGTGTGAAAATCGGTTACTCTAAACTTTGTGGTAATCAAGTTTAGTCTCCCACCGTTTACATATATATATATATAATTAATTTATTTTTACTATAAATTGAGATAACATATAGTATAAATCAGGTATGCCTACAAAATGCATTATATTCTTCTTCAGGTGTATTCATGCTTTGAAATGATTCATCTACTTCCACACAGTAAGACTCTTGTGAACTTTCATGGTAAGATTCTCTCTCCATTAGAATTTCATTGAGAATCAAACGGTCTTTCCTCAAATTACCATTTATTGTTTTGTGACTGGCCATTCCTTTATCTCAAAAGTGAGATACTAATATCTGGCCTAACCTTACAGATTTAAGAAGGACATTGATTGGGCAACATTAGTTATAAGTAGACCTTTAAATGAAAAAGGTTCATTGAACCACACTAACCCCAGTTCCGGTCCTAGATCTGCTATTCAGTCTGTGATCCAGGAGACCTAGATCACTGTTGCTTTGAAATGGTTATCAGTGAAGGTTACAGACAAGGACATCACAGTCAGGTTCCTTGAATGAGGCCAAAGTGGAATTTTTGTGAATATAAAAAAACATGGCAGAAGAAATACAAAAGTGCTAAATATTATTACTAAATACAAAATACTATATATTATTCAGACAAATATCTTTGAGGAAATAATCTAAGGGAAGTCTACACCCAGAATTCATTCTTTTCTAACCTGCTAAACTGGCAAAATATTTTTAAGGCTTTAGAGATAGAGGTCCTATTGAAGTGTATAATGTAACTTTTGTACATTGCATCTTAAGATGTATTGAAATGTACTGTTGCATGAATATACATATACACTACTTTTCAAGCATTTTCTCTATTGTAAGACCAATGTCATTGACCATGTTACAGAGAAGACTCATACTCAGAACACAAGTGTTTTGGCAGAATCAACCATAAAGCACCACTCAGAATACCTACTACAAGAATAGGAAGCTACATGGATGTGTTTGGTAAATGAATAAATTTACAAGTGAATTAACATTGAGAACATCAACTTTTTCTTCCATTTTGAGTTACAATTTCATAATAAATATAAAAACAGCATAAAAAGAAGCTTAAAATTAAGATTTGTTGGGGATCTATGCTCCCTATATTTCAAATTTATAGTTTCTAAATTATTTTGCAATTTCTGCTTTCTTCCTCAAAATAAATATGTAAGCCACTACACGTCGCTTTCCAGTATAGCTCTTACTTTTTAGCTCAGCTACCAGCAGTCTTATCACATTTATTCCCCCAGCTTTTTATAGCTTCAAAAACAGGATGTTCAAATTAAGCACCATGTATGTTGTAAAGACTGTTTTATGGATTACTTAAAAGTATTCATGAGTATGAATGTGTTTATCCTTTGATCTATGACTTTATTCTGAGGCCTCCACTGCTTAGATTCCCCAAGGCTTCTCCCAACAGGGAGGCCCAATTCTGTGGTGATGAATAATGTGAGGAGCTCTGTTTCTAATTTAGGCTCCTTACCTGCCACAGAGCTTTCAGATTGCATAACGGACCACAGGAGCCAATGAGATTTACTTCTCTTAGGAAGGAGGTGACATGTGGACATGGCTCAGGACCAGCCCTCTTTTTCCATCTCAGTTCACCAGAGTATAAAAGTCCAGTTCTCTATGTACTTCGCAGGAACAGTAATAATGATGAGAAAGACTGACTGGACATCAAAGTGAAGTTATTATAAATGTGGCTGGATTGAGATGTTTTAGATTATTATTAATCTTGTTTGGTGTTTAAACTCCTCTAGGCTTCTATTGAACCTTATGCAATTATTCTCCTAGTGCTCAGATTTCCTATTACTGCCTCTGTCATACATGACATTGAATGTCCATTCGTCCTCAAGTGATATGGAGATGAAAATGAACTTCTGTGACCTTCTAGACAATCCAGAAATCAAAGCTGATGGAGTAGTGTAATTTCTTTTCATATTTCATAGTTTCATAAAGGGATCATCCCTCAACTGCCCTTTCTAACTGTCAAATAACTAAAGAAAAAAGTTTGAAATAAATGTGTACTATTAAAGGAATATCAAAGAAAGGAAACAAAAGAAAATATAGTAAGTCTGTGCCAACTTTTTGTATTACATTCTGTGACAGAAATCTTTAATTTAGAGCCAATTTAGCAAGTTTAGCCACCAATCCAAGCTGTTAGTCACAGTTTTAAAAATTAAGTGCAAAACATAACATAAAATATTAAGGATAACAGGAAAATTTTACAAAAGGTATAGCATAACATCTCCTGGAATTCCAACTAGCACATTAGATTTAAGCTTTCTGAACACATCTCTAAGGACTGCAATTACATGTTTATAGGCTTGTTTTTTTTTTCATTAGAAATGAATGAAAAATATAGTCAGTTCGCTGAAAATGCAAAGAGGAACTGTCTCTACCAAGCTGCTGGCATCCTTGTTGCTGAATAGCATGTCCACCTGTGATCCCTTTGTAGCTCAGCTGTCTGTCAAGACTGTAACTGAGGTCTCCACTCAGTCTCTCAAGGCTGCTAGCTTGTGCTTTGATCTGGAACCCAGAATCCCCCTCCATGTGCATTCTGCTTGCTGACAGGATCCAGTGCCTTGTACCTACAGTTTGGAGATCTCATCCTTCTTACTATTCATCAGGTGGAGCTCACTCTCCCTGCTTGTAGAAGAGACACTTAGTTGCAGCTATATGACCCTATTCCAAAAGAATATTTATTTCTCAAAGCTAAAGGAAAGACTCTTGGTTTGATTGTTTCTAACCTATTTTAAGAATTTACCTGCCTGACTCATTCCTGGGGGGGGAGGGGGGAGTCCTTTTGATTAACTCCACATCAACTCATTGGAGCCCTTTATTTCTATCTGCACATCTCTCTACCTTTGTTATGCTACGCATGGGAACATTAGCCAATGGTGCTCACAGCTCCTGCCAACTCTCCAGGGAAGTGCATGAGACAGGCTCACCAGAGGCAAGAGTCTGGACAGCCATCTTAAAATTCATTCTGACAAAAGCAGCTACTTTCCCAGGAATCCTGCAGGAATATTACGTAAATAGTTTACTTTTGCTCTACCCTTAAAAGCTAACTGTGTACTCAAACGATCCTGGCGAAACTCTAGAATGTAAGGTGTATAGAGTATATATAAAGTATATTATTTCCTGGGATACCCTAATTCCACCGCAAGGAGCTGAGCCTAATTGGAAAGACATAGGTATTACAACCTGTGGAATAATGGAACTTGAAAAGCCTTGAATTGTATGATAAAAGACATGAAAAGCAGCAAGAACGAAAACTCCAATTAGTAATAATGAGATAAGGAAAGGACTGCTCTTAAAGCAAAATACCATTCCCCCACACACATTTTTACCACTAGGCATGCCTAGTCTTTTAGCACATAGCTAGAAGTACCTGTAGTAGCACTCACCTACTACAAGAAATTAATACCTGTATGATTTAAGGGAAATCATACAAGTATTAATGCATGTTGAAAGGAAGGGAAATCTCAGGAAAAAAATTCACTAAAGTTTCATTGTCAATTGGGAGAGAGGAAAGGAAGAAGCCAGACAGGGAGCAAAGTTTGTGATATAAAGGGAGAGAGGCTGTTCCAGAAAAACAAAATAATGTGATCGTAGTCATAATATAGTATGTAGTGTGTGTGTATGCATAACCCTAACAGTAGAGCTAAATGTGAGTCTATGAAAAAAGTAAAATAACAGAAAGAAGGCAGTGGGCTCTTGTGCATAAACCAATAAATCAAGTTTAAAGAAAGCTGTACAAAAATGTGCAGATTTAAAATCTGTTCCTTGCTTTCTGCTTCTTTGTTTTTTGTTTTAATCCCAACAGGATGTATACAGAAGTCCTTGTTCCTCAGCACCTTGCAAAGGACTTAGTCATCTCTTTTTCACAGCAAATGTTAGTGATTGATTTGTGGTGCATCCTCTCAGCTAGAATCTAGTGCTCAAGAAACCATAGCAAATTGCAGATTCTCTCCAGTACAAAGATAAACACTCCTTAAATTCAAGATACTCACTGTAATACTCAATGCTGGGGTTGTTGCCCAGTGAAAGAGCACTTAAATAGCACACACAGGGTCCTGGATTCTATCTGCAGTTTTTCACAAACCCATCTGGATTTCCAAAGTAACTCACTTGACTTCTAGCTCTTTATTGAATCAAAGAGTAGCTTCTGAACCCTTTAAGCATAGTGGGCCATAGTAAACATAGTAAAATAGAACAGAGGTATGCTATAGTTCATGTAAGTATCTCCTAACAGAATTTGGAGCTCAGGAGACAGGGTGAATCAACAGAGCATGCCCCTGAGGAGAAGATGAGATCCCTTCCTTTCCTATTGTCTTTCCCAACTGCCATAGGATGAACAGTTTTGCCTATCACTCTTCCCAATATGATGCCTCCTGTTCACATGCCCAACTGATCATAAATGGAAATACCCCAAACTGAAAATTAAAATAACTCGCTCTTTTTATAAGTCAATTTCCTTACAAATTATGTACAGTAATGTGGAAGTGGCCAGCATGAGGTACCAGGTTTCTTTACATACACAGTATCAGGAGTTAGTGAGCTTGTGGGAAACTCTCTTTAGTAATAAGAACTCTACATTCTTTCCTTCCAAACTAAGACTTCTTTCTGGACAGTCCCACTTTGAAGTTCCTTTTTTTACAATTTTTATATTAGTTACAGGTTATTTACTTTGTATCCCAGCTGTAGCCCCCTTTCTTATTCCTTCCCAACCCCCCCCTCCCTAAACTTCCTGCCTCTCTTCAAGTCCACTGATAGGAGAGGTTCTACTCCCCTTCCATCTGACCCTAGTTTATCAGGTCTCATCAGGACTGGCTGCAATGTCCTCCTCTGTGGTCTAGCAAGGCTCCTCCTCCCTCAGGGTGGGGAGAAGGTCAAAGAACCAGACACTGAGTTCATGTCACAGACAGTTCTTGTTCCCCTTACTAGGGAACCCACTTTGATGCTGAGCTGCCATAGGCTATGTCTGAGCAGGGGTTCTAAGTTATATCCATGCATGGTCCTTGGTTGTGGGACCAGACTCAGAAAAGGCCCCTGTGCCCAGATATATTTGATCCTTGTGGCACTCCCATCCTCTACAGGTCTTACTAACTCTCCCATCTTTCATTTGATCCCCTGCACTCTGCCCAAGGTTTGGTTATGGAGCTCAACATCTGCTCTGATACACTGATAGGTAGAATCTTTCAGAGGCCTTCTATCGGAAGCTTCTGTCCTGTCTCTTGTTTTCTCCTACTTCCAATGTCCTTCTATTTGTCTTTCTAAGTGAGGATTGATCATCTTACCCAGGGATCTCCTTCTTGTTTAGCTCCTTTAGATGTACAGATTTTAGTATGTTTATCCTATCTTATAGGTCTAGTATCCACTTATAAGTGAGTATATACCATGTGTGTATTTCTGCTTCTGGGATACCTTACTCAAGATGATCTTTTCGAGATCCCACCATTTGCCTACAAACTTCATGGTGTCCTTGTTTTTCATTACTGAGTAGTATTCAATTGTGTAAATGTACCACAGTTTCTGTATCCATTTCTCAATTGAGGGACATCTGGATTGTTTCCAGAATCTGGCTATTACAAATAAAGCTGCTACAAACATGGTTGAACAAATGTTCAACAAATGTTGTTGTGTACTTGAGCATATTTTGGCTATATGCCTAGGAGTGGTATAGCTAGATCTTGAGGAAACAGTATTCCTACCTGTCTGAGAAAGCGCCAGATTGATTTCAAGAGTAGTTGTACAAGTTCACATTCCCACCAGCAGCGGAGGAGGGTTCCCCTTTCTACACAACCTCTCCAGTACGTGTTGTCACTTGAGATAAGCTGTAAAGCAAAGGACACTGTCATCAGAACAAAATGACAGACTACAGACTGGGAAAGGATCTTCACCAACCCTATATCTGACAGAGGGCTAATATCCAGAATATATAAAGAACTAAAGAAGTTAAAAAGCAACAAATCTTTCCATCTTCTGATATCTTCTTCTAATTCTTTCTTCAGAGACTTGAAATTTTTTTCAGCTTGGCAGGATTAACATAGTAAAAATGGCCATCTTACCAAAAGCAATCTACAGATTCAATGCACTTCCCATCAAATTACCAATACAGTTCTTTACAGACCTTGAAAGAAAAATTCTCAACATCATATAGAATAACAAGAAATCCAGAATTGCTAAAACAATCCTCTACAATAAAAAATCTTCTGGAGGTATCTCTATCCTTGATCTCAAGTTGTATTATAGAGCAACAGTAATAAAAACTGCACGGTACTTGCATAGAAACAGAATGGTAGATCAATGGAACTGAATAGAAGACCCTGAAATAAATCCACACACTTATGGACGCCTGATATTTTACAAAGATGCCAAAACCACACAATGGAAAAAAGATAGCATCTTCAATAAGTGGTGCTGGTCTAACTGGATGTCTACATGTAGAAAAATGCAAATAGATCCATACTTATCACACTACACAAAACTAAAGTCCAAGTGGATCAAAGACCTCAACATAAAACCAGACACATTAAATTGGTTAGAAGAAAAAGTGGGGAAGAGCCTTGAACTCATTGGTACAGGAGACAACTGCCTGAACAGAACACCAACAGCACAGGCTATAAGAGTAACAGTCAATAAATGGGACCTCATGAAACTGAAAAGCTTCTGTAAAGCGAAGGACACTGCCATCAAAACAAAACAACTGCCTACAGATTGGGAAAGAATCTTCACCAAACCTTTATCTGACAGAGGGCTAATATCCAGTATATATAAAGAACTACAGAAGTTTAAAAGCAAAAAATCAAGTAATCCAATTAAAAAATGGGGTACAGAGCTAAACAGAGAACTCTCAATAGAGGAATATCTAAAGGCAGAGAAACACTTAAAGAAATGCTCAACACCATTAGCCATCAGGGAAATGCAAATCAAAACGACCCTGCGATTCTACCTCACACCCATCAGAATGGCCAAGATCAAAAACTCAAGGGACAACACATGCTGGAGAGGTTGTGGAGAAAGGGGAACCCTCCTCCATTGTTGGTGGGAATGTAAACTTGTACAACCACTCTGGAAGTCAATCTGGCACTTTCTCAGACAACTAGGAATAGCACTTCCTCAAGATCCAGCTATACCACCTCTAAGCATATATCCAAAAGAGGCTCAAGTACACGATAAGGACATTTGCTCAACCATGTTTGTAGCTGCTTTATTTGTAATAGCCAGAAGCTGGAAACAACCCAGATGCCCCTCAACTGAGTAATGGACACAGAAATTGTAGTACATCTACACAATGGAATATTACTCAGCAATAAAAAACAAGAATATCATGAAATTTGCAGGTAAATTTGTGGGAACTGGAATGGATCATCCTGATTGAGCTATCCCAGAAGCAGAAAGACAACACGGTATATATTCACTCATATAAACATATAATATAGGACGAACCTACTAAAATCTGTACACCTAAAGAAACTAATTAAGAGGGAGGACTCTAGTTAAAATGCTCAATCCCCAACCAGAAAGGTAAAGCAGATGGACATCAGAAGAAGAAGAAAACAGGAAATAAGTTAGGATCTTGTCACACAGGGCCTCTGAAAGGCTCTGCCCTGCAGAATATCAAAGCAGATGCTGAGACTTATGGCCAACTGTTGGGCAGATTGCATGGAATCTCACGAAAGATGTGGGAAATAGTAAGATAGGTAGAGGACAAGAGCTCCACAAGGAGAGCAACAGAACCAAAAAATCTGAGCACAGGGGTCTTTCCTGAGACTAATACTTCAACCAAGTACCATGCAAGGAGAAAACCTAGAACCCCTGCACAGATGTAGCCCATGGCAGTTCAGTGTCCAAGTGGGTTCCATAGTAATGGGAAAAGGAACTGCCTTTGACATGAACTGATTGGCCTGCTCTTTGATCACCTCACCAGGATGGGGAAGCAGCCTTACCAGGCCACAGAGGAAGACAATGCAGCCACTCCTGATGAGAGCTGATAAACTAGGATCAGAAAGAAGGAGAGGAAGACCTCCCCTATCAGTGGACTTGGGGAGGGGCATGCGTGGAGAAGGGGAAGGGAAGGTGGGATTGGAAGGGGAGGAGGAAGGGGCTTATGGGGGGATACAAAGTGAATAAAATATAATTAATAAATAAAAAGAAAAAAGCAACAAATCATGCAATCCAATTAAAAAATTGGGTTTGGAGCTAAACAGAGAATTCTCTGTACAGGAATACAGAATGACAGAGAAACACTTAAAGAACTGTTCAATGTCCTTAGCCATCAAGGAGATGCAAATCAATATGACCCTGAGATTTCACCTTACACTTTGAGGTTTCTAAATCACTACTCTCATGGCTGATGTCAGGCTCATTTGTTTGTTAGGGGCCCCTGCTGGATGCTGAGTGCAGCACCAGCAGATGGAGAAAACAGCAAAGTGAATCATGGCTGGTCCTACAGCTGATAGGTCTTCAAAAATGATGAGCAGGGAGCCATCATCCCACAGTATCTCATGTAGGAAGCTGAGCAATATTATAATAAAAACCAATGCTCAAAGGAGGTTTGTTGCTATTTTCAGGGTTTTTTTCCCTTACTTCATGTATAGAGTCTCCAGCATCTGCCTGTTGCTGCACTAAATTTTAGCTAAGAAGCAGAAGTTTCCATACAATATACATAACAAATTAAATCCCTCCCAATGCAGAAACTATGAATAAAGTAATTCAAAGAAGAAAGTGATGGTATCTGAGAGGGCAGTTTTGGATGATCACTTCAAAGTTAGGAGCTGTTTCCTAGACCAGTGAGAAAACATACTTCAAATGTAAGAGGCCAAATACATAGAAAGATAAGAAAAAGAAAATAGGGGAAAACTAAACAAATTGATTAAACTGAAGCAAAAATTAACTTGTGTAACAAATTAAGGAGAAATAGTACACTGGCTTGTGTTAGTTTGACACAAGCTAGAGTCATCAGAACGGAGGGAGTCTCAGTTGAGGAAATGCCTCCATGAGATCCAGCTGTGAGGCATTTTCTCAATTAGTGATCAATGCAGGAGGATCCTTGTGGGTGGTGCTATTCCTGGGCTAGTGGTCCTAGGTTCTATAAAAAGCAGACTGAGCAGCAACCCTCATGGCTTCTGTCTCAGCTCCTGCCTCCAGGATCCTGCCCTGTTTAAGTTTGTGTCCTGAATTTCTTCAATGATGAACTGTACTGTGGACGTATAAACTGAATACACCCTTTTCCTCCCCAACTTGCTTTTTGATCTATTGTTGTTTCATCACAACAATAGAAATCCTAAGACAGATGGCCATCAGGGGATGGAGCAATGGCTCAGCAACTCAGCACTAAGAGTATGTAGTGCACTTGCAGAGAACAAGAGTTTAATTCACATCTCCTATAACTCTGGCTATAGGAGATCTGAAATCCTCTCTGCTTTCCAAGCACACACACTCACCCACACACACATACATAAAGACATATACAAAAATTTAAAATACCTTTTACCAAGAGAGAGATGGCATCAAAAAGAAAAATGGTGGCTCATTTTTGCTGAATCTGGTACAGGGCCTAGAGAGATGGCTTTATGGTTAAAAGCCTACACTGCTTTTGTCTGGGCCCTGAGTTCAGTCCCAAGAATCCATCTTGGGCAATTCACAGCTATCTATAATGTCAACTACAAGGGAATTCAATTCCTTTTGGACTTAGAGCATGTGGATGTACACATACATATACACAAAATAAAATTAAACACTCCTTCAAAATAATCTAATACAGGAATACAAAATCCCTTATAATTAAATATTCTGTTCAGATGTGGCTGATTGGCAGCTCAGTCTCCATGTGGATCTCTGAGTAAGGGGATCAGGGGCTGCCTCTATCATGAACTCAGTTGACTGCTCTCTGATCACTTGCCCCTTGATGATGCAGCTTTGCCAGGCCATGGAAAGAGAGGATCCAAGCAGTTCTGATGAGAGTTAACAAGCTACGGGCAAATGGCAATCACGGAGAGCTCCCCCTTTCAGTGGACTATGGGAAGGGGATGAGGACAAGAGGGAGGGAGGGTGGGACTGGGAGAATTGAGGCAGAGGACTTTACTTGGGATATATAATGAATAAATTGTGAGGAAAAAAAACTTTAAAAATGAAAAAAAATATTATGATGACTTTCTTCAGCCTGTTTTCTGATTTTATTGTCTCTTGAATTTAATCATGCACTTGTGTCCTTGGGTTATTCCTTGTAAGATGGTATTAGTTGTGTTTTTAAAAGTCAGTACATGCAGATCCATTGTGTTAGGCTTTCTATTGCTGTGGTAAAATACCATGTTCAGAAGCAACTTGGAAAGGACAGAGTTTATTTCAGCTCATATGGCCAGATCAGTCCATCATGAAGGGAAGTCAGGGCAGAAAATGAAGCAGAAGACATGGAGCTATGTTGCCTACTAGCTTACTCCTCGTGGTTTGCTAATCCTGATTGCTTATAGCACTCAGAACCTCTTGAGGTTGGTCCTTTCCTTGTAGCATAAGGCTCATGGGAACTAGACAGGCTGTTTACTGACACCAAAGCTCATTCCTTTGTTATGCTAAGTATTGTTTCCTAGTGTGGTTGTATTATGCTTTATTCATTTTTTGAGGAAACAATTTGATTGTTCCCAAACTGAGGCTATTACAAAATGAATGCCACTATGAACAATAGTGTGTCATTTGTTTTTAAAGAAAAAACTTTGACTTTTGCTTAAACATATGCTCAGTTATCCATTTGCTGAGACTCAGGACATACACAGGTTTTGTTTCAGCTGTATTTATTTCTAGAATGTTGTGGCATCTTACAGTCTCACGAGCAACATATGAGGAGTCCATATGCTTTTCTACAGTGAAGCTCACAATTGTTACGATCATTATTTATGTAACTCTGCTGGTGACCAAAGGCAGGGACTCACATGTGGAAAGCGAGGACTCTGCCACTAAGCAGGGGTCTCAATATACATCTTTTGTGACAGGCTCACGGTGATATCTCAACATGATGCAAACTTTTATTTCTCTAAAATTGAACATCTTTATGTGGGTTTATTTTGCATCTGTATTTCTTCTTTGGTGAATGTTACTGAATGTACTGTATCTATTTTTATTAGAATTTTTCAACATATTGAGTTTTAAGAGTTCTTTATTTATTCTAGATAGACATGGAAAGGTATTTGCTTTCTGGAGCTCTGTAGTTTGTGTTGTTAGCCTAACAATTTTTTCAGAGACTTTTTTTTTTCTGATGGAGGCAATTTATTGTTTTCTTTAGTTATTTTGTGGATATGCATAAATTTTCATATAAATGCTTTATTGGTCATTAGATACTAGATATTATTTCTATTATATCTTCCAAAAGTTTCAAATTTGTGCATGTCACATTTAATTTCTTTGCTTTAAACTTTTGTAGCATGTTTTTATTTCATTATAATACTATAGACACAAACATGTACCTATAAAGCTACGTTTCCATATTTTGCTTATATAAATGTTATTCGTGGAGGGATTATCTTATTTTGCAAAATCAAAATCTCTAACATACATTTTTATATTTGTGATTCAACCAATGAAGTTTTATTGTTCTGTTTTCTTTATTTTTCAGAATTAACAAAACTAAAACTCTACAAGGTTAATGAGAGACTTCTTTATTGGGGACCTACTATGTAAATGTCCTCTGAATTTTATAACAAAGGTACTGGTATATAATAGAAACCTTACAATATTGGGTTCTTCCAAAAAGTTCTTCACTTTTGAAGGATGGCTGTTAGAATAAGCAGCCTAACATGCAACTGTACATCTCAATGTTTCCTGTAATATTTTATGCATAATAATTTCACTGTGAACAAACTACATTTTAAAAGAAATAAAGCAGGGGTTTTAGGTCCTCTCCATGCATACCCCTTGGTTGGGGTATCAGTCTCTGTAGAGCCCCCAGGGCCCACTTTGGGTTTTTTTTGTTTTGTTCTGTTGTTTATTTGTTTGCTTTTGTTGTTATTGTTCTGTTGGTCTCCTTTTGTAGCTTCTGTCCCCTACAGGTCTTACTATCTCCCCCTTCTTTCATAAAATTCCACTCATTCTGCCCAAGTTTGGCTCTGAGCCTCAGCCTTTGCTTTGATACCTTGATCAGTGAAGTCTTTCAGAGGCCTCCTGTGGAAGGCTCCTGTCCTGTTCCCTATCTTCTCCTGCTTCTGATGACTATTTGCATTTGCCCACAGACTAATTCTCCAAGTGGGTTCCCTACTAAGGGGGACAGGGACTGTCTCTGGCATGAACTCAGTGGCAGGCTCTCTGATCACCTCCACCTGGGAAGTACAGCCTTTCAAAGTCACAGAGGAAGACAATGCAGTCAGTCCTGATAAGACCTGATGAACTAGGGTCAGATGGAAGGGGAGAAGGACCTCCCCTATCAGTGGACTAAGGGAGAGGCACAGGGGAAGAAGAGGGAAGGAGGGTGGGATTTGGAGGAGAAGAAGAAAGGGGCCACAGCCTGGATACAAAGGGAATAAATTGTAGTAAATAATAATAATTAATAAAAAAAAGCAAAAAAAGCAAAAAAAAAGAAATAAAGCAAACCAACTCTCATACATTGTATTAAGAATCCATGTGACAATCACTTTGTGAAACTGTTTAAGACAGGAAGGTTAGTTTTCTGTCTCACATTGCTCTGTTTGAGCATTTTCTAGCTTATTGATCATTTGCTTATACATTATGGTTACAAATCATGTGTTTTTATGAGCCTGTGTGTCTGTGTGCATTATTGTGCAATTTAATTTTTATTCTGATTTCTTTGGCATTATTTATTTATTATTTCAAGGCTTTAAAATAAATATCTTACAGTGTTGTTTAATCCCCATTATACCTTGTGTTTAGGACAATAAAGTGCCTATTTTACAAGTGAGGAGGTTAGGTTATTGTATAGTACTCACGAATAAAAATGGAATAGCCTATTAGATAGGTAAACGGGCTCTAAACTTCAGAAGGTCTACACTGATTCCAAATATTGTCTTTAACTTCTGTGGAAATGTGAGCTTATTAAAGCCATTGTCCTCATATTTAAAAATTTATATAAGCCTGAAGCTTTAGTTGCTAATATGTGATTTGAGGACAATTGACTCATAAGAACAACATACAGATGAAATGTCATGACGATGAATAATCAAGTTCCCATTATATTTAATGCTCAATACAAAAATGTTTAAAACTACTTAGAGACAGCAGTAGGTAGGGCAGACAGTAAAAGTGAGTAATGTAAACCTAATAGGTAACACTTCATTTTTGACACTGTGTGCATGCGCGCACACGCGTGCCTGTGTGTGTGTGTGGGGGGGGGTGGGTGTGTGTGGTGGGTGTGTGTAGTATGGTGTATGTGTTTATGTGGATATGTGGATGTGTATACATACATGCAGGCGTATATGCACATGTTTGTACATGTGCATGCAGATGCCAAGGACCTATGTTTTCCTCAATTAGTCTTCAGCATTGTCAAAGATTTACTTTATTTTTATTTGGATGTACATGTGTATGTCTGTATGTGGGTGTCCTGCCTGGTTTTATGTCAACTTGACATAAGCTAAAGTAGCCTGAGAGGACAGAACCTCAATTAAGAAAATGCCTCCATGTGATCAGGATGTAGTCAAGCCTGTAGGGTATTTTTGTAACTAGGGCTTAGTTACACAAAGGGCCCAGTCCTTTGTAGGTGAGTGGTCCTAGGCAGGTTGCCCTGTTTTCTATAAGAAAGCAGGCTAAGGAAAGCAAGATAAGCAAGCCAGTAAGCAGCACCCCTTCCATGGCTTTCCCATCAACTACTGCTTCCAGGTTCCTTCTCTGTTTCCTTTCCTGTCCTGGCTTTTCTGAAGATGTGCAGTGATATGGAACTGTGTTGTGGATATAAACATGTTTCTATTTTGGTCCCAGGTATGGGATTTGGAACTGATTCAGGTGGTCTACAGCAGCAGACGTTTGCCTCATGCGGGCTCTGACAGGAGCTTTTTGCCAGCTGCAGATAGTTTAAATCTGAGGACTCTGGAGAGAGAATAAATGCCAGAGCACAGACAGGGTGGAGGAACTCCGAGGAAGAACAAGGCTGTTGCTTACCCCTTCAGTTCTTGTTGCTGTTGGTGCAGTAAAAAAAGAAGTTGGAGATCTCCTGAAATGATGATTAGACTGGCTCCAAGGAACCTGATGACCCTAACCAGCAGGTAGCAACAAAGAAAGAGAATTCTACCCCTTCTCCCGCTAACCCTTTCTCTCTCCTACCTGATGTTGAGGTGTTGGAAGGGATTGGGGTGGAGTAGGGAAAAAGAGGCAATAAGAAACCAAAACAAAATAGTATAAGAACTAGCATCTACAGAAGTGTAAGCCAAATAAATTCTTTCCTCCCTTTGGTACTGGTATTTAAATGCAGCAATAGAAACCATAAGTAAGACAATGGGTATACACATTTATGTATACCAGAAAAGAGCAGCATATCCCCCAGGAGGGTGAAGCACCCCTGGGTGGGTGCTAGAAACTGAACTTGGGTCCTCTGGAAAAGCAACACGTGCAATCAACCACTGAGTCACCTGTCTAGCTCTGCACATTATTTTTTGAGACAAGGTTTCTCACTAAACCTGGAGCTCATTGATTCAGATAAGATAGCTGGCCAATAAGCTTCTATAATGGCTGCCAGTTCCCGCAGCCCCCTCCCCCCAGCCCCAGTACTGGGATGCAGGCACACGAAACATGCCAGTTTTCTCGGCGTGTGCTGAGGATCTGAACTCGGTCCTAACACTTCTCACTATGCACTTCACCAGCTGAACCACCTTGGACTTCTCTCTCCCAGGCACTATTTGAAATACTTTCCACATATAAACTCTTGTTGGTTATCATAACAACATCAGAAGTTTGCAGTATTTTCCCCACTTTACAGATTATGAAGCAGAGGCGGAGAGCGGTGATATATTTTCTGAGAGCACATAGCTGAGGTGAGGAGACCTGTGACTGAAACAAGCGGTATCAGGGATGCTACATCTCCAACAAACCCTCATCCTCCAACAAAACCTGACCACACTAACGTGAGATACGCAGAGAAATGGAGTTATGTGGTCAGCGCATTCTTCAGTAGCCCCTACTTGGGTTTAAGAGGAAAATGATATTAAAATGGAAGGAACTGTTACAGAAGCTTTATTTAGTAATAATACTATGATCCTAATAATAATCATAATCATAACAATCGTAATAAGCTAAGAATCAGTCAGATGTAGTTGAAATGGCAGTACACTGTTCACATTTGAACCATGGTGTGGAAGATAGCCACAACAGGGAAGGTTAGATAAAGAATCCTTAAAAATCTGTATCCAACTTCACCAAACTCTGTACTACAGAAAACACCATTCGCGATATTTATGTTTAAATTTTATTGTGGATTGTGAATAATTTAAAATAAATAACATCTTTTTAATTAAATTTTTATTTTTTATATTAATTACAGTTTATTCACTTTGTATCCCAGCTGTAACCCCCTCCTTCATTCCCTCCCAATCTCATCCTCCCTCCTCATCTCCTCCCATGCCCCTCTTCAAGTCCACTGATAGCGGAGGTCCTCCTCCCCTTCCATCTGACCCTACCTTATCAGGTCTCATCAGGACTGGCTTCATTGTCCTCCTCTGTGGCCTGGTAAGGCTGCTTCCCTTTCAGGGGGAGATAATCAAAGAACCAGACACCGAGCTCATGTCAAAGACAGTCCCTGTTCCCCTTAATAAGGGAACCCACTAAGATACTGAGCTGCCATGGGCTATATCTGAAGTTCTAGGTAACTTCTTAATCAGCACTTGACTAGGGCAAATTTAATGTGAAGGCAACAGAATAAACACAAAAAAATAAAGCAATATATTGTGGGAATTCCATGGTTTAGCTTTTTCTGACCATCCCAGCATGAATGGAGACCAGTTTTTACAGGGCTGTGCAGTTACAAACACTTTTTCCTCTATTTAAATCAAAGCTTCATTTCAGGACCCTGAAATGGGATTTGAGAAGGGTCCCTGATAACCTCTGTTTTTTAACTTCCCTTCCTTCCTTTACTCTTCCTCTTAAAAACTTCTTGAGCATCGTACATGAGCAATCAGAAATACCATCTACTTAGGACATAACCATTCCTAAGATGACCATAAGAATGAGGACCTCATAAAATGGAGAGTCTAACACCAGTAAATAGTTTGAAGTTTAAAAAAAAGAAAGAAAGAAAAGAAAAAAGAAAAGAATTGAAGGAAATTCTCTCTAAGCTCACAAACCCATAAATGCATAGGGGCTGAAAGGCATTTTAATTTTCTGTTTTCTTAGCTTATTAAAAAGTCTTAGAAGACCTGAGAGCTGGCATTTCTTTGAATACTTCCTGTGATATTGCACTCACCCGCTTACAGAACAGTCCATGACATGTCTTTAGCATGTCACAGGATCTATGACACCATCTCTTTCCTTCGGGGACAGAGGAAATACCCCTTAGTACAGCCAACAAGCCCTTGGCAGGATATTTTATGTTTTATAAAGTGATTATTTGGGAGCTCTCTAAAAAGTCCTAACAATTGAAAACACAAGAGACTTTGAAATGATTAATGAATGACTTGTATTGGCACCAAAAACGTTTGTATAACAAATTTTAAGGGAAGATTTCTTTTGTGATTATTCAACAATTCAGGTTTGAAGTTTGCGGTTTAAAGCAAGCAAAGAGAATTTAAATGTTGTTTAATTTTACTAGTTGAAAATACATAAATATAATGAGACTAAACAAGGATGGAAACTGAATGTATCAGTTCACTTTTTCTCTCTTCCAAAATTCCATTGAAACAACAATAAAAGATATTTTTCAGGCATAAACCCACAATTAGTTGGAGGAATAAAAGAAGAGAAAAATGACAAGATAATCAAACATGGAAAGTGGACAGTTTGATGCTAAATGCCTGAGAGATTCCCAGAAAACTTAGTCTTAAGAGAATTTGGGAAAAAAATGATGCAACTTAATTTGCCCTGGATTTCTTAAAGGCCAGAAGCCTGTAATGCTACTGAAATCTAGAGTAAAAGGACTGCCATATACCATACAGAACTCAAGAGAGGCCTACTATGATGCAATTATTCATGGTCTTCCTCAGAGACTTCCAACTCTAGGCCTTGCAACAAAGCAAAGTTCCTACTTTCCTTAAAAAGATTATCCATATATGAGACTACTGGAACCAAAGTCCCAAAACACAGAAATACTTCTTATAGTCATTGTTTTATAACTCACATGAGCTAACCAGATTAGGTTTAAAAAGTACATAAAAGTTTCACGAAGCTTTCTGAAGTAGAAGGGAACAGATTTCTTTCTGCATTTGAGAAAGAACTCCATAGTAGAAGGACTCTTCTCTAAACCTTTTCAAGATAGCATGAGAGTTCTGAGTTTCTCCTAGATACCTTAGCACCTGGGGAAGACACACTGCTGGGGACCTCCTCATGCCTCCCATCATACCATCAGCATCCAACAGCACCCCAACATCCTGTAATAACCATTGATTTCTAAATTAAAATAAAAGCTGTCTAACTTTTTTTTTAAAAAAAAATAGGGGATTGTATAGTTGCCATACATCTCTGGAATGGGGGTGGGGCTTCTGGGAGTCTATGGTGGTGACCTTACCTGAGACTCCTAGCAGCAAGGGATATGGAGCCTGAAGAGGCCACCTCCTGTAGTCAGTAGGGACTTCCAGTGAATGGAGAGAGACACCAACATACCCACAACCTTTGACCCAAATTTTGTTCTGCCTACAAGTAGTACAGAGATAATGTTGGAGGAGATATTGGGGGACTGTTCAACCAATGACTGACCCAACTTAAGACCTACCCCATGGGAGAGACCCAATCCCTGATGGTATTAATGATACTCTACTATGACTGCAGACAGGAGCCTAACATAACTGTCTTCTGAGAGGCTTTATCCAGCAGTTGATGGAAACAGATGCAGAGATCCACAGCCAAACAACGGATCAAGCTCATGGAGTTACATGGAAGAGTGGGAGGAAGGATAGAGGGACTTGGAGGGATCAAGCACTCCACAAGAAGACCTACAGAGTCAACTAAGTTGGGCCCATGGGGACTCTTAGAAACTGAACCACCAACCAAAGAGCATACATGGACTGGTCCTAGACCCCTTACACATATGTAGCAGATGAGCAGCTTGTTCTTTGTGTGGGTCCCCTAACAGTGAGAGTGGAGGCTGTCTCTGTGTTGCCTGCCTTTCTATCCCTTTCTCCAGATAAGCTAGGCTGGCTTATCTGGCCTCTTGTGGGGGAATGAGCCTACTCCTGCTGTGAATTGATGTGACAGGGTGGGTTGGTGACCATGGGGACTTCCACTTCTCTGAAGATAAGTGGATTTGGAAATGCAAAAAGAGGTCTGTGTTTAGGCTGTAAAGTGGAGGGAAAAGGGCCCTGACAAATACATCTTGCTTAGCAAACTCAGAGGTGGGGGTGGGGGGAAGGGGAAGAAAGAAAAAGAGAAAGAGAGAACAGAAAATCAATTTAATTTTAGGTGCAAATATCCAAAGCCTAATTCTAACTGGACAAGACTGAGGTCTGATAAGATTTCAGTTTAGTCTTGAGGAAGGTTGATTTCATTCTGTATATGAGCAGCAGACCAGTAAATCTGTGGGTAAGTATATCATTCTCTAAAGAGAACAGAATATACGAGAATGTCATCAAGCAAGTCTCAGAGAGAGCTAGAGACATGCAAATAAACAGATGGACTTTTGCAATTGCAGAGCCAACCCAGCAGCCTAGCCTGAGTTTTAGTTCAGAAACACACTCTGGGTGGTCATGAACACAGGAACGAAGAATTAGTCAGGATGATTACCACAGGTAAAAGAAGGACCACCATAGAGGAAGAAAAAAAGGAATCTCTTGAAAGACAATATAAACTGAAAAATATTTAAACCAGCCAGTGGGAGTATTTGACCACAGTAGAAATTATACAGATTGAGTCTGAGATATTGTACAGGGAGGAGAAACTGGCAGAACACTTCATGTCTGATTGGAGTTGTATTGTGCTAAGTACATATCAAACTAAATAGAAAAAATCACAAATGTATAAGCAAAAATCTTTAGGAAAGATAAATACTTTCAAAGCAAAAAAAAAAAAACGTTAATCTAGAATATTTTTTAAAATAGCATTTAGCTTCTGGACATGTAGGAGTTGGTGTTGCCAGTGGTGTGTTATTTTTGTTTTCTTTGTTTGTTGTTTGTTTTTATTCTGATTCAGACAATGATTCATTGCTAGGTGCCCATCCATCCCCTTTGAAAGAAGGTAATTATGGTTTTATGTGTTTGAAGTATATAATTTGATCTTTTTTTTTAATTTATAGGAGTTTACAGAGGAGACTCTTGGTTTTAGACTTATTAACAATGTTCCACCTGTTAGGACTTTAAAGATACTAATACATGGCTTAATGTGATAGTGCATTATAAAGGGGAAATAGTGTTTTATGGGACAAGGCTTACAGTGCCATGTTTAAAGTGATGTGTAGGGGTGTCCAGCTGTCCAACGATAGACTCGGTTAATTTTGGTTATTAGATTGATATAATTAGGAACCACCTCAAAGAGAGCTGTAGGTATATATGTGAGTTCCTTTTCAGAAAGGATTAGCTAGAGAGTGACGACCTGCCTACACATACACTATACCAGTGTTGTGTTGGGGTTCCAGGCAAAATAAAAAGGGGGGAAGAAGAATCCTGCTAAATGAGTATCTACTTCCTCTGAAATGTGACAAGGACTTCTCACTCCACGGAGCTGCCTGCCACCATCCCTTCCTTGCTATGAGCCCAAGTTAACCATTTCTCCCTTATATTCCTTTGTTGGGTACTTAGCACAAAAATGAAAACTAACGCCTTATCATTACTTTAAAACATTTAAAGATGTTCCCTATGAAGAAGACAAGAATCAAGGGAAAATGGATCAGGCCTGAGGAATACATAAGCTTTTTATAAGCGTGTGGCAAAACACTCCATTATAGATAGAGATACAGCTCCATTTGCAGAGGATCCCACCAGCATGCGGGAGGCCATAGGTTTAATTCCCAATACCACATAAACTAGGTGTGGTGGTACACGTTTGTAATCCTCACACTTGGGAGGTAGAAGCAATAGAATCACAGAATATCAAGATCATCATTTTCTAAACAATGAGCCCAACGTGGGCCCGGTCTACACAGGACCCCATCTCAAAAAAAAAAAAAAAAAACTATAAACTACTCCTGTCTTCTCCTGCTTCTAATGTCTATTGCCTTTGCCATTCTGAATTGCATCTTCCCTATCATCTTCCTTGTTGTTTAGCTTCTTTAGGACTACAGATTTCAGTGTGTTTATCCTACATTATATGTCTAATAACCACTTACCAGTGAGTATATATCATGTGTATCTTTCTGCTTCTGGGTTACCTCACTCAAGATGATCTTTTCTAGTTCCCACCATTTGCCTGCAAATTTCATGAGTTCCTTGTTTTTAATAGCTGAGTAGTATTCCCTTGTGTAAATGTACCACAATTTCTGTATCCATTCCTCCATTGAGGGATATCTAGGTTGTTTCCAGATTCTGGCTATTATGAATAGAGCTACTATGAACATGGTTAAGCAAATGTTCTTGCAGGAGCCTACCACAGACAGCTTCTGAAAGAATCCTCTAATAGAGGTATTGAAGCAGAGGCTGAGACTCATAGCCAAACTTTGGGCAGAATGCATGGAATTTTATGAAAAGGAGGAGAGAGAAAGACCTGAAGGGGACAGGACCTCCAAAAGGAGAGAAACAGAGCCAAAAAAATAAAAACAAACAAACAAACAAAAAAACCTGACCCCTGGGGGCCCTGAAAAGAATGAAAAATGCACACAGAAGAAAAGGAAAATGCATGGAGAAGACCTAAACCCCCAGCTCAGATGTAGCCCATAAACTCAGTCTTCAAGTGGGTTTCCTAATAAGGGGAGCAGAGGCTATCTCTGGCATGAACTCAGTGACAGACTCTCTGATCACATCCCCCTGGTGGTGCAGCTTGCCAGGCCATGAAGGAAGACAAAGCAACCTGTCCTGATGAGACCTGATAGACTAGGGTCAGATAAAAAGGGCGGAGGTCCTCCCATATCAGTGGACTAGGGAAGGGACATAGGAAGAGAAGAGGGAAGGAGAGTGGAATTGAGAGGAGATAAGGAAGGGCCACAGCTGAGATACAAAGTGAGTAAATTGTAATAAATAATAATAATTAATAAAAATTTGAAAAATATTTAACACCATATCTAGATGATGATAAGCAACTTAACCTCCCCCTCCCCCCAATTACTGCTCCTGTAGCCAGGCAGGACTTCCAGTGGAAGGAAGGAGACACCAACTCAAACAGAAAGTCTTAGACCCAACCAATAAATAGCTCAACTTGAGTCCCATGCCATGAGAGAGACCCCACCACTGACACTACTAATAATATTATGATATTCGTACACACAGGAGGCTAGCATAACAGTTAACACAGGAGCTGATGAAAACTCATGCAAAGACCCACAGCCAAACATTAGTAGAGCTCTGGGAATCTTATGGAAGAGGGGGAGAAAGGATTTAAAAAGCCGGAGAGGTCAAGGATACCACAAGGAAATCTGCCAAATCAACTATCCTGGACCCATAGGAGCTCATAGAAGCTGATCTACCAACTCAGAGCATCCATGACACAGATATAGCTCCCCCCTCTCACGCACACATACATAACAGATATGCTTCTTAGCCCTCATGGAAGACTTCTAACACATGGAACAGGGCTTGACTCTGATTCTGTTGTCTTTAGATCCTTTCCCCCTAACTGGACAGCCTTGTCTAGCCTCAATAGAAGAAGTTCCCTGTTCTACTTGATATGCCAGAAGTGGGTTGATATCCTAGGTAATCTCCCCTTCTCTGAGAAGAAAGGTGTGGGGCACAGAGAGAGAGAAGGGGAGAGGGAAGGACTAGAGGAGAGGAGGAAGGGTAACTTTCTACGGAGATGTAATGTAAATGGAAAAAGTGCTCCCTAATAGTAAAACATCCTAGCCATTCCAAAATAAAATTTTGAGGCATATAAATAAATATTGGTAATCATAAAAGAAAAATTATTTTCTCTCTCATATTATGAACTTTAAACTGTTTATTACCTAGGACCTTGAGAAGGGCTGAATTAGCTCCAAATTTTATGACCTATAACATTACAAAATATCTACCAATCCCTGACTTTGGGCATATCCATGCAACTTATTTTGGCCAACAGCTATTCATGGAAGCAAGCAGAAGCTGAAAATGTACCTACAAACAGACAACAAGAACATACTGCAGCTGTCTGGCTGGTACACTACACATGTGACGTGACCAAGAGCCATATGATTGACCTATTTATCCACATGTAAAGAAGTCATCTAGACAACCTTCTGATATATGGGGGTGGAGGCAGTGCGGATTTTAGCATATTTTGGATAGGGCTTAGTTTCTCAGTTTGTTGTTTAGAGTGCTTGGAATCAGTCAGCACTCTAGGTGAGCACTGACACTCTGAGCTCCAACCAACAAAAGATGAGATGACTGCCAGCCCCTGATATATATAAACACCCCAACCATGACATTTACCCAAGCATATTGAACTGCAATTTGTGATGTCAATGACTGAAAAAAATTGTCAAAATAATGTTATTCTATGAAGGGTCAGTTGTATTAACTGTGTATTAACATGATTGATAAATGAGGTGCAGGCAGGTGGATTATAAATTGTTATTAGTTAATTAGCTCTGATGTCCATATCTAGAGAACTCTGAGCCAATGATCTTTTTAAAGATTTGTTTTATGTGTATGAGCGTTTTGCCTGCCTGTATGAATGTATGTACGCCACACACGTGCCTGGTACCCACAAATATCAGAAAAGGACATCAGGTCCCCAGAGACTAATGAACGGTGGTGAGGCACCATGTGGGTGCTAGAAATCAAATCCGGGTCCTCTATAAGACTAACAGTGTTCTTAACCACTGAGTCAATTCTCCAGTCACCCCAGTCACTGTTTTTGATGAGCATAAAAAATATTTTGAGAATGTTTATTTCAGCCTTACATACTTGTAATCTCTGTATATGGAATATTTGACTTTTTACATGTTAATATGTCTTGTCTTCTTCACATATTTTACTTATTGGTGATCATATTTTTTTGTTTATTTAGCTTACTGATGTTGAATTTTGTCGCTATTACAACATATATTTGATCCCTTTACAATGGTTTTCTTCTATTAGCTTCTATCAAGAGAAGTCTTATTTGCTTTTTTTTCTTTTTCCTATTTATTATTTATTACAATGTATTCATATTGTATCCTGGCTGTGGTCCTCTCCCTTGTCTCCTCCCAATACCACCCTCCCTTCCCCTTCTCCCCAGGCCCCTCCCCCAGTACACTGAGAGGTGAGGACCTCCTGCCCTTGTACCTGAGCCTAGCCTATCAGGTCTCATCAGGGCTGGGTTCACTGTCTTTTTCTTTTCTTTTCTTTTCTTTTCTTTTATATTAATCACAGGTTATGTACTTTGTATCCCAGCTGTAGCCCCCTCCCACATTCCCTCCCTATCTCCCCCTTCCCTCCCTCATGTCCTCCCTTCCCCTTTCCAAGTCCACTGATAGGGGAGGACCTCCTCCCCTTCCATCTAGCTTATCAGGTCTCTTCAGGAATGGCTGCAACTCTCTTTTTTTAATCTGTGTGTTATTACCACTGATTGTTCTCTATTCTTATGTTCAAATTTAATTAGATTATTTATCTTAGTAAGAGCCAAGAAATACAGCCCCAAAGTAATTTCTAATCCTCAATCTTGGGTAACAAAATAAAATCTAAAGTGGGGTTTAAAGATAGCTTCAATTCTTTTTGTATTCCAGTCCTCACACTCTGGAGATTGACTACAGATTTTTTATATATATATATGATTTAGTTAGCTCAAAAGAAATTGCCACCAATTCATTTTTTCCCAAGTTTAGAAAGAGTTTCAGCTTCACATGCCTGCATTGCCAGACAAATGATAAGTCATAACTGGGCTGTTGAGGACATTGCAGCTGCCTTGAGCAAATCAGGCAGCTCTGCTGCCATAACATGTTTATTAGTGACTTGTTAAGAGAGCTTTCCAGCTCTTGCGTCCTATCTCTGCTCTCAGGAGTCCATATGTAGAAGAAGCTGAGCCTTTCCTGGAGACATATCTCTCTGTTTGAGAACAGATGTTAGTTTCTCAAGGTCCCCAAGATTCCACTTTTCTGATGAACCACCTGAGTGTTGAATTGTAAGTTGTGAGACTGCATCTGTATTCAAAACGGTTCATTCAACCACTGCCAGCTACTGCTCTCTAAGGTTCAATATGAGCGAGGCACACATCCCAGACTCCCGACCACTGCCAAGTACTCCATATGTGCATCTATGCAGCAGCAGTAGATGAGACTTGAGTGCAACTGCAGCCCTGAGTTTGTTCTTATTTCTTACAGTGCCTCCCAAGAGAAGTGTGAATTTTTGTATACAGTTATTTGTAAGATGATGGTTTTAAAATATGGTCTGAAGACCTCTTATAATTTATACCTCTCTTTGTTTATGCTCCCTGCTTACTATCAGTACTAGAATACCAACTATTCACATAGGCTCAACTATCCCACCAGGATCATGTATCATCTTGTCATCTACATGAAATGCATCACAAATAAGGGTACATCTGTATAACCTACATGTTCAAACTTAGTGATCAAGATTTAGAGCTGAGTAGATATTCTTCTTCACTGTTTCCCATTAAAAGAGCAAGCCTGGGGTCAATGTTTACTATCTTCATTTGAAAATGTAGATGCAAATTCAAGATAAACTCTAGAACACTTAAAGAAATGTTCAATATTCATATCTGTCAGGAAAATGTAAATGAAAACAACTTTGATATTCCATCTTATACCTGTCAGAATGGATAGGATCAAAAACACCAATGACTGCTCATGCTGGTGAGGATGCGGAACAAGAGGAACACTCTTCCACTTGGGAGTGCGAACCTGTACAGTCATTTTGGAGGTCAATATGACTGTTTCTCAGAAAAATGGTAATCAGTCTACCTCAAGGCCCAACTATACCACTCCTGGGCATATTCCCAAAGAATTTTCCAACCTATTAAAGGGACACTTGCTCATCTATGTTCATAGCGGCTTTATTTATAATAACAGAAACTGGAAACAACCTAGATGTCCCTCTACTGAAAAATGAATAAAGAAAATGTGGTACATTTACACAATGAAATGTTACTCAGCTATTAAAAGCAATGACATCATGAAATTTGAAGGCAAAAAAACGGAACTAGAAAAAAAAAACATTCTGAGTGAGGTAACCTGGACTCAGAAAGACAGCTTTGGTATGTACTCACTTATAAGCAAATATTAGCTGTAAAAAAAAGTAACAAGGAGGATTTAATGGGGAACACAAGGATATCCCTAGGAAGGGGAAATAGAATAGCTTTAGAGGGTAGACCTGGAACAGTTGGGGTGGAAATAGGAGGTTATCAGGTTGGGAGTGGGTGGAACAAAATAGTCAGAGAAAGTACTGGAATTGGGTGCCATTTAGGCAGTAGAGTGGAAACCTAGTGCAATAGAAACTTCATGGAATCTGCAAAAGTAACACTAGAAAAGACTTCTAGTAATGGGGCCATGGAGCCTGAAGTAGTCATTTCTTTAACCAATCAAATGCTACCAGTAGAGGGACTGAGATACCAGCCCAGCCACAAAACCTTCCACGTACAGTTGGTGCTTCCTTTAGAGCATGCTGGGACCAGAGCCAAACATAAGGTCACCAGAGAGGTGAGAGAGACTTTATCCAGCAATTGATGGGAGCATATACAGAGCCTCACAGCCAAACATTAGCGGAGCTCAAGAAGTCCTGCAGAGGAGGGTCAGGAGAGATTGGAAGAACCAGAAGGGTAGGGACATACCAAAAAAACAATACAGCCCACAGAATCAACTGACCAGGACTCATGGGAACTCACAGACATCAGAGAGCCTGTAGGGGTCCCCTAGGTCCTCCACATATATGTTACAGCTAAGTAGCTTGATGTTCTTATGGGAATCCTTACAGTAGGAGTTGGGGCTGTTCCTGACTTTTTTGCCTAATGGACTGCATTGTCCAGTCTTCAAGTAATGACATGTGTCTGATCTTACTGTAGTTTGTTATGCCATGTTAGGCTGTAAGAGGAAGCAGAGGGGGTTGGATTTGGAGGATAAGGAAGGTGGAAGGGTGAGGATAGGGGAAGGGGAGGGAGAAGAAATTGTGGTCTAGATGTAATAGATGAAAAAAGAATACTTTTAAAAATTCACAAAAGAAACTTTCTAGATATAGTAGATATTTAAATGCTATCATTATTTATTGTTCAAGTTTTTCTGCTTACAAAATTCATTTTCCAATGATGTTTTGTTCCTCAAAATCATTTTGATATTACTTACTTATCAACCTTACAAGAAGTGTGAGACTCAGATAAATATTTTTGTACATGTTGGAGTACAGGCATTTGATACACATTTTTTTCAAGAAAGTTAGTTTTCCTATCATAATTTATATTTTAGCAGTTACTAATTGGCATGCAAAATATAATAGAGAAATAAGAAGTTGATATTGAAAAGTTTATGCATGTGGTAGATTATATTCCCTTTCAGCTATTTATTGTGATACTTGTAAAGAATTCTATGATTCTGCCTCCTGTGCCTCATAAATGCTTCTGCTACCAGGTGCGGTCATTTTAGTTACTCTGGCAAAAGGAATGTGAAAGGACATGGGTCAGAAAGTTCAAGAGTTACCCAGGGATTCTATCATTGGTCTTTATTCCGCTCTCTCCATAACAGTGTTAGAATTTCTCTTTCAGTTCTAAACTTCTGAAGCTAGCCCTGGGAAACACAACTGCAGTCCATGCAGACATGCAGGAGAACCAGCAGAATACTCTAAAATGACTGAATCTCTGCTGTGTGAGCCACTGGTGCTTGTTACATAGCAATGTTTAAAAACGAGGTTAGTCTGTTTGTGCCACTATGGGCCCTGCTTAGTTGATTCTGTGTACCATGTTCTCCTGGTATCCTTAGCCCCTCTGAATCTTTCTTCTCCTCTTTCTCTGGGTTCAAGACTAATGTGCAGTATTATAAGGAGGAATGGTGAGAAACGTTCTTTTCTTTTTATGGGGGCAGGAGGCATCTCTTGGAGACAGAGTTTCTCAGTAGCCCTGGCTGTCTTGAAGATCTCTCGGTCGACAAGGTTGGCCTCCAACTCAGAGATCCACCTGTCTCTGTCTCCCAAGTGCTAGAATTAAAGGTGAAGTAACAATCTGGGAGCATGCATGGGCCTAAGATAGGTCCTCTATATATACTTTATGGTTGTTTAGCTTGGGGTTCTTGTGGAATTCCTAACAGTGGGATTGGGGAGTCTCTGACTCTTTAATTTGCTCTTGGGACCCTTTCCCTTCTCCTGGGTTGCCTCATCCAGCCTTGATATGAGGGTTTGTGCCTGGTCTTACTGTAACTTGGTACATCCTGTTCCATTGACACTCTGGGAGGCCTGCTGTTTTTTGAAAGGAAGCAGAGGAGAGGATTTGGGAGAGAAGGGAGGTGGGAGGAAGAGAATGGGAAAAGTGAAGGGAAGGGAAACTGAGGTTGGAATGTAATATATGAGAGAGGAATAAATAAAGACAACTAAAAATTGTTTAAATCTATTTTAGAAATCATCCTCCAGAGTAACATTCTTCCATGACTAGAACGATAGATAGCTAAATGGGTTGCTTCAGCATCTGAACGAAAAAGTACTAACAGTCTAGAAAATTCATAACCCATACTATGTAGTCTGTCAGCAGATGATGTATCAATGGATCTATGGCTTTTTTTTTACATTTTTTTTAATTTATTTATTTTTATCTCAATCACAGGTTAGGTACTTTGAATCCCAGGCGTAGCCCCCTCCCTCAGTCCCTCCTACCCTCCCACTCCCTCCCTTATCTCCCTCCTCCCCGCCCCCTCCAAGTCCA
>CM053752.1:41840495-41876451 GCA_028658305.1 Pachyuromys duprasi
TTGAACTTCCTATCCTATAGGTTTATATAAGTGAGTATATACCATATGTTTCTTTCTGCTTTTGGGATACCTCACTCAGGATGATCGTTTCCAGGTCCCACCATTTGCCTGCGAATTTCATGATTTCCTCCTTTGAGAAAAAGAATAGTACCAGCTGGACTTAATCGCTATCCATTGCACCTGACATAGCACTACTGAAAAAAAAAAAACAGAAAGAAATGTAACCCATTATCTTAATTGGAGTTTCTACTGATGTGAGAAAAACACCAATACCTAAAAATAATTCAGGAGGAAAGGGTTTATTTGGCTTATACTTCCAGATCATGGTTCATCACTGAAGGAAGTCAGGACAGGAACTCAAGCAGGGCTGCAATCTGGAGGCAGGAGCTGATGCAGAAGACATGGAGGGGTGCTTCGTACTGAGTGTTTCACATGACTTGCTCAGCTTGCTTGATATATACCCAGGACTAACATTCCAGGGATAACACCACTCAAATTGGGATGAGCCCTCCCTGTTTGATCATGAATTCAGAAAACGCCATAGAGCTGGATCTCATGAAGAAATATGCTCAAATGAAACACCTTTTTGTTGACATCTCTAGCTTGTGTCAAGTTGAGCACACAAAGCCAGCCAGTACACCATAATGGCCAAAAGATTTTTTTTTATTCACAGGACTCAAAGAAATCAGCAACAAATATAACAAGCAGGTTATACATGGCATTTTTCAGCCCACTGCTGTGACTGACTAACATTTTGGTGAATATTTCTTCAAACAGGGTCAGTATTGTTTGAGCAATTCTGGAAAATGTTGAAGGTGAAGGCAGATTAAGACAGTTCACACTCACTACCATTAATGCAATGACCTTTGCATATGAGTATACTTTCCTAACCATATTATAATGACACTGGAACAGCTGGCTCATCTTTGGCATTTGAAATCTTATGTGCCATAGTGAACAAGAAGTCCCCCCTTTTTTTAGCTATTACTGCTACCACCATGCTATCATTCCTCTCTCCTTTCCTCCCTTCATCCCTCTCACTCTTCTGTCCCTTCCTCCTATTCTCTTCTCCCACTTTCTCTTCTCTCCTCTGCTTCCTTTCCTAGCCTCTCCTCTCTCATTCTCAGATTTCCTCACTCTTTTCTCCATTCTCCTCGCTCCCATACAAATATATTCAAAAGACTATTTGTTCTTTGGCTTGGTTGCCAAGGAACAAATAAAACAGAATCAAACCCATTAAAGCCAACAGTAATAGAATTTTAAGTGACCCACAAAGACTATGTAAAATGAGTAAGGAAGAAAATTATTTTAAACCATTAACACATGGGAGTTATTTTAAATAGCCTAATGCAATAAGAAATGATTAGCAATATAAGAGAGGTGTTGCACTTAATGTGATGTGCATACAAATCTATTTCAACTTTTTAAAAGTAAAGTAGAATATTGTCAAGCAATGATCAAATGTGGTGTATGCAGCAGGCATTCTACTTATAAATTATAACATGTAATATATCTGTGGAATATTAATGCATAATAAATAGTGTTATATAATTTTGTAAATTATTTCTATAAAATATCTATACATTTTAACCATTTTCTACATTTTTCAATTCTTTTTTAATTTATTTTTTTACTATTACAATTTATTCACTTTGTATGCCCCTTGTAGCCTCCTCCCTCATTCCCTCTCAATCCCACCCACCCTCCCTCTTCTCCCATGCCTCTCCCCCAGTCCACTGATAGGAAAGGTCCTCCTCCCCTTCCATCTGACCCTAGCCTATCAGGTCTCATCAGGACTATCTGCCCTGTCTTCCCCTGTGGCCTGGTATAGCTACACTCCCCCTAGGGGCAGGTAATCAAAGAGCCATCCACTGAATTCATGTCAGAGACTGACCCTGCTCCACTTACTAGGAAACTACCTGGAGACCTAGCTGCCATGGGCTACATCTGAGCAAGGCATCTAGGTTATCTCCATGGTCCTTGGTTGGGGTATCAGTCTTTGCAAAGACCCCTGGCCCAGATATTTTGGTTCTGTTGTTCTTCTTGTGGAGCTTCTATCCCCTCCAGGTCTTTCTATCTCCCACTTCTTTCATAAAATACCCTGCACTCTGCTCAAAGTTTGGCTATGAGTCTTAACATCTCTCTACTGAATGGAGTCTTTCAGAGGCCCTCTCTGGAAGGCTCCTGTCCTGTTCCCTGTCTGTATAGTTATGCTCAGTTGGCCGGATACAGACTACTTGTTTGACCTTGTCCTGCTTGTGATGTCTATTGTATCTACCCTAGGGTCCTTCTTCCCTAGAGTCCTCCTTGTTGTTTAGCTTCTTTAGGACTATAGATTTTAGTGTGTTTAGCCTATATTATATGACGAATATCTACTTATAAGTGAGCATATACCATGTGTGTCTTTCTGCTTCTAGGTCACCTCACTCAGGTGATCCTTTCTAGTTCCCATCATCTGCCTGCAAATTTCATGTTTTCCTTGTTTTTAATTGCTGTGTAGTATTCCATTGTGTAAATGTGCCACAATTTCTGTATCCCTTCTTCCATTGAGGGACATCTGGGTTGTTTCCAGATTCTGGTTAACTTGCACATATTTTAGATATATGCCTAGGAATGGTATAGCTGGATCTGGAGGTATCTCTATTCCTAATTTTCTGAGAAAGTGCCAGTTTGATTTTCATAGTAGTTGTATAACTTTACATTCCCACCAGCAATGGAGGAGGGTTCCGTTTTCTCCACATCCTCTCCAGCATATATTGTCACTTGAGTTTTTGATCTTATCCATTCTGATGAGTGTAAGGGTCGTTTTGATTTGCATTATTTTCTACATTTTGAAGCCTGCTTCTCTTTGGGCAAAACTAAGAAACCATTTTACCAGGACAAGGGCAAACAAGCAGTCCAACTGAGAATAACTATATAGATGCATACATTTGGAAGGACAGATACATTGATGTATAAAGGCTTATCCTAGAAAATTGAATTTGAAAATGAAATATTTTTCTCAGCTAAAATGACAGTTGTTTTTAAACAAAATCCCAAACGTTTGATTTTACTAATGAAGAATCAGGTCAGATGAAAGCCTACTGGCTCAGAGAGGCAGAGAAAGCACCCAGCTGATCTTCCTACTCAGCAAATGTCCCAGAAGAAAAAAACTCCCTTTACTGCTCCACACTGTATTAACAACTATTCAAATGGAATGCTCCTCATTTCTACTTCCTGTGTATCTCTTTATCCTTCCTCAGGACTTTCTTTCATACTCTATGTTTTTTTTTTTCCTATGTTCACTCCCTGTCAACTGATTGCTTTCTCTACCTCTTGACCTTTGGGTGACTTTATTTAATCCTGTTTACAGAAGGCTCTTGGATTAAAGGTGTGTGCTAGGCAGAGCAACACCAAAACTATCTATTTAATTGTGGTAATTAGTTAGTTGTGGTAATTTTATAATGATGCTAATAGTGTTTATTATTCGTCCTATGATTATTATATCAGTATTATCTAACCCACTGTCATAATTAATAAAGACACAGATACATAGGTTTTATATGTGCCTTAATTCACCTTGGGATAGACAGATAATTCCAACTACACATCTGGTCCTATGCTACCTCCTTATCTTCCTGCCCTATCCTATGTTGTCTGCTTTTACCCATTCCTAACCCCAAAATACTTGCTTATATTCTTCATCTGGGCAGTTCCTTTCCATGACATTCTCTTAGAGTTCTCCTGGCCCATGTGATTCTTTTTCTATCCCATGGCAACTCTGTTTTCACCTCTCTTTTTCACCTTTCTCTTTCTTCCTGTGATCCTTTCTCCTAACCCAAGAACCTTCACTCTACCCACCTCACCTTTGCCTTGCCCAGGTATAGGAAGTTTTATTTAGCCAATCAGGAGGCAAGGTAACACAAAAATCATTTTGGGGTGCATGAGGGATTGTTTGAAGAACAGTAACAATCTTTGGGAATAGGGGGTAAGATAACTAACAATTAATGCAAAGCACCAGGCCAGGCCACTACACAATAAACAAAAAGTTCTCGGATTAAAGGCTTGTGCTAGGGCTGAGCCACAGCGCAACTAGAAACAAGTTTTTCCAGTTCACAACCTTGGGTTTCATTGTGTGATGAAATATCCTGCAACAATAATTAACTGGATGGTCTTTAATCTGTTGAGGGTACAAGGAACCAGACATCAGTTTCTATTGAAAGATTGTACCTGTTAAGTCTGCATTGTTGGTGCCATAGCATCAGATTCCATCTCTCAGTGTCTTCCAAATAGTGCTTAACAAATTTGTTCATGTGATTTTTTTGCTGAGTTAAACTGTTTACAAGATACTGTGTGTGTGTGCATGTGTGTAATGTAATGCTCTGTGTGTATACTAAGGATAATATTTTGTAATCTCCAAGTAAACCAAACTTTCTTGGAACATGATACCATTCACCACAATGAGAAGTATGGGCTCTGGAAAGTATTTCCCCACAGCATTGAATAGTCTTATATTTCTTGGCTATTTCTGGAATCGCTGCTTTGCTGTACATACTGCGTCACTTCACATATATCTTTCTTTCACCTACCCTATCCTAATTTAAGCATTCCTCAGCTCTTCTTCAATGCCACAGCCTTGTCGTCTCATCATCCTTCAGCTGTCTATTCAGCACTCACATTGCCTGGAGAGGAGAAGGGACCTAGTTGGGATAGACTGAGGAAACACTGTAATGAATGGCCTGTGAGCTATGCACAACCCATAGGAAAATCCATCATATTTCCCACTAGCTCCCTGACCCACTCCAGGCAATGTGAGTGCAGAATAAACAACTGAAGGATAAGGGCTATCTATAATCTTCAAAATTATTCAAATGTGCCTGTCCACAAAGCATTCTCAGGCTCTGAGGAGAAATTCATCACTCTAAAATCCCCTTTCCTCTCTCTTGGAGCATCTTCTTTTTCCTGGCATTGTTTAGTTGGTCGCTTATCTCCATGTGCATGTCACAGTATAAATTACCCTATAACCAAACTAGCAGTAATATCTTTCCTCCAAATGAGCACTCTAGGATGATAATACAGAGAGAGAAAAGAATGGTTCTATAAACAGGCAAAAGATAGCACACAGTCCCCTTATTCATTTCCTTAAGGTTTTAACATTTGCCTGAGCCACTGAAGCAACAATAGCTTCTGCATTCATGTAGCAGAAGCTATAGGAAATAATAAGTAGAGCCATTGTGCCTCCACGGGAGACAAGGCTATTGCAATATACATGGACACAGTGTAAAACACTGAATGACCTGAAATGTTTGCAACAGAAAAAAAAAAAAAACTGTGTCTTTTTTTTTGAAGACAAACAGTCAAAAGCTCATCAGTGTTTGATTGTGGGTTTAATTATTTGCCTTGTTCTACAGCTTAAACTTCTATTTGCGATGCTGGCTCATACAGCCTACAGAACTTCTCTCAAAGGGAGGGGAAATGACAATGGATTCTTATTGCCTGGTGAAGGAAGGAGGGTAACTTGGATTTTTGTTGCCTGAAAGGAGAGTATGAAGGTAACTGTAGGAGTCTCAGGGTGATGAAGTTGATAAGTGTGATCCCATTGCTGACAGCCTTGCCACAAGAGGTAAAATGTCCTTGCCTTCTTTAAGCAAAATCAACCAGTATAAAATTAAAATTTTGCCTATATGTCATTAATTTGATTTAAATGACACTCAAATTATTAGCAGAGAGTATGAAAAGTAGTAATATTCAATAATTTTTATTGACTCATATTAAAGTATAAGTGAATCATGTCCCACCACAAAGAAACCCAATATTATTCTGTTCTACTTATTCTCCAAATTTAATGATCTTGAAGAGTCCCCTTATGTCTCAAGTAAAACTTTTTCATGCCAAAAATATCTTCTTTATTTAGTCAATCAAATTACCTGAGTACTCTCAAGTATTCGCCGAACAGAGTAATAATTTTTCTGACATTGTCAATGTTCCCTTTTATTGGTCTTTTATAATAAGCATTTAATTTGGGGTTCTTTGTAGAGTAAAAAAGTATATACTTTCTTTCTGATCAGTCATTCAGGATACAATTCTTTGATATCTGTAGTTTGCTGAAATAATAAATTTGAAACACCCTTAATTAAATTGGGAAACCTACTGTCCAAAGCTAAAAACAAATTGGAGAAATCCTTGAGTCCTTGAATACATCCTTTTATTTTTTTATATTAGTATTCAGTGCAATGGAGAAAAATCAGTGAACTCTCAGATACCCATGGCCAGGGGGCATACTCATTGCCACATCTCAGGCTAAATGGAAGTAATATTCTTGAAGAGGGAATAGATCTTTCCATGACTTTCGTTTGTAACTCATCTGCTTGGCCAAATAAAAAGAAGACAGGGGGGATATTCAAAATGCTATATGCATGAAGATAACAAAAAGATATTTTTAAAGAGACATAATCAATGTAATGATGACTGAGAAGTTCATGACACAGCTGGCTGCTTTTTTCCTTCCCTGGAAATAAAAAAAAAAATACACTTCTAATATATGAATGATTCTCTGTTTCCCTAAAGGGAAAAAAATCTTTTTTATTCTGGTATTTATGCAAAATTTTGAAGTAGCCACTGATGTGTTGTTGTTCATTTTTAGATTCTAAAAGATTAATTGTTACAAAAAACATTCATCTTTTAGTAGTTGCTATGGCTAAAATAAAAATGGCATCCAACTTTTTCTAATAAATATTCATGAATATTAGTTTTTTTTCCATTCTGCATAAGATAGTGTTCTACTTTAGCTAGCGATCAAGTGAGCTATGGTGTGCCTGATCATATGATGCAAAGGAAATGTGATTCAGTAAATAACAATTAACATGTCATTGTACTTATGAGGCAAAGGACAATCTTTGTTATTTTTTGTGAAATAAATTTCAATTCTTTCTTCAGTATAACACTAGCACTTCAGAACAGAGGGGAAGGTTTTCAATTAGAGCATCCTAAAGTGGAAAGCCTTCCTGGAAACTTCTGCCAGATGACTTTTACTCTGGCTTCTCACCATTTAGCTTTTGTGCCAATGAAACCAGTCCCACACTAAATATGTAAAAGTCAAGAGAGGGAAAAGGAAGCAGCTGCTGCCAGCCCTTCACTTTGTGCCTACCACCACTGTGACTTTGACTGAACAAGAGAACCTTGACAGGGCTCTGTGTAGCAGGGATTCTCATGAGTCTGTACATTTGCAGGTCGGTAGGCTGATGGATGAGTGGGCTGCATGACTTGCTAACCTGAGATTTAAAGAAATTGCATTTCCCTTTGGAAGATGATCCAACTTTCTTCCCCTTGGCAAATGCCTTGGGCCCTGAGGGAAAAAAGACTGTATCAGTGACTTTTTCCAGATCCTGTCCCAAAGAGTCTTCTAGAAAAGAAGGTTCCATAACTTAGGGGAGTAGGGATAGGGGGAACAAGGAAGGAGGGTGAGATCTGAGATTGGGAGGATAGGAGGGAGGGGCACCAATCAGATGTAAAGTGAATAAATCAATAAAATTTTACATAAAAAAGAACCCACAAGGTTAGAAGGTTGGAGGGAAAAGGGAGAAGGAGGAAAAGATGGTGAAGGGAGAAGAGAAATAAGCTTCAAAACTCTGTAAGGCAGATACTGCAAAGTCATATTCTATCAATACTGATTCAAAATTTGTTTCCTCTTCCATTCCTACCTTAAATCCACAAACAAATGAAAAAGAACAGTAACTTCATGGAGTAAAGGTGTGTGTGTGTGTGTGTGTGTTTGTAAGAGAGAGAGAATCTGCATGCTTACTGAAAGTTCATAAACAGGCTTTAAATGGAAGAAGGTATTTTGATTAGTTTCTAGGCCTAAAGTTTCATATTTCAATATATAACTGCATTTGTAGTTTAAAGTGATATTCACATGATATTCACATGATGTGTTTTTTTTTAATTCACTTTCACTAGTTCTCTTTGGTCTGGTACTTTTTGTTCTGGGTGAAAGTACCCTACCACAAAAATGCCATGTATTGGAATCAAGTCTTGAAAGCTTTTCAATTAAAGGATAGAATGAACTGAAATACCCCTGTCTTTTTGGGTATGTCTTACTAGTTAAATTGATTTGGTCTGACATTGTCAAAACAAGAAATACTATGGTATTATATTCTCTTACCTTGCTGAAGTCTATTACTCTGGTATTTCTGTAAAAACAACAAAGATGTGCACCAAGGGGTAACTTGAGAACACCTGTGTGTGTTCTCTGTGCCTGGTGCATAGGAGCCATCCAAAAATTTTTGAATGCTTCTGAATCTGTCACTAATCATAATAAAACCACTTTTCATCACAGTATAAATATCAGCCATGCGGGTTGTTTGTTTATTCAATTCTATGCTATGGTTTCTGCTCTTGTTTATCAATGTACAAAGGACAGAAGAGCATACTCAAAGTAGCTTTACACTGCAGCACCTAAACTGAACTCCCAGCCTCCCATGGATGGTGACTTGCCTTGCCTGTGCAGCTAGGACAATAGAGGACACATTCCTGCATAAAGTCCTTGGACCAGGCACATTTCTCCTAGGACTGTTCATGAACCTTGCTGAGTTGATTCTTTTAGACTTCCTCCCAACTTCCTTAAGTCTCCCTTTCTTTCCTGCCACCATGCTGACCATGAAGACCTCAAAGAGATACCCCAGCTTCCCCAGCTCCTCAGGAGTTCTTCTTACAAGTCTGACCTCGAGCTAAGGAACATTCAGAGAAATACAAGAAAACATGTTCCAGATCAACCCAACTGCCTAGCAAAGCCCCTGCTTAATCTGAACAAATAAACCCAAGTTTGACATGGTATTTCTAAAAATCCACGTTTTTAGTTATAATTCTAAAAATGTTTAATATTGATCCCAAAATTGTCCTAAAAATAACTCACAATCCAAACAAAATACTTACCAATTAGATTTTCCTCTAAATAAATGAGAATAGCTTTCAGCCCATGGAGCTTATCAATGTAAATCATTAGCCACATTTATTAGAATTTTCCCTATACTATTTCCCCTTCCCAGGGAAATTTATGAGCCCCCTTGAGCCCTTCTTGTTATTTAGCTTCTTTGGGTCTGTAGATTGTATCATTTACTTTACAGCTTATGTCCACTCATAAATGAGTACATGTCTCTGACTCTTTTGCCTGCTTCTGGGACCTTTTTCCTCACACTGGGTTGCCCCATCCAGCCTTAATATGAGGAAAGGTGCCTAGTCATATAACAACTTGATGTGCCATGTTTGGTTGATATGCGTGGAGGCCCTGCTCTTTTCTGACGAGCCTCTGAAGAGGAGTAGATGGGGTTGGAGGTAAAGAGATGGAGAGATTTGAAGAAGAGAAGGGAGAGGGAAATGTGGTTAGGACATAAAAAATGTTTTAAGAGAAAAAAGATTTATAAACGTATAAATTCTTTGAAAAGAAAGATTCCACTCTATTCTTTGCCCTGCTCAAGACAGAGGTTTGTATGCAGCCTCAAGCTGAGTGTATCAGCTTTCCATCACAATGAAAAATCTGTGAGGACTTGAGCTTATAAAGAGAAAAGTTTGTTTGGGTTCACAGTCTCAAGGATTTCAGTCTATGATCCAGTGGCCTTATTTCTTAGGGACTGTTTCGGCAGTCACTCCATGGCAGGAGTGTGTCAGGAAACAGACCCACTAATCTTCTAGCAAAAGAAAGGATAAAACAATGGTCCCATGAATCCACGTGTTGCAAATCCCTTGTGACCTAAAGTCTTTAGCCTTTTGCTCACCCTGAAAAGTTCCCACCACTTCACAGTAATGCCAATCTGGGAGCAAAGACTTCAACACACAATCTTACAAAGACACTTAAAATCTATACTGCACCAGTGAGCAAGGGAGAGGAGGAGGAAATACCCAGCTCTGTTGGGAGAAATGCTTCAGATGACCATTTACATATGGAGTAAATAGGACTGTGAATGGGGGGAGTAACTGTTTTCCTCTCCAGCATTCTCAGATACAGCAACACAGCCATGGCTCCACAGACACTGTGGCTGACCCAGCACTTAGTGTTTTTCCAGCCTTTGAAACTCAAGAAGACATCACTTGTATCTCCTATATTGTCTTTGCTCAACCTGGAAAGCAACCCTTTAATGCTGACCTAACATCTTTAGAACAGCAGCTTCAAGCATCCTTAGTAAATCACTTATGTCCTGATTCACTCGGTCTATCAGTATAAGAAAGTCCGACTTACTTGGTTTTCAACTTCAAGGTTTCTCTCATATTAGAAGACAAAATTAGTATTTTATTTGCTCTCCATACTAGGTCAACAATAGAATCCTCTCCAATTATATATTCATTTTGTAGATTCAGAGTCAGTTACACACAAGAAAAGGATTGAATTCCTTAGATCACACTTGTACTGATCTTATAGTGGTCTTAAATGAATGAAATTCTCTTCTTCCTTTCCAAGCTGTGACAGCACGTCATGTGGCTTCTGCTGCTTGACCTTCAGAAGACTGTTGGAACCTCTTGGCTCAGAAATATTGGAAAACTTCTAAAAGCTCCTACATACCTATTTGGGCAGACACATTTTACTCAATCCCATACTTAAAGTTTACTTCTCCTGTAAAATCTTTCTTAGTAGAATTTGAATACCAAAATTGAGCACCACATTACGATTTTCTCAGTGGCAATTCTAGCTGTTGATTCATATATTCCAAGAACTCAAATCAATCTAGTACGGATGAATGGGATGAAGCTTGGCCCTTGCTCAGGGTCTTAGATGGCTGTATAATGTTTCTTTTCCTTCAATATGAGATTCTCCAAATGAAGAAACTTTGGTAGTTTAAGTGAAAATTGTCCTCCCACCATTAGGCATGTGAATATTTAGTCTCCATTTAGAAACAGCCTCTGAGACTCATAGCCAAACTTTGGTCAGAGTGCAGGAAACTTTTTGGAAGAAGAGGGAGATAGAAAGCCATGGAGGGGACAGGAACTGCACAAGGAGACCAATAAAGATAAAAAATAAAAAACGAAAACAACAAAAACAAAACCAAACCTGGGCCCAGGAGGGTCTGCAGAAACCGATACACCAACCATGGATCATGCATGGAGAGGACCTAGACTCCCTGCTCAATGTCCAAGTTTCATTTTGTTCATTTAACATTGGTCATCTACTGCTGGGCATGGAGCCTGCTCTTAAGAATGTTTTTTTTATCTCCACTGAAAACTCTGTTGGAGAAAACTAGCTTCTCAACTGGAGATAGCTTCTGGGTTAGGGATGAGGACATGTGTGCATTTCTTCTGTCAGCTCTGGGAGCCATCTGCAGGTCCTGTACACGTGCTCCAGGCTATCCTCACATTCACACAGAGACCTATCATTTTAAAATTATCTCAACTATCAATTTTGTTATTTCCTCTTTTTATTTTGTGAAAAGCCAAGAGTTAGAAAGGATGAAGTGATTTGGTTTCAAGTCATAAAAGTTTTTCATTCTCAGTTTCTGGGAAATAGACCAAGAAAGATTTACCAAGTTTTATTTAATAACTCCTGGTTTTTCATGGAGTACTACCTCGCTTAATTCAATATCCTGCAAAAGACTTCAGAAGTCATAGTATTTCTATTTTCTTTATACTTTTGTTCATACTAAGTTTTGTTCATACAAATTTTATTTTACAAACAGTAAAATATAATTTGAATCTTGATTATAATTTTATCTAAATTATAGGACTCTAAAAGGAGACAGGACTTGAATTCAAAGAGCAGTGTAGAACTAATTCCTCCCCCCAAAATCATATGAATATATAATATAATTTTAAGAATAAGACAAGAAAGAGTGTTTTATCTTCATTAGTCATGGTAAACAGTAGGTAAATTATTCAATAAAAATGAACTATCAAGAGGAGTAAGCACAAATATGTTTTTTAAAAATTGAAATATAATATCAAATAATCCAGTTTAAATATATAATATTAAAATAACTAGTTCAAGTAGTTAATGCAGTTACCATTGGGGAAGAGAAAATGGGGGTCAAGAATTATTCTCTTTCTTAATCTTATAAATGTTTAACTCTAACATACATGCTTGAATAACTTTAATATAAAACTAACACTTAAAAGATGAGTCACAGGGCCATTGAAATGACAATGGACAAAAGCATTTGGCAGTCAAACTTAAGTACCTGAGTTCTACACTGGGTCGCATAGTGGAAGGAGAGGAAAGATTCCCAAAACTCGTCCTTTGACCTGGACATACGAAGATCCTAGACTCCTGCTCTTTTCCAGGAACAATGGGTAATCATAGCATAATTTTAACAAAATAATTTTATCTTATCATGTGGTTAGAATGCATGTCCACAAAACCTGGGCACTGCCATCAAATTCAACCAGAAGAATCCATTGTCCTCTCCCATGAGATCCACCTCCACCATTTAGCCTACCTACAGATAACAGGCTCACACCTGGCAACACAGTGTATCACTGTACTTGTGGACTCAATTTATTAAGCTACATGTCCATGGCAATCAGCTAAAAACTAAATTTTATTTCTAATAGCAGTACCATGGCACTTGGCATGCCTTTTCTTTCAAGGACTTTCTCTGTATTTAATACTCAAGAAACTCTCACACACAGGCAATCACTTTTTGACTATCACTAGACATATAGCAGATTAAGATAAAACACACAGAGAAACTGCAGGGATATGAACACACTTGAAGAGCACTTCATGGGGAAAGCAAAGGGACGGGGCATCTACAAGCTAAAGCCTTGGGAGAAGCCAAGCCTGCCAACATCTTGCTTTTGAACTGGTAATCTAAGGATGTTGAAAGTCAAGGGAAGGAAACTACATATCGCTTATTTAGAGTCACTTCTTTGTCAAGGTCCCAGGTAAGCCACTGTGGATAACTTCTTGTTACAGACGTGTAACATGAGAATAAATGGTTGTTATCACAAGCCATGTGCCCACTGTGCAAGCCCACGGCTATATTTTTGGCTGTGTAGGACTGTGACTACATTTCACAGCTCTGTCATTATAGCCTGGCAACAATGACCTCTCAGTCCTGTCAGCTGCCAGGTTTGGCCTGTGGTTACCAAATTGCACTTTAACACAAAATGAAAGCTTGTCCCCACTGCCCTGCATGAGGAGCAATTTGGCTGTCTTTGTGCTACATGCCTCGGATGGGAAATGGCAATAACGTTATTAAACTTTTCTTCCACTCTCCCATACCCATAGGAAAAGCCTTCGCTGACCCAACACAATTAGTATAAAGTTTTTCTAAGAACTTTTTTTGTAAAACCCATGTTTTGACATTTGATTTGAATGAACTAAATGTGATGTGATGTGATTTTCCCTTCTCTATCTAATACTTGCTGTTTTGATTTTCTAGTAATGTATAGACATCTATAATTGTATTGTCTTAGAATTTAAACAAGTAAAAAAATCCTCTATCACTGTGAAAGTATTGATCATATCTGAATCAAACACATGTATCCTAGATGTTTTCAGGATAAATTCCAGCTCTTCAAATCATTTTAATTTATTTATTTTTTATTAATTACAGTTTATTCAGTCTGTATCCCAACTGTAGCTCCCTCCCTTGTCCCCTCCCAATCCCGCCCTCCCTCCCTTTCACCCATGCCCCTCCCCAGTCCACTAATAGGGGAGGTCCACCTCCCCTTCTATTTGGCCCTAGTAACAAAGCAACAAAGTTGATATTCAGTTATTATGTGCAAATAATTACCTTTGAATTTGTTTTAAAGAACTAAATGTAAGTCAGATAGAGTAGTGCACTCCTGTAATCCCAACCACTAATTGAACTGAAGTCGGAAGATTGCATATTCTATGCTACCCTGAGCCAGTTAGTAGGCATATATATATATTTGCATGTAATCTTATGAAAGAAGGGAGAGATAGAAAGATCTGGAGGGGCAGGAGCTCCAAAAGGAGACCAACAGAGAAAAAAAAAATAACTGAGCCCCGGGGGCCCTGCAGCAACTGATACAGACAATGCATGGAGAGGACATAAAACCCTGGCTCAGATGTAGCCCTTAGATTCAGTCTCCAAATGGGTTCCCTAATAAGGGGAGCAGGGACTTTCTCTGCTATGACCTCAGGGACAGGCTCTCTGACCACCTCCCCTGAGGGGTGTAGCCTTGCCCGGTCACAGAGGAAGACAATGCAACCAGTCCTAGTAGACTAGGGTCAAATAGAAGGGGATGAAGACCTCACCTATCAGTGGACTAGGGGAGGGACATAGGGGGAGAAGAGGGAGGGAGGGTGTGTTTGGAAGGAGGCATACTAACCCTGATACTCCAACCAAGGACCATGCATGGAGATATCCTAGAACCCATGCACAGATGTAGTCCATGGCAGCTCAGTCTCCAAGTGAGTTCCCTCATAACAGGGACAGGGGTTGTCTCTGACATGAACTCATAAATGTCTGGCTCTTTGATCACCTCACCTATGCTTGAGGTCATCAGCTGTGCAAATCTGCTCATCTCATTTGGCCCTCTTATGCAGTGCAGCCCTCTACACACAAAAGTCAGTAGGCTTGAGCTTCCAAGTTGGTCTCCCCCATCTACAACAACTGATGCTTGTGAGTAGCTGAAGTCACCTCGTTTTCCTCCACATGGTCTCTCACCCTTCAGGGCACAAATCTCTTTGTCCCTAAACCCCTGGTCCTCAGCTGTGGGGGGCTGACATCACAGAGAGAAGCTGCTCATTGTAAATTTTCAATTTGTATGTACACAGAACAAATAAAATTAAAGTCTCAAATCACTGTTTATGGCAATAATACCCCAAACCCTTTGCTTTCCTCTCATCTCACCCTTGCATGTGTTTATTGGATACCAGAGACTTTTACCCTTCAAAGGCCTTGGTGGGTTTATTAAGGTCCTAAGTTTTTATTTGGTTCACAGTTGAGAGAACACAGCAGTATGATAAGGGGTCAAGTGAGTTACTGAGAAATTCTTATCTACTTTCTGCATGAAAACTCCTCTGAGTGTTTTAAAGACATAAACCTGTGTCTTTTCATGTCTGGCATGATGCTTATGAAGAGAAAACCTTCCCAGACTATCACGAGCTAGCCAAGATTTATTTATTTTTCCATAATCCCTCTGTTTATGTGTTCTCAAATGACTAATGAGGCCAATCTGTAGCTGGCAGATTTTGCCACAATTTAGACAGATGGTTTCAGTATATGTGCATAAAGAAAGTAATGCTGGTAATGTGAAAATAAAGTTGTGCTGTGTGCCATATGAGTGTTTTTTCTAGAGAGAACTAAGATATGGGAAACGGGCATGGAAAGATTTCAGTGGTTCTTCCCCATACAATACAATCCTCTATCTTACGGGCCTCTGCAGTAACTACTGGTAATAATTACCTTCACGTATAGATGGTCTCTTTAGCCCAAACATTTTGAAAAGTCTAAATAAGAGCTCCAGTTGTTGCTTTTAGAAAGCTTGCAGAAGCAGGCTTGAGGACAGCTCCTGAAGAAAACACCCTTACCCTGAAAGTGAGCTTGTCCTAGAACTGAAACAAAACAAGATACTTCTGGGAAATTTTAATATAAACAGGGCTGACCACTTTTCAATCTTTGTCTAGGTAACACATTTCTGAACCTTCTGTTCTCATCCAGTTATCCAAATATTAGTGTGAGCTCCCAGATGGGCACCACTTGACAATTTGATACATTTTAAATTCATTACATACAGCCTAACATAATGAAAATATATTTGTCTATGTATTTATTCATATATATTCTTTATGAATATTCATTAAGCACTTCCTTTTTTTCTACCAAACATGTTCTTTGTGTAAGACAGGCAATTGCTATGAAACACATGTATGACTACACATTGGCCTTGTTTCCAAAAACTTACATATTTTATAAAAATGTCTACAAATTTGATATTACATTAAATATATGGCATCTTAGAGAAAACTCTTTGTTGTCAATTGCTCTGGCGGTTAAATAAACATGAAGAAGAAGAAGAAGAAGAAGAAGAAGAAGAAGAAGAAGAAGAAGAAGAAGAAGAAGAAGAAGATATAATCAAGTCTACTACTTTATCTGGAGACCTGCTGCCCAGAGATCTACACAACATAAGTATCTCTTAGGGTAGTTTGCATTCCATCTTTCTGTGATGGTTGAAGAAACTGGACTCTATGTGAATTCTGAATGTGTACGTAAGGGATACAATATCAGTATGTGTATCAAGTCTCTTAGAAACAATAGAAATGAGTCTGGGAATAGAACCAAGTCTGGAAAAAGGACAATGAGCAAAGAGCCACACACTGAATGTTCACCTACTACTACAAGGAAATTCCAAGGATTTGGCAAACACTAAACTGTAGCTTTGCCATCGCGTTGTTTTCAGGGTGTGTATACGATATCTAAATTTAGTGTTTGTCAACTGGATAGGTTCAAAGACGCTGACCAGATAAAATGTTTCTCATTGTGTTTGTGGTAGTGTTTCTGGCAGAGATTAGCATCTGAAGTCATAAACTGGGCAAATAAGATCCACCTTCTACAGTGTGGTAGGTATCATGCCATCCATCAAGGGATTGATTAGAAAATAAAAGCAGAAAGGTGAATGTGCTCTTTCCTTAAGCTGTAATATTGATTCTATCTTTTCCTTAGATTGTCAGCATTTCTGGTCACTAGGTCTTTGGAGTTTATCTGGAACTACACATTTGACTGTCCAAGGCTTCCAGGTTGCTAGCTAAAGATTACAAGTTCTTATAGCCTCCAACATCATATGAGCAAGTCTCTCATTTTAAAAGGTTTCTCTCTGCTTCTCTCCCTCTCCCTCTCATATAAATATATATATATATATATAATATATATAATAGACACATAGATGTATTTAAATAGTACATATATATGGATATGTGAATATATACACTATCAATATATGTACAAGCATACATATATGTGTAGGTGTCTAACTTTAATATGTATGTATATATATATGCCATAAAAGTGAATATTATGTAGAGTTACGATATATGTTTTCTCAGATAAACCTGAAAAATATAGTATGTTTTTGAAAGTAGGAAAATAAACAGTACATTATTTAATATTTTCTTGATATATTTCTTGTATAATTTTTATTACCATGTGTTATTACAACTTCTGTTTCTGCTAGCCTACCCCAACACATATGCATGTTAACACCACACACACACTTAACACTGTAAATGTTAGAAAGGCATAGGATTTAAATAACCCTAGGTTTTATACCAAGCCTCTGGTTTCTGTGAAGTAATTTTCTTCAAAATCTTCATTTGCACCTGTCCCACTTGCTTCCAGTTTGGTTACCAGGTGAGTGACTGGAACCCAGAGTGTCCTTCCCATCCATTGCCTTTTCAATTTCATTGTATCGATGTTAAGAGAACTTTGAGTAACCGATTTGTGAGAGGTGAATACACTGCTAATCTGGACTTTGAACAGGGCTCATCCCCACTTTCTAATCAATCACATATACTGGGAGGAATAAACAAAGACTAAAGGCCCCATCTCTGTACAACTCCTCTCTCTAGCACGAATTCTACTAGTACTTTTCCCCCTAAGTATAAAAGAAAGAAACATACAATACTGTTACAGTGTTAACTTTCCCCAGGTAGTTTTCCTAGAGATATACTATGTTAGTTCACAGGCTTTCTTCCAAAGCACTACACATGGCCAATTTTATCAAATATCACATGTTCTACAAAAACATAGCAAGGATCCCTTTAAGCTAAATTCAATCCAATTTGACTTTCATACTGTTAAGAAAGCAACTTGACCAACAGAGCCAAAAAACCTGGGCCTTGGGGGCTCTGCAGAGACTGATACCCCAACCAAGGACCATGCATGGAAAGGACCAAAAACCCCAGCTCAGATGTAACCCATAGACTAAGTCTCCAAGTGGGTTCCCTAGTAAGGGGAACAAGGGTTGTCTCTGGCATGAACTCAGTGACTGGCTCTCTGATCACCTCCCCCTGGAGGATTCAGCCTTGCCAGGCCACAGAGGAAGACAATGCAGCCAGTCCTGATGAGACCTGATAGGCTAGGGTCAGAAAGAATAGGAGGAGGACCTTCCTTATCAGTGGACTAGGGGACAGGCAGAGGAGGAGAAGAGGGAGGATTGGCCTTGGGAGGAGACAAGAGAGGTGGCCACAGCCAGGATACAAAGTGATAAACTGTAATTAATAATAATAAATAAAATAAAAAGAAAGCAACTTGACCCTAAGTATTAAAAGAAAGTATTAATTCTAAAACAAACAACAAAAGATTCAAAGCATTAGACCCACAATATAATGCTAAAGCAAGGCACAAATTTGTTTCTTTCCTGGAGAGCAGCCTATGAATTAAAGTGAAGCCTTGACAGTTCAAATGTCTAACTATGATATTAGGTCTGAAGGTAACTATTCTGCTTCATATCACCTTCTGTGTGGCAGAATAAACTAATACGCAAAGGTGTTGCAGGTATACTCATTTTTATAACAAAAATACAAAATAAACCCTTCATGTCTACCTGACTAGACAGCACTTACTTGCCCATGACAAGTATACAGAATAGCTGAGATACGTCTTTCCTAGCTAGGTAGGATGCAGATAGCACCTGAGCAGCCTATCAGTAAAGAAGGGGGCTTGGTATTGCTGGGGCACCATTGGTCTCTGTTGTAAATAACAATTTGGTCAGAAAAGGATGTGTGGAGAGGGAGGACAGAAATAAAGAACTTAGAAAGAGGAGGCAGACACTTTAAAAGGCTAAAGAGAGATCTCTCCTGTGCTGACTTTGAGTCTTAAGTCTTGAAGATAGGAACTTTTCAAAAGAACTCACTCTGCATTCACTATATATACATTTTTTTCTGGAAATTCTACAGAAATCCATCTGCCACATAAACACTTCTAGTAGCCCTGTTCTCATTTTTTTCTGTATTCACTACATTTAAGGAGCCTTTTTAATTTTTTTTAAAAGATGGAATAAATAAACTCAGAAAGACAGGTGGGGACCTAACATAATGTGAAATAACCTGACTACAGAAATGAGTGTTGGGGCAAATGCAGAGTAAATAAAGCACTGCAGGCGAAGGCAACCAGGCTCATGTGGAGACTGCTCAGCAAAGCTGGCTCTGGTCCCCAAACACTGCAGCTCTGCATGATGCTGAAAAATTGGCCTGAACTCAAATGGCTTGGAAAGACTAGTGCCCAAAAGAAAACTCTAAGTTGGACTTAAAGTAGCTATTTCATGGCTCTCTGTTTCTGGTGCTGCATCTGTGGATAAGACCTCATTGCAACCAGTTGGATAATTTCAATTACAGAATTCATAGTTATTCCTCATAATTAATGGGACATTACCTCCAAGTCCTCAAAGGTACTTGAGGTAATCCAAATCCACAGGTACTCAAGTCCATTATATAAAAGATCATACAGCATTTGCATATGGCATAAGTACATCCTCCTACATCTTTTTTTTCTTTCTTTTTTTATTAATTTATTTATTTTTATATCAATCACAGGTTAGGTACTTTGAATCCCAGGCGTAGCCCCCTCCCTCATTCCCTCATACCCTCCCACTCCCTCCCTCATCTCCCTCCTCCCCGCCCCCTCCAAGTCCACTAACAGGGGAGGATCTCCTCCCCTTCTATCCAACCCCAGCTTATCCTGTCTCCTCAGGGCTGGCTGCAATGTCCTCCCCTGGGATCTAGCCAGTCTGTCACTCCCCAGCTTGTATGGGGGAGGGTCAAAGAGTCAGTCATCAAGATCTTGACTGAAATAGTCCCTGTTTCCCTGAATAGGGTCTTCAGTCCTACACCGAGCTATCATGGGCCCCATCTGTGCGGGGGTTCGAGGCCACATCCACACATGGTCCTTGATTGTAGAAACCGTCTCATGCAAGACCCCTGTGCCCTGCTTAGTTTGGTCTTTGTGGAGCTCTTGTTCTCCCCAAGTCTCACCAACCTCCCCCAGATCTATCATTACTTCTCGCCCTCTGCCAGAGGCTTGATCGTGAGTCTTAATATCTGCTCTGATACATCGCTACATTGACCTCCCCAGAGGACCTCTTTGGCATGCTCCTGTCCTGTTGCTTGCTTTCTCCTCCACTCAATGTCCATCCTATTTGTTCACTCAAACAAGCATTGATCATACCAACCTGGGTCCTCCTTCCTGTATATCCTCTCTAGGTGTGCTCCTACATCTTTCAAATCAACTTTTGTTACTTATTATCCCTAGCATGATGTAACAGTTATATAAATTATGATGCATACATGGGTAATGATACTATACTCCATAGTATTGATAATAATAAATATAGAGGTATGTACATATTCATCACAGTCTAAAGTTGTTCAATACTTTCCCTAGTACTTTGTGTTTGAATATTATTAATAAATTTTATCGACAAACATGTGTCTTGGTGCTCTAACACGAGATACATCTTAGAATAATACTTTCATTCACAATAAAATCTTCTTCACTGACTCAAGCAGTACTGTTCTCGAAACACAGAAGCCATTCATTAAGTGAATGAATGAATGAAAATACTTTGTGGATCCTTCGATGTAACAAAGCTTCAGAAGTTTTCAATGGACACTCAAGTTTCTTGATGGTTCTTAAACGGTGATTCAAGATGAACTATTTGTCTTAGAAATGTGATCCAAAGCATATGAAGCCAACTGTCAAAGAAAGTGAAAATGCTTATTAATTTATTAATTTATGTTCACCCATCACCTCAGGCTGGGAAGTACAAATCTACAGGAAAACAAAGAAAAACAAAAACAAAACAAAAGGCTTCCAGAAAATATATTTTCAACCCTTTTTTTAAAGAAAAATGGAGCCATCTACAGGCCAACCCTACCATAAAACAACATTTAAATTTGTCATCTTGAAATAGAAAAGCTAGTGCTTTGATTTCGTGTTGTTCTTATTTTCATTTCTTGCTAACCCTTTCCTTCTTTTGATGCACAGCCTGAGGTCCAAAAAAACCAACTGGCATCAGAACTGATCCAGCTTATGCCATCATCATTTTTCCCCTGGATTGATTCAATTGTCTTATCTCTTTGTATTTGTCCCTCTACACTCAGGGCTCAACAACAGAATCAGAAAAAGCTGTCAAATGTGAGTTACTTAAGCATATGGCCATTAATTTTTTTAAGTTAGTGAATCATACACACACCCAAGAACTGGTGATAAAGTTACAAAGGATGTGTCTGTCTATAAATAAATCAGAAAAGCTTATGAAGTAACTAATATATCACTGAAATAAAGGAAGAACAAATAAACTATGGAGAAAGATGAAGCAAAGCCCCTTTGAAAGCGATAACAGTGTTTATATTGAGTCTTGGGGAATGAGTGGATTAGCATTCTATTCTGTCTTTCTAGTCACATGGGAATAAAAATACTAGAGATGATGCAAAATCTGTCATTTGTTGGGGAATGACTCCTTAATGGGCTCAGCACTGAATTCTTAAATGTGTAAACTCATATAATTCTTACAACTACCCATGCTGGTAGACATTTCATACTGTTGTAGAGAGTGAAACTGAGTCTTTCAAAAGTTGGATAATTTGCCAGGGATGGTCATATAGCTTGCCCCAGCCTGTCTTTTATGAGATCCTGACCTCTTAAGGTCTGAGTGATATGCAGAATATGGGAGGCAAGGACAGAGACCATGATGTCAAAGCAACCACATAGCAAGAAGTTTATCATTAATCTGCACCCCCCTCACTGATGGGAATCCTGGAGTTTTAAAAGGATGAGCTAAGAAGGGTCATCATTTGTTTATTTACTCATTCATTTACTCACTTTAGGGAACTGAACATATACATAGATAAAAGAATGAGTAAATCACCAGGCTGGAGAGATAGCTCTGTAAATACACAAGTGTGAGAATCTCACTTAGAGTCTCCCAAATCCATGCATAAAAGCTGGTCGTGGTGATGCAGGATCTCAGAGTGACAGAAATCATCAGATCCCAGGCATCACTCCCTAATGTACACAGTGAGCTCTGGGCTAATGAGAGACCCTGTCTGAAAATTTGAGGTGGATGGCTGGAGTGACAGCTGAGATTATTCTCTAACTTAAACACACACATACACACTCACACACTCACCATTTTAATATAATGTATATTATATGTAATACACATCCCATACGCACCAAAAATAATTTTTTAAAGAGACACAAAAGAACTTTCCAAGTTCTACACTGATTATCCCATTTTACAATTAAGAAAGATGAGGTTCATAGGTTGAGTAGCTTGATTATGTTCTCATAAAAATGACCCAAGGACTTTAGCCAAGGATTTTATCTCTTGATCACAATTATAAACAGGATACATTAAATAGAAGCTCATTATTGTGAGCCTTGTAGGTCTCATAATTCAAAATTATCATAGATGTTTTCAAAATATAAACATAAATGAATTCTGAACTTCATCTTTTATTAGCCGCATAGCCTTGAACAGGTAAGTCCATCTATATTAGTCTCCCTCTCCCGTTCTGTAAGGTAGTAGCAATGCAGTCTTTCTTGTGAGGATTAAATGAAATGTCATCTGCAACAGCAGATGCTAAGTAGATCAATTGATTGCTTAGCATTGGTTAAATAAATGCAGAATTTAAAAGAATAAGATAAAAGAGAAATCACAGTCCGTGTTTTAAAGTGAAATAACAATAAAAACAATAATAAAAAGAAGCTTGGCATTCACCCAAGCACAATTCTAAACTGTCTTCACGCTGTTACTTGAAATAATTACGCACCAGAAAAGCCAGGGGCATTTGATAAGCATATAATGCATTAAAACATGGACTCAAATCTCTCTGTAGATCCTGAAAACAATTTAGATTTGTTTTTTCACCATCTGCAAACTCTCAGACTTCAGAAGTTTGCTGAATCAGCACCGCACATCTTGCCATAGATCGGGTACAAGTATACAAAGAAAATGGAAGTTAATACAGAGCTTTGGACTTCATCCAGGGTTTTGTCTTGAGGTTAAAGTTTCTAGAAAACAACTGTTGTTCTGAGATAAAGGAGGAATATCCTTATATGTTTTGGACCTCCTTGGTCATATTGTTGTTTCCTTGTTCCACTGTAAGCTCTCAGATAAAAACTCATGAACCCCCTGGCCTTCGTGATGTTCTTCCGCCTTGGTCCTTACAGTGTATTTTTGCCTCCTTTAGTGTAATTAGTCACATCCCCTCCCTTTATATCTACTATCAATCAGCAATCCTAGTACCCTTCAAGTAACTGTTACACATCATACAAATAAGGCCAGGAACATGAACATAAAGGCAAAAAACCTTCAGTCGCATTAAGAACTTCCTTTAAAATATATCAGTAAGAGAGGGAAGGGTCTGAGAATATAGTAGCAATGTTTTAGTTTCATTTCTGTTGCTGACTTTTTTTTTAATCCTAACAACTGCAACTTAGGGAGAAAAAAATGTTTCTGTTCACGATTCCAGGTTATGTCCATCATAGCAGGGAAGTCACATTCCTTAATTAAGGTTTCTATTGCTGTCAAGAGGCAGAATGACCATGGCAACTCTTTTAAAGGAAAAAATTAGTAGTCAGGGCTGGCTTATAGTTAAGAGGTATATTCCATTGTCATCATGGTGGAAAGCATGACAGAAAACATAGCAGAAAGCATGGCAGCATACAGGCAAACATGGTGCTGGAGAAGAAACTGAAGATTCTACATCTGAATCCTTTTGCAGCAGGAAGAGAAAGTGAGCCAATGGGCCTGGCTTCAGTTTCTGATATGTCAAAGTGCACACCCAGTGTATGCTTCCTCCAGCAAGACCACATCTATTCCAACAAGGCCACTGGTCCTAATCCTTTCAAACAATGAGCCTATGGGGACCATTTTTATTCAAACATCAGGCCAGCAAGAATTTAAGAAAACTAGTCACACCACATCTGCGGTCAAAAGCAGAGAAAAATGAATGCATGTGTGCTTAGTGTATGCTATCTTTCTTTGTTCTTGTACAGTCCAAGGCTCCAAATCAGAGAATGATGCTACCTACTCTCAGACTCACTCTTCCTACATCATTTAAGACAATTAATCAATGCCCTACAGAAACACCCACAGAGCAACCTTCACTGATTGCCACAATCCTTCATTTGAGACTCTCTCCCCAAGTAAGTAAATCTAGGTCATACCAAGATGATAATTAAAATAGCTAACTGCAGCCAATAAACAAATCTGACATACAACTTGTGTTCAGATTTATTTTTGTTAAATCTAATTTACATTATCAAGAAAGGTCAAATGTTGGCAGTACAGAATAAAGTCCTAAAAGAATGTGTGCTGTTGACATGGACAGAGCCATGTCAGGGACCCAACGCCTCAACCCCATGGGAGAGAGGTTTAGAGGGATGGTAAAGTCTTCCTCTGGTCCCTGTGAAAATGTTGATATGCATGCAGAAAATGTCCACTTCTGCTCCCCTTACCAGATGTTTATGATCTAAAGATATTTCCCTACAGAGACTGCTCCAGAGAGCAGCTAATCCTACCTCCTGGATCTTCCTATTCAACGGTTTATAATACACACACTAAGCTTCTAGAGTGCTGCAGTTTCTCCATCAAAGAACCAAACCCACCCAACCTGTGATCCTCCACTTCCTTTTGGGGGATCATCCACTACTGGTCCATGAGGGTAAAAGGAGCAGGGAAAGGGGTGGGAGGGGAGGTCAATGAGAACAAGCAAGTGACTTTCAGGACCAGCTTCATGGAGACTACTCAAATTTATTTGGGGCAAACAAGGGCTATATGTAGTTCTTCAGGAGTGGATGAGGGCTTCCCATGATAGAAGTACACTGTTGAGGTGCCAGGCTTGAGGTGCCAGGAGTGCTTTACATGTCAGGAATTCCAGGTCCTTGTCTAGCAGGGTTTTTATGAGGAGAAATAAAATTTAACCTGCATTTTGGCCAAGGGTTATGTGACTTTCCTCAGGGGTGGTGGTCTTGCTTAGAGATACTCTGTAGATGAATTTGGGCAGAGAGAAAGAAGGCTTCTACTGAGAAATTGAGTCCTTTACTCTGCACCAAGCTTGGAAGAGCTGTCCAGACATGGTGGACTGTAACCTTAAATAACAGGGTCTTCCAACACCAACCTCAGCTATTTCTATGCATCCATCTGTCTGTGTATGTTTGTCTTTCCTTCTTCCCTCATCATCCCAGTTAGGGTGATCCCTGACACCAGGCTAGACATAGCAGTCAACTCAGTTTTTTAGTCAATAAACTATATGAACAATTAGTTTAAAAAGATATCATTTAAGTGTCACTGAGTTGTCAATTTCTTGAAACATTGAAGAATTGCTTATTAAAGTCAGAGTCAGAAAGTCTTCTACATCTATTTTTTCTTTTTTATTTATGACAATTTATTCACTTTATGTCCCAGCTGAAGACCATTTGTCATATCCTCCCAATCCCACCCTCCCTCCTTCTTCTCCTCCCATACCCTCTCCCTGTCTATTGATATAGGAGGTCCTCCTTCCCCTCCATCTGACCCTAGCCTACCAGGTCTTATCAGGACTGTCTGCATTGTCTTCCTCTATGGCCTGGTAAGACTGGCCCCTCAGGGAGAGGTGATCAAAGAGCCAGCCATTGAGTTCATGTCAGAGACATGAACTTGTTCCCCTTACTAGGAAACCCACTTAGAGACATGGGCTACATCTGTGCAGGGGTTCTGGAATGTAAACTTGAACAACCATCTTGGAAATCGATCTGGCGCTTTTTCAGAAAATTAGGAATAGTGCTACCTCAAGATCCAGCTATATCATTCCTAGGCATATATCCAAACTATGTTCAAGTATACAACAAGGACATTTGCTCAACCATGTTCATAGCACCCTTATTTGTAATAGCCAGAATGTGGAAACAACCTAGATGTCCCTCAACTGAGGAATGAATACAGAAATTGTGGTACATTTACACAATAGAATACTACTCAGCAATTAAAAACAAGGAAAGCATGAAATTTGCAGACAAATGGTAGGAACTAGAAAAGATCATCCTGAGTAAGGTATCCCAGAAGGATAAAGACACACATGGCATATACTCATTTATAAGTGGATATTAGACATATAATCTAGGAATAACATACTAAAATCTGTAAACCTAAAGAAACTAAGCATGAAAGAGGACTCTGGGTAAGATGCTCAATCCTCATTCAAAAAGGCAAATGGGATGGACATCAGAAGAGGAAGAAAATAGGGAACAGGATAGGAGCCTACCACAAAGGGCATTTGAAAGACTCTATCTAGCAGTGTATCGAAGCAGATGCTGAGACTCTTAGCCAAACTTTGGACAGAGTGCAGAGAATCTTATGAAAGAAGGGGAGACAGGAAAGCCTGGAGGGAACAGTAGCTCCACAAAGAGCAACAGAACTTGTGCATCTATTAAACTAGCTGAAACTTTTAAAAGAATAGCTAAATCAGTTTTGGATAATACGCACACAACTAGAATTCTTTGATCTATCTGGCTGTGATGTTAAACAATACAAATACTTTAGAAGGTGTAAACATTATCCCTGATAGCTGAGCAGACATAGTCTACCACCTGATATTTCCTCTCTTGAGAAATGTGAATACGTACACATTTGCAAAGAAAAGATATAATCAAAATGGTCTAATAAACATTATGGTGACAGTCAGATATGGGATAATACCCACAAGTTCATAAATAGTCAAAACCAAAACCATGCCAGTGCTATGCTGTTGGCTACCCTCCAGGCCTTTACAGAAGATGATATTGAGAGCTGGAAGCAGTAGCACACGCCTGTGATTCCAACACTCAGGGAGGCAGAGGCAGGCAGATCTCTGTGAATTCAAGGTCTACAAAGTCCAGGACAGCTAGGGCTATACACAGATTAACAAAAACAGAAACAAAACACAACAACAACAACAAAAACTCTATTCAGGAAAAATGCCATATACTTGAATCACAGAACCAGAAATACCAAACTGTGATTCACCTCCAAGCTTCATCCTCCTGTTTAGCTTTAATGGTACTGGAAGCTGTTATGCCATTACTGATCAGTCACACCCAGATGTAAACTCTGTGAACTGCAGTAAATAATGACTGATCTGGCACGAAGCACCCCCTGGCAGCATAGCTGTGTGAACAGCACAGGCAGTAACTGACCACTTTCTAATGGGATGTAAGGCCGGCCTCACAGGAGAAACCCACACCTGGTACCATTTTCTGGCCAAGAACCTATGGATAGACAGTCCATAGGTGTGAAAGAGAACCTACTACTATTATTCTAAATGGACACTGTACTTAAATTTACTCCTAATGACTTACTGTTATAAGCACAAACAAACATCTCTCATTCCTCATCAGAGACATTTCTGTTTGCAATGAACACAGACAACCACAATGGCAGAAAGGATAACAAAAAGCAGAATGCTCCACCCTAAATGGGACATCTATATCTCACACATACCGCTCCCAAGGTTCATTGCAAAAGAGGGATGGAAAAAAGGTACAAGCCAGCAGTGGTGGATAACTACAAGGAAAATAGTGTGTTCTGAACACAGCAGGGAAGCAGCAAATCTGTAGTCTGCAAGGATTACAACGTCCACAAAACTTGTGCAAGCTCAAAACAGACAGAATTCCCACTGTGGAGAGGGGAAGTGGGCAAGAAGTCCCACCCATAGCCAAGAAGATATTGGTAATGGATTGCTTCCAGGAAACACAGTAATTTTTCTTTTAAAGCTGTAGCTATTGGTAAGACGGCCATGTTCCCATGGAAGGTTACACATACAAGAACAAACAGACAGCACAAGTTAGACTTAAAGTGCTGAAATTTGGGGACATACAGTTAGGTGAGTAGGAAAGGATGGGTGGATCTGGAAGGAGTTGATAGAAAAGGTTAAATATGTACAAAACTCTTAAGGAGCCAGTAAGATAAAACTGTGGCTGTTGGCTCATAGGCAGCCTGCTTCTGGATTGCCTAGTAACCAATGGTGTCATCATATGTTGCCAGCCAGGTGTGTGGCAGAAGCACCAGGCAGATGCAGTTCAGCTATAAAAGGGCAAACTCGCCACTTTCTCTCTCTCTTGTTTTCACTTGCTACCCTCTCTTGCTCTCTCTGCTTTTATTTCCTCTTTCAGGGCAACCCCCCCCACCTCTCTCTCTCTCTCCACCTCCATCCAATAAATCTCTTTCATATCACATCTGTTTCACGTGGCATCTTTAAATAAACACTAACAGTGGTGGTGTACATCAGAATGCTATGAAGCAATAGGGAGAAGCAAACTACCACCATGAGCAATGCTAAGAATGAATATTAAAAACATGATGCTCAGCAAAAACATATGTTCTAATGTTCCCTTTTTATGAAATAGAGTGAGTGTCAACACTAACTTCCTGTAATAAAAGGCAGGACAGGCTTGTCTTCGATAGAAGTGGAGGATGAGGGAGATCTGACATGCTTTCTGTTCAGATGTCTCTCTAATCCTTCCAGAAAGGGGATTCACTTAAGCATCACACAGGTTTCAGGTTTAACCTCCTCTCCCCTAATGATTGTATGAAATTGAGTCAGGCCCTTTCTTCATTCATTCCTCTTTACCTATCTGGGTGTGGATAATTTGGAAGAGCACCCACTAAGCTCAGAGCATATACTACCATGTAATTGTCTGCTGTCCTTCTGGATCTCGGCTTGATACTTCTCACCAAGTGAGAGCCCAATCATCATAGCAGTACTAAGTACAATCTCCAAAGCCTTTGATAAGATTAAGAAGAGCCTCTAGAATGAACACGAGACTCCATAAACCACACATGAGGTCTGAGCCTTGACAGAGAAATGTTTCCACATGCACCTAGCACATACTTTTTTGTGATCTATATATTCATGTTATCCTTATAGCTTCACCATTTGCCAAAGCCCTTTTTGTCCTCGTCCCAACACGATCTGCCTGGAAATTTCCCATAGATCCTTCTAAATGTAACTTCTTGGAATAAAGCTTTAATTTCCCCACTTCTGACAACAAACTGGTTAGTCCCCACAGCACACAAACTCTTAATAAGTTAGAGTGTGTTATCTGTTCTCTAATGGTATCTATTTCTCAAAAATAAAACCTACGTGATCTTTTTCTTTGTATTCTTATGCTGAGCTCTACTCTTGCCATATAGAACTGTTGCAGGGATTAGAAAAGATGTTAGAAAAATATGAAGAAAATGTATAAATAAATGGAGGTTTTACAAATTTAAACCAAAGCATTCAACTTGTCGAGACATGTTACATCATAAAAAAATGAAAAACCTGCAGCAGGGAATGAAACTATAACTTGGAGACCGAATGTTGACATGACTGTCTATAAAACCGGGATATTATGCTATTTGTATTACTCAGTAGACATAATTTAAAACAGTGAAATTTTACCCCTCAGGAGTCAAAGGCTCAGTTATATATGAAAATCCTTCCTACTGTAATTACTATATGTTTGAATGAAAGTAAGCAGCTAACCCATGACCCAGGTCTTTCTCTGTGGACAGTAAGCATTAAAATTAATGCTAATGAGGTTCTCTCATGCACATAGCCTTTCCGGAGCCCAGCAGGAAATGGTTTCACCATTGCTAAGCCACAGTTTTAAAGACAGAAGAAGAAAAGAATATTAATTCAAAAGCAAAACACAAAGGAATACTCTCTCAGTGTGGAGCAAACCACATGAAGTAAGAAGAAAGTTATTTCTAATGGACAATTTGAGACAATGTCCCCCACAGCAAAATAATAACAATAACTATAACTATGCTCATAATAGCTGAACAAATTAAAAATACATTTCAATGCAAAGTGATCTTATTTAGGGAACGTTACCTCATAGGAAGATCTTACTGAATTGGACCCTGAAGTTCCATATCAAAAAGCACAGATAAATTCAATTATTCATGTGGCTTTGCTATTGTCAAGTGTCAATGTTTGTAGCTGTCCTTGTTTGTGCTGCCCAGTCTCTACTGGAAGGCTTGGGGCTGTTTTTATTGTTTTGTTTTGTTTTGTTTTTTATGTTAAAAGCAATAATTTGCACAGGTTGTATTGTAGAACAGAGAAAAGGTAGCACTATATAGAAGGATCTTATCTGAGATGTGAGTTAAGTTGTGAGAAAGGTTTTAAAAAATATACAAATTAGGTCATGGGAAAAAGGAAAGAAACCAATTCAGTAGCCTCTCTGGGACCAAACATCCTCTGGAAACAGGGTTGGTGCTTACCCAGCAACATTTCTAGCAGGAGCCTCTCTAGGTCCACTGTCCACTGTCAGCAGTGTAGCTCACTCGGCTCCTCGATGGCTTGCTCTGTGACTTTCAAATTCTACAAACACACTTTTTTCATGTCCCTGGATCACACACATTTAGAGAATCAGAAGTCTCAGCTTCAGCCTTATCTGTAGTTTTTACATCACCACGAAGCAGACTGTTGGCTGGCCTACAGCTCACCCACACTTAGAGCTTTACTCTGCTTCTGTCACTTTGGCTAGAATAGAATGATCAAGTGAAGAAACTGTAGCCTTCGTGAAAGAAATGCCTTAGAAGGACACATTAGGAGAGGCATACAGGAGAAAATCTGGCCTATCTGGAACATAATCACAGGACCAACTGAGATGGCAAGAAGTTTCTAGAAATTTGCCATACCTCAAGGTCAATGTTCAAAGGGCACTTAAATGACCCAGTTAGTTATGTCAATGCAATGCCACTTATCAATGAGTTTCTGTTTCAGTCAGATAGTTTAACTAAATTGACTTATCCACTGGCTATGATGCACTGCAGAATAACAACAGTCCCCACTATCCTAATGGTTTCTTCCATTGTGTCTATTGTAGGTGGTCTCTGTGCCATGTCACCTGCAAGTCAGGCCCAAGCTTACAAGACTATTTTTGATATCGTATACTGACCCAAAACTCTAGATACTCCAAAGCAGTCCTCCTTGTTCCAAAGTGATTATTAAGATCTTCTCTTCTCACTCTCACAGTTTTCCCTTCCCAAGTGCCAGGCTTGGAGAATATGTCATGTCACCTTTTCTATCTGAGTCACTGATGATGTCATGGTGAAGGTGTGGCAAAGCCCCAGGCTGCCTGAAGAGGAGCTGCTCAGAAATGATTCATGTTCTTTCTGCACACACTATACTCACACAATCCAAGTCTGAGCTCAGACAGATAAGAAAGAACAATAGAGAGAGTGAAATATAACCTACCACTCTGGACAATGGCAAACATGGAGAGAATCTGTGATAATACACATGGCTTCCTCACAGTGAGTGTGTATGGAGTAAATAAAAGGGTAGAATTAGATTCTCTGCAATTTGGAATCCATACATCTTGGTAAATTTCCAGTGTTGTCTAATTTCAAAAGTCAGGGAAAAAATGATTCCTGGGAAGAGAAAGTAACTTTCTCAAGGCTCTAGAAATATGTGTGTCTATCCACAATGAAAAACATGGAAGTTGGACTACAACAGAAGGAACAGAAGTTAAGAGACAATGAAATCAGACATGTCTAAACAGAAAGATCTTCTGGGATTCAGTACACAGCATTGAGACAGATATAATTGTTTGATACAAAGTCATAAATGAAAAAGAGGTCATTAGCAGGAGAATTTTATAAGTACTTGGATATAATGTAGCATGTTAGGAATATTCTTGTATCAGAAATAATGTTGGGAATAGTTCTGACCTTGTATTCAGATGTTTAAGGTAAGATGAATCTTAAGTTCTTCTTTTCACTAAATGGCCTTATTACCTGCTGTCTATGCTCTCCAGGCCCTAGCTAGGTAGAGACAAGAGCTTCTGAGCACTGAGAGTGGTTCCACCCACCAACTGTTAGGAATGAGGTTCCGGGAATAATAGTATGTCAAAAGCTTGAATATCATTCTGAGAATCACTGTCAGATTTTTTTTTTACAATATCATGTGGCTCAAAGCAATAGATTGTATTTGCTTTTGTTGTTCTTATTTTGTTTTTTGTTTTTTCTCTCACATACAATTCTTATGAGGTTAGGTGATGTAATTGTCATTTGCTATGAACTAAATGCTTGTGTCTCTCCAAAATTTTTATTGAAATCCATACTCCTCAGTTTGATATGTGAATTTGTGGCCTTGAAGAAGTCTATGTGAGAGCAAAAGATGAAATTTTCATCATGGGATTTGTACGACTAGAAGAGGAGAGAACAGTCCAGGTGCTAAGGTAGGAGTGTGTCAGGCCAACCTTAATTGCTATCCAGATCAGGAACTTTTCAAACCAAGCAGGTGTATATATTATTTTCTCTATGTCTGAAAACTCACTGGCCATGATGTGAAAAGCCTACAGTGTCAGCCACACTTGATCTAACTTCCTCTCTTCTGTTACTCTTATACTGCTGGACACTGTCTGGCTCTTATTCTCCCCAGATACCACCTTCCCTAAAACGAAGAAAAGGATTTAAATGAATGATTCTGTCCAGTTCTGCCATTCAGTTCAGTAGTAACCCAGTTAGCAATAAGGCAAGAGTTGTGGCTCACATTTTATTTATCATCTTCACATTATATTTTTATTGAAAACACATTTTCATACAATGTATTCTGATCACAGTTTCGCCTCCCCCATTTCCTCTCAGATACCTCCACCCTCTTCCACCCTTCCAACTTCATAACTTCATTCTCTCTTTAGAAAACAAACAGACAAAAGAAAAAATAAGAGAAATAAAAACAAGAAAAATACACACACAACAAAAACACAAATGTTTTCTACATAATATGCAAGCAAAAAAGATCAGTAAGGTTTTTAAAAAAATAAAGCAACATGAGAAACAAATTAAAATGTATACCCAGTGAACTCCACTAGAGAAAACTAAATTTTCCTTTGTGAGCAATTTTTAACTGAAGGTAGCAGATCAATTTTATTTGAGGTGAACAAGAGTTATATAGCTACATCCTTTGGGAAGGATGTAGGGAAATCCAAGATGGGTATAGATCATTGGTAAAGTGCTAAGGTACTGCAATGCCTTATCTACATGGTGAGAGGCTTCCTAGGAATCCCAGATGCTTGCTGAATGGCTTCTTATCAGGAGAAAGTGAGTTGAACCTGTAAATTCCCTAAGGACTTCATGACATTTCTCTGGGAGAGGGTGTGGGGATCCTGGCTCCCCCCCCCCCAGAGAAGAGGAACCCTGATCACAAAGGGAGTTTTCCAATGTGTCCAAGTTCGAGGCTTTTCATTCCTGACAGGGCCTCATGTGGCTGGGACCTGTGCGTGCTGCTACAGTCTCTGTGTAATCATATGTGCACTCATTCTGCTTTGTCTGAAAGACATTATTTCCTTGGTATCCTCCATCCCTTCTGCCTGTTACACTGAAGGGAGGAGATTGTTGAAGATACCCCACTTAGGACTGAGTGTTCAATGTCTCCTACTCTCTACTCATTGTCCAGTTGTGATTCTATGTGTTAATTTCCATCTATTGCAGGAGGGAGGTTCTTTGATGTTTGCCAAGGGAGAAAGCAATCTACAGAAATAGCAGAGTGTAATTAGGGGTCATTTTTATTGCTGTGTTCCTTTACTGGAACAACAGTATTTGGTTTTCCCCTGGTCTACCTAACCTCATGTAATTTTTATCAGCTACTATGATCCCAAATTGGTTCAACTGGTCCAAAACAAGCATATTTGTATTTTCAAAAGCTCTTTAGGAGATTTAATGAACAGCCAAGATAGAACAGCTCTGAGCTATATTATAAACTTGCCAGTGAGGATGCAGATGGGGGTGAAGCAATTTGTCCAAATTCATGAAGCTTCCAAATAACAAAGCCAATATACAAACCTGGATGTCTAGATATAAGTCTCTCCTTGGCTTCCTCAGATGCCTGATGCCATGTCAAGAAACTTTCATCAGCTGGCTAATCAGCAACTTACAGTCATCAGTTGCTGCAGGTCCCAGACACTGATACTTCAGTGGAGCTAGAGATAGACTTGTTCATTCCTCTAAAGCCAACAGATTGCACCTGTCCCTTGTATCTGACAGTTAAAGAGCACAGACACAGAAGCAAGTTGTGACTAGTAAATAGTAATTTTCACAAACTTCTCTGGCTTTCATTTTCACATAAAACTACTTTCCCGTACACTCCACTAGCATTTTGTTGTATATTACATCCTTAGCTGTTTCTTTGGTTACAGATTCACATGGACAGATGCCTACATATACTGTCATTTGAGCATCCCACTCAATGAAGCTGATAATCATACCATCTGGAAGCCAAATTTCACAACCAATTAGCTTGACAGGCCCCACAGATTTGGGCAGAAACAAGACTATACAAAGCCATACTGTAGTATAACAATATAGATAAAGAAGTCATTAAACGCAAAAACAACAATAAAACAACACTAACTTAAACTTGGAAATTGAAGTGATTAAAAGAGGTTCATAGCCAGAATCTGGAAACTACCCAGATGTCCCTGACCTGAGGAATGGATACTGAAATTGTGGTACATTTACACAATAGAATACTACTCAGCAATTAAAAACAAGGAAATCATGAAAGTTGCAGGCAAATGGTGGGAACTAGAAAAGATCACCCTGAGTGAGGTATCCCAGAAGCAGAAAGACACACATGGTATATGCTCACTTATAAGTGGATATTAGACATATAATATAGGAATAACATACTAAAATCTGCACACCTAAAGAAGCTAAGCAAGAAGGAGGACCATGGGTAAGAGAATCAATCCTCACTCAGAAAGGTAAATGGGACAGACATCAGAAGAGGGAGGAAAGAGAGAACAGGACAGGAGCCTACCACAGAGGGCCTCTGAAAGACTCTACTCAGCAGGGTATTAAAGTAGATGCCAAGATTAATAGCCAAACTTTGGGCAGAGTACAGGGAATCTTATGAAAGAAGTGGAAAATAGAAATACCTGGAGGGGACAGGAGCTCCACAAGGAGAGCAACAGAACCAAAAGTTCTGGGCCAGGGGTTTTTGCAAACACCAATCCTCCAAACAAGGACTATGGAGATAACCTAGACCCCTTGCTCAGATGTAGCCCATGGCAGCTCAGTCACCAAGTAAGGGGAATAGGGACCATTTCTGACATGAACTCAGTGGCTGGCTCTTTGACCACCTCCCCCTGAGGGAGAGGGGGTCAGCCTTAGCAGGCCACAGAGGAGGACGATGCAACCAATCCTGATGAGACCTGATAGGTAGGGTCAGAGGAAAGGGAAGGAGGACCTCCCCTATCAGTGGACTTGGGGAGGGCCATGGGAGGAGAAGAGGGAGCAAGGGCAGGATTGGAAGCAGACAAGGGAGGAGGCTACAGCTGGGGTACAAAGTGAATAAATTGTAAAAAATAAAAAATAAATTAAAATTTTCTTCAAAAAAGATTTTCTAATCTAGAGCCAAAGAGACACAAGTTTAAATCCCACCTCTGGCACTTGTTGAATGGTGTTGTACAAGTTATTTAGCCATTGTTTAATTTTTAACTGTGTGAATATTGAACTGGGTCACATTAAAATGTACTTATTAAATGAAATATCTTCATGTTCATCAGATCAAGTTAACATATAGAACTAAAGAATACTCTGATATCTGTGTGTATGCAAATATATGTATGTATATGTGTATGACCCTAAGTATATATCCCTAAATGTATTTGGAATGTGTTTCTCACTGTGAACTTTATCTTTTTATTTTAATTTTTCATGTCATATATTTTGATTATTAGAACTACAAAACTAATTTAAGACCAATTCAACCCCCCCCATCACTTGGTTCAGAAGAAATTTTTAACATAAGACTTGACCAAAAACATGACAAGTATCGAAATCTTGATTTCTTATCCTACATCACTATCTGAGTTAGGGTTTCTGTTGCTGCAACAAAACATCACAGCCTGAAAGCAAGCTCTGGAGGAAAAGGGTTTATTTCACGTATACTTCCACATCACTGTTCATCATCAAAGGAAGTTAGTGTTAGGATTTTGGAACAAAACCTGCTTCTGGGTTACCTAGCAACTTATGGTGTCATCTTGTGTTGCGGGCCAGGTGGCCACACCTG
>CM053752.1:41876551-41893477 GCA_028658305.1 Pachyuromys duprasi
TCTCTCTCTCTCTCTCTCTCTCTCTCTCTCTCTCTCTCTCTCTCTCTCTCTCTCTCTCTCTCTCTCTCTCTCTCTCTCTCCCCATCATGTCCTGCTCTCCACCTAATAAACCTCTTTCATAGAAGATCTGTTGTGAGCCTCATTTATTCATCATCTGTCCTAACATTGGTGTGTTGGCTGGGAATCGAACCCAGGTCAACTGCTTGGATTTGGTGAGCCAGCCAGGAGAGGGTCTCTCCTGGTTTTGCCAGGACTCCTCTTCGGACTTCTTTAATCTAATAGGACCGTGGATGGCTTTAACAGATTTTTTTCTGCTCTATCCCTAACCATCTATATCTAAAAATCTTTACTTCTCAAACTGTCTACTGTGCACGGCACATCTATCCCGCTGCCTGCTACACAGCCGCACTGCTCTGGGCTACCTCTGCTTTCCCCAGGCTTGCTGTCTGCAGCCTGCTGTGCAACTGGCCGCCTGGGACCAGCCAGGCATGGCGGGCTGGGATGACTCCCCAGCGGTGGCAGCGATGCCTGGACAAGCAGAGCGGAGTCAGGAGCTGTGCCAGCAGTGCCCTGGGAATGAGCCGCAGGGGCCTTGGATGAGTTCGCTGCTCACATCTGAGCCCTGGAGATTCACGCCACGCTAAAATCCGCACTGAAATCAGCTTTAAAAAACTTGGCGTACTGCTTTAGGTAAGAATCTCTAAATTCTGCACACAGCTCTCGGAGTTTTCTTAAACGAGATTTTAAATCTCTCATGAGTTGGTTTTGGGAGAAAATGGATGCTACCATAGCTAAACTATGACTCCACAGGGCGTTGCTGCCTTTTTGACTAAGGGCAATTTGCTTCCACCTTGCCATGCACTCACCCCTTCCCCACCAAGCTGCTTTCTTCCTAGCTCCACATGTCCTGACTACTCTAAGAGGCTTTTTCCAAGCTTTAAAAAATCTTTTTCTCCTGATCTCTGTACACTCTGCTCTCATTTTAAATGCTTTAAATTCCTTATCTAATACTTTATATAATCCTCTCATTGGGTTTCCTTAGTCATAACTAACTGTTTATTTTATCTTTTAGACTAGCCTACAACAACAAGCCTCATTTTAAATTGGTATAAATTTTCATAAAAAAATCAAAGTTACATTTTGCTATCTATAATTCAACCCTGCTTCAAAATAAATCTTATATGATAATAAAATTTCAAAGTTATAAATATATATTCAAGTTAAGTTGGTTTAAAATATATACCTAACTGCTTATATCTTTTTTCAGTTCCTAAATTAATAAAGGCTTTTACTGTTTCTCCTGCCATGCACTGCTTGTGATTGAGATTCACCACTAGGCTTTCTGTTAATGGGTTTGCTATAATAAATTCAAATATAATTTTAAAATTGCTTTATACTGTTCTGATAAATTGTTGCTTTCAAACATACAGCTCAGGGGTTTGCTATTACATACAAGTTGTTTACCAATATTATAAATTAATATCTAACATAAATATATTTATGTTAAAACTTGATCATTGTGCTGTATCGCTACTATCAAAAGGTTAAAATGTGCTTGGTCTTGTTTTCTAAAAATGATATTATTATTAATCTATGGTATAGCCTTAGACTATTATAGCTATAAACTTTTACATACTAGACCAAGCAAAAAAAAAAAAAACGCTTGTGCTCTCACTTTAATGGATTATGTTTATAACTTTTCAGGTTCTGACTTAGCAAGGAAAAAACCTAAAGTCCTAATATTTAATGGTTAACAAATATAAGTTAATAGTCATCTCATAAATATCCAAACATATGTATTTACAGTCCTACAGATACAAACATGATCTCACTGCAGTTTTTCATAAACAGCTGAGGATAGTCATTGAGTCACCATATAGGAGCTGGTAAAAATAATTGAGGGATTTCCCAATATGCCCATCCAGGGCAATAGCTAATCTCCAGACTTTAACTGCCACTCTGAGCTGCTGGCATTCCTGCACAAAAGACAAGAGATATGCAGTGCCCCATCTCGTAGGGGGTATAGCCAAAAGTCAGTTCCTCCAGGTGACTATTTCAAATGCAGCCAAAGGGAATACTGGTCCTGCTGCTGCTTCAACATGCCATAGCCTGCCTGCTGGCAGACTGGCCTCTGGAAGTCAAAAGGCTCCCAAGCAGGCCTGTCCTCTGTGCCCAGCCATGGAGGCTCAACCAGCACAATGACCACAGACACATTCAACCTTTTATCTCTTTGGCCTTGTAGAGGACATATATGGCTCCTTAATTCAGTGACCTCCACCAATCTTGCCCAGCCCAGAGTAACAGTACAGGTCTGTTTCGGCCTCACAATGAGGTCCCGTGGACATATTGCCAACTTCTGTGTTGGGAGACTTCAGATGCCTTCCTAGTTCTCTTCATATGCAGGAGACCAGGCCTTATGCCTAAGTCCTAGAGTTGCTATTGTCAGACCTAGACACAATATGCCTTGTTGTCAGACTCAAAAAACAGGTCTAAAAAGAACCTTTTGCCAGCCCTTTAGCGAAAGAACAATAAATGTTCATAGCAGTCTCAACTATGTCTCATGATAAATAACTATAAACAAAGGCCTAAAATTTTTTAATGGTCTGAGAAAGTGTCTTCGGGTTGGTAAAGACAAGTTATACATATATGAGGGTCTTAAAAGGTATCTTAAGATTAGTAAAGGCAAGTTACACATGTTTAAGAGTCTTTAAAAAAGTATTTTAAGGTTGGTAAATGCAAGTTATAAAGGTTACAAAGTCTAAGGTAATTTAAGATATCCTAAATAGGTAAAACTGATTAATAGTTTTTCCTGTTCCTATGCTACTGTTATATTGACTGTACAGAGCTTTGACCTTTATCAATAGAGCTCTAATTTATTAATCTAACTCTAATACAAAACTCTACACTATACCACCTACCGTTCTAAGCTCAAGATTTTAAATCTCCATAATGTGTACTTATGTTAAAAGTTAAGATCAAGTCAGTTTCCCTTTTACTTCATGAAAGGCTTTTGCCTTTTCAGAGCTCACCTTAAAAATGCTTGTGCTGTTAACACAAATATGTATGTCCACTGCTTTTTCTACAATGTATACAGATTACAATTGTGCAGTACAGATTATAATTGTGTTGTACAGATACAGATTACAGATTACAATTGTGATATTAACATGCCTAAAGTTTTATCTCCTTAAAACTTAAAAGTAATTCTTGTAAGCTGCAGGAAGTCCACCTAAATCCACCTCTCAGGTCAATTGGACTCCAGATAAGTACTGCACTTAATGCCTATCCCAAAAAGGTGGGATTTCTCCCCTTTCCCTGGTTTTGGGACTCCTCTTTCCTAGCCACGAGACTGCTATTTACTACATGCAACACTGGCTGGATTGGTGAGATCTCCTCATTGACCAGCCACTAGATTGCTGAGTTCACCTCATTTGTCAGCATTAAACGCCTCTCGTGGTAGGGGAAGCTTGACCGTTGAGCTCTGGCAACTTCGTGCTATCTTTTGAGATGGGGGGACCCCCCTCCCCCCAGCCATAGTCTTAACTGTCCAGGGCTGACCCTCTCTGCTGACATTCATTTTAGGGCCCCACTTTCCCTTGGGGGTGCATTCCCACTCGGACATGGTCGCACACGGTCTTTTCTCCCCCCTCTCACTCTTGGAAAGCTCGTGGGAAGCTCTAGCGCTAGGCAGAGCCGTTGTACTCTTGGCCGTGCCCCTTGGGCATCTGTGCCTGGTTTCTGGCCAAAAGCTGTTGGACCAGGTAGGACCTCTCATTTGGGGTCTCACCTTGCCTTTAGGATGCCTTTGGAAGGTCCCTGAATCCTCTGCCTCCCAATGGGAAACTCCCAGACACCCGTTCCTCCAAATTCTCTTCTGAGATGTCTTTTGGAGAATTTCAGGTTTCTACACCTAGTGCCTGCTATCACTAGGGCCTCTAAGTTTACACACTTCTGTAACCAAACCTCACCTCAATTACAGATCTAGAGCAAAGCCTTTTTAACTACTGCCAGTGATTGGGTAAATAAAGCCCCCCCCCCAGGTAAACGGAGGTTCCCATGTTCAAGTCTCACTGATTCAAAGCTTCCACCTCTGTTCGCTCTCCCAAAAGTTTTAAAGAATTCTCTCCATAACCTACTTAATTTTATCTCTTGCCTATATATGTGTGTGTGTTTCAGTGTCCTGCCAGACACAGATGTTTCCTATAGCCACAACAGTGCCAAAGCAGCTAGAAGTGTTCAACTCTGACCTCACAGACGTCTATCAAGCTGCACCTGCACTTTCCTTCCCAGCCATAGATGTTCTTGCAAACCCTGGACAGCATCAAAACAGCCTGTTCTTCCTGGACTTGGCCAACATTTCAGCCTTTTGACCTCCCTACAGCGCCCCCAGTGTCAGCAGGAAGTAGCCAGAAGAGAATCTATGCCCATTATTCACTTATTATTAACAAAAGGCTGAAATGGTGTGCTTCAGGACCAGGACAAGCAGCTCCAGGTTCTCCCAGCATTCCTCAGCCCCTAGCTGCTGCCTTGAATGGCTAGCAATTCTCTACTGACAACCCTCTACCCTAAATTTTCCAGGGCAGAGGCTTCTCTTCCTCCTCTTGACCATGTCATCTGATCATTTTGTTGCTATAATTTCTCTCTCTCTCTCTCTCTCTCTCTTAACCCCTTGCATGACAACCAAGAGCTACTTCCAATGAGCCTAAATGTATATACTTTACCTTGTTATACATAAAAAGCAGCCCAAGTTCCTTATTTTTTTAATTATAAAAAAAGAGAGGAATGTTAGGATTTTGGAACAAAACCTGTTTCTGGGTTACCTAGCAACTTATGATGCCATCTTGTGTTGCCGGCCAGGTGGCCACACCTAGAATGCTTGGTTACCTTGCCCCTTAAAGGGACATGTGCTTCCTCTCTTGGCTCTCGCCTCTTGCTCTCTTGGTCCTTTATCTATCAGGGCACTCCCCCACCCCTTTTTCCCCTTCTCTCTCTCTCTCTCTTTTCCCATCATGTGCTGCTCTCCACCTAATAAACCTCTTTCATACAAGATCTGTTGTGATCCTCATTTATTCATAGATTGGTCCTAAAAGTTAGGTCAGGAACTCAAACAAGGCAGGAGCCTGGAGGCAGGAGCTGATGCAGAGGCCATGAGAGATGCTACTTACCAGGTTGTTTTTTATTGCTTGTTCATCCTGTTTTCTTATAGAACCCAGGACCATGAGCCCAAGGATGACTCCACCCTTAATAGGCTAGTCCCTCCCCATCAATCACTAATTAAGATTGGGTTTTATGGAAGCATATTTTTCAAATGAGCTTTCTTCCTTTCAGAAAACTCTAGTTTGTGTCAAATTGACATAAGACTAGCCAACACAACCAGATTCCAAATGTCTGCAGCATAGTGTCGGAGCAATGGAATAAAAAGGGAACTCATTATGTGTACCTGACCTGGAGAAAAGGGGTGTTGATTCTCTGTGACTCACTTTCCTAACTTTGAACAGACACATACCATTACTTGCTTTGCAAACTTCCCACAATCCTTATGTTAAGCTATATATATATATATACTATATGTATACATATATACATATATATACATATATACATATATATGTGTGTATATATATGTATATATATATTAGCATATCTAAAACAAGTGTCGGGGCTGTTGAAAGACTCTAAAAGTCTAAGTTGTTATTAATGGTGTTTCAGAGCTCAGTTTTTGTACCTTTTTATTTTACAGTTGTAATTCACTTTCATATAACAGACATGCTTCCAAAATGACATGTAAGAGAAGCCTATTATAGTGTTGTGTGTGTGTGTGTGTTAAGGTAATTTTTGCTGTTATTGTTATTTAAGAGGGGACACACTTAAAACAAATATCAACAGTCCTGGTAACAAGAAACTACAGAATTTTGGCAGTAAATAGGAAGTTGGCCAGACAGTTTGGTGTGTAACCACGAATATATATTTCATGTATTGTTTTCTGGGCATCTGGAAAATATTAAAATGAGTGAGCCCAACAAATACTTGTAAATCACATATCCTTTGCTTAATGCCCTCCCACATTGAAAGAAGTCATAAATCATCCATTTTATGTGTAAGCACAATAGTTACCTGCTACTTGTTAATTCTAACTGTGCACACTGGACATGCTAAGTCCAGTTCTTCCTGGCATAAAGAATTCAGCTCTGACAAAGCACAAGTTCACCAAGTTTATGTGTCTCCTTCTTTCAAAAGAAAATGAGCTAGAAAGCAAAAAAACAGCTTCCCAGTTATGCCCCTAACTTTTAATTCAGTTCCTGACATTCAGCCAACACTCACTAATAGTAAAAATGCAGACAAGGATGAATATGCTTTGAAGATGTATAGCCTAACCCAAGTATGGTGGTGGATGCTTATAATCCCAACACTCCGGAGGCTGAAGCAGGAGAGTCCTAAGTTCAAGACCACCCCGGCTTTGTAAAAAGACCTTATTACAAACAAAACAAAAGAGCAAGGGCCTGTTTTTTCATGTTCATCAGTCATCCATATCTCATAGAAAGATGTTTGTCTTCTTACAGATATCTTTTTCTAAAGATAACAAAGACTACAGCATTTTTTTCTGTGTTTTAGAGCCAAATTCACTTCAGTACATTTTCAATTTAGTATTATCACAGTGAATATTAAGTGTGTTTATACAACTAAAGAGTTTAGCTTATGTGTGATGCCAGTCTTGATGAGCTAAGTGATATTAATATTGGGAAAGAGATTTGGCTTGATGATAGACTTTCTGCCCAGTAATTACAGGGTCTTTGGTTTGATCCTCAGCACCACACATAAAGCCACAGGAATGCTATCACTCACTCACAATGAGAGTCCATATTGTGTTACTTGGATGCCAAGGACATGATAATATCTCATTGTCTCATTTTCTTTATAACAAAGGAATGATAGTAATCTCCTCATTACATTAGTATGAAGCCCATGTGTGAAACTGTGTGAAGTGGAGAGTACACGGGACACAGTGAGTACTAGAAAATAAAACTCGAGAAGAGTTTTAACAGCTTAGTGTATACAAGACACCAGAATAACTATTCTGAGAAAGACTTGATTGAGGGTCAGCCTTCCTGGTGACTGATATAGTCATAAAAAGACCTCAATAAGAATGTTTCAGGGAGAGTGCTTCCAGGTGGGAGCGAGGTGACCCCGGCTGCAAAAGAGGGAAGGCAGAGTAGCCATGGGGGCACACCTGGCCCGGCGCTATGTGGGGGACGCCTCGGTGGAGCCTGACCCCCAGAAGATGCCCACCTTCCCCCCGGAGTACATCTTCCCGGGGCGCAAAGAGCGCGGTGAGCTCAGTGCGCAGGCGCGACCGCAGACCCAGCGGAACTTAGTGCTGCCTGTCTGCGGAGGGTCGGGTTGGGAGGGCACTGACCTACTTGAATCTGGAGGCTGTGTGGGCGTGGGTGGAGCAATGGGCAGAGGACAAGACAGCGGGAAAACGAGGCTGGGTCATGTTCTTTGCATCTCCATACAGTGTCACTCATATTTAGCTGCGTACAATAAATAAAACAAGTTCGGGGGGAAAAAAAAGAATGTTTCAGGGGAAAATTGATAAATAAGGATAGATAAATTTTCCCCTCATTGCTCTCCATATGAGAGCAATCCTAAACCAACACATAATGGAGATAAAGGAATTTAGACAGCAGCCACATAAACAGAATACCTAATGTCTCCTGATACTTTAGCTAACCAGCGATTAGTTGGACATATAATGAAAACAACAGCAGATTGACCAAGTTGAAAATTTAATAGTTTAATCTCATCTCACTTTAATACTTAAGGCATTGCAGGATCAGCATGGTTACCTCTTTTTTAGCCAATTAAAGTTCAGAGGAAATTACTTAAATCCCAGAGCCCATGTATTCAAATTCACCCTAACAAATAAACACATTAAAATGTGCAATGGCACAGGGACAATAGAACTTACCTCCTGCATATGCAATTTTTGTGGCAGTGAACAAGAAGGTAAAAATTATGTCTATGTAAAGGTGAATATTCTGGCAAAATAAAGAAATAGATGAAAGAAAGCCCAAGGTTTGAGTGTTCACTGGTTCAAGGATGGAAAAGGTATGCATTATTTTTTCTGTTTCCACTGTCTGGAACTCAGCTATGAGTCGCAGGTAGCAAAATGGGAATGTGAGAACCTGACCCAGCAGCAACTTACTCGCTGGAATCCTATACCCATGGAGAACAAAAGTAGCTGTACTTCTTCTGTCATCTCTAGACACAAACGTAAGCACCAAAGCCTTGCCTCAAACCCAGATGCATCTGACCCCAAAAGCCCATGGCTCTAACACTATAAATCACACAGTAGAGATCCCCATAATCCAGCACTGCCTATGAGCGCTATGGGTATTTAAAAACATTCAAACCTCCAAACAAATCCAGGAAAAGAAAAGCATAACACAGAAAGTTAAAACATCCCGAACACTTCCTCCATGGAAGTTACATGATGGTGCATACAATTCATCAAGACTTGTATCACCCATTCTTTGATATTAGCACCCACACTGGACCAATGTAGCCCGCTATACAACCTTAGAGCCAAGAACTGACACCAGCCTTACTTTAGTGACTTTCTTCTTGGCTGTGACAAAGTTCCCAAAGGAAACTTAAGAGAGGGAAGGTTTGTTTGAGCTCATATAGCCTATGAGGCCAGGGAAGGCATGGTAGAACAAGATTGAGGCAGATGGTCATATTTTATCCTCAGTCAGAAAGCAGAAAGATATAAATACTGGCTGTGGTGGCTATTCTGGGTTGTCAACTTGATTACATCTGGAATTAACTAAAATCCAAAAATTGAGAGCACACTCTTGAGGACTTTTTACTTAATTTGAAGTAGGATCACCTACTTCTAATCCAGATTATTGAGGCAGGAATTTGTATCTTGAGATGGGAAGACATACCACACACCTTTAATCTGGCACACCTTCTGCTGGAAGCCAACATAAGGACAAGGAAGAAGGAAGCTTTGTTCTTTGCCTGCTTGCCTTTGCACTGCTACCATGTCCATTTCTTTACTGTCATTGGAGAGTACTTTTTTGGGATTCTGGCTTACATGGAAGATCAGCTAAGACATCCAGTCTCCTGATCTGAGCAAGTCCTACATTCTTAAACTTTCCATTCACAACCAGCCAATGTTGAGTTAGCAACTCATTCTAATAAACCCTCATCCTATACATTCATTCTATAAGTGCTGTTACTTCAAAGAACCCTGAAAAATACATTGGCCCTACTCACTTTTTTTTTTACTGAGTTGGGGACACCAGTCAAGATTGATCCCTCCAACTTCAGGGTAGGTCTCAATGAAACCTCTTCTGAAAGGCCCTTGCAGACACTCACATGATTGTCTACAAGGTGATTCAAATCTCATCAAGTGGGCAAGATCATCCATCACAAACCTTGAAGAAAATATTTACTAGACCATCTTAAATATCTCTCCAGGATGCAGCCAAAGCAGCCAAGCTATTTTAGCTTGCATTACACCACATTGGGTCGCCTCACTTCCCAGGCAGCCCTTCTTGTGGCTCATTCAGGAACCCCACAATGAAAGACCCCCCTGAGAGCAAAAGGCTTTGACTCTGTGTTCAAAGAATTCATGAATCAGCAATGTTTGGAATATAACCTTACTCCCAAAAGGTTAACCAAAGTGTAGAGACTTTCTCAAGACTAAGAAGTGGTAATTCTATTCATATATTACTTTGAAGTTGAAGAATGAAATTGTATTTACTGGACATAGATTGAAAAAAACCTCTATTTTTCAAAGTGACCACAGACCATATTTTATAGCACAGTCTTAGAGTAAATTTCACAGTGGTTGATGCCTTTTGAAGAATTCCATGGCATTGTTCAGATGAGCCCAGTCCAGAGTGATATTTAGGTCCCAGCTATGTCACTTTACATAGCTGTGTGGTCAGAGATATAGCCCCTCATATTTCTGAAGAGTGGTACTTCTAGTTTGTAAAATGGGGACAGTCAGCCAGCCCATTTCAGAGAGCTACTGTGAAGACTGGGTATAATATACAAAATGTCATCACTTAGAATAATGATTGTTTTATGATAGCACTCACAAGACAGTGAGTTAATTATATATTCCACTTTACTACGTATTTCTGAGATATGTCCTTTTCTATGCATAAAACAAAAGTTTCTTCTTCTTTACATCTTGAGCATCCAAGTCAGTACAGAATTAAGGATCAACTTACTGCTCATCCTTTCTCAGAGGGACATCCATGGCTCATGGCACCTCAGTTTGATTTATGCACCTTTCTTAGTATGTACCTACTAAGTGTTCTAATTCTTATATCCGGAGCTAAGAGGAAATAAGCCCTCATTGTGCAGATGTTCTAAGCTCATCTCTGAAATCAGATAAACACAAGCTAAGATTCTGAAAACTTCCTAGAGCTTTCTGAATAGACATAGGCAAAACCTTAAACTTCTCTGTTCCTTGGCTTGCTTTTCTCTGGATGTGTCATACAGCCAAATCTTTAAGGACTAGCTGAGAACCAAGGTTCATATTGTACTAAGCATCTTGCAAGAACACTGTTTTAAGTGAGCACAGACTCCTTTAACCCTTGCAGTAGATTCTCGTCCCATTTATTTAAACAAACTCATGGTAAATCTAAATCTAAAATGATACAGTCAATACGGAGAACACTTGGCAGTTCCTCAAGAAGTTGAATGTGAAATTATTATAGTATTTAGGAATCTTCTACATATATGCTCCAAAACTAAAAACATATGTTCCCCTAAAGAATGTGTAAATAAATGTTTAAAGCAATCATATTCGTAATATTTATAATGTAAAAACCACCCAAGTGGCCAACTACTGATAAATAAATAAACATTATCACTCACTATTTAGCAATACAAAGAAGTAATACTCATACAAATATGACACAGATGTACCTCAAAAACGTTATATTATACAATGTCATCTATATTAAATATTCAGATATATAAGAACCAAATACAGATTAGTGTTTGCCAAGGGCAGGGAAGAAGATATAAGAAACTAATTAGTAAGGGACTTATTTGGAAAATAATAAGATGATTCTAAACTTGAATTGTGATGATAGCTACATAATTATTTAAGTAAATTTAAAACATTGAATTAAGCACTTAAAATAGTAAGATTATGGTATATAAATATTAATTTGACAAAACCCTTTACAAAGATGTTCCTAAATTTTTATCCAATACAAAAAGGTCATAGAAGGTCATAGAAGGTCTCCAGCCTCAAATTTTTTAACCATTTGTTCAGTCTCAATATTTTTTAAGCTAAATTCAAATTTTCCTCTGCATTTAGAGATTGAGAAGAGTGACCTCATTTTTCTAATCATTTTAATTAGCATTCATAAATCATCTACTCTATAACAATTACTAGTCCATCTCTTGAATCTCATTAGCTCATTAAGTTTTGGACATCACTAAGCAAAAGCATTTCCTTTGCTCAAGACAACTGAAGTATGTCAATGAAGATAAAATAGGAATATTGACTTAATTAAATAATTTAAATGGTCAGCCAGTTAAAACGAAACAAAGGATTCTAGGATGAGGGAACACTGGGATGCTGTCACCCATACAGTGATGATATCTTATGGTAACCCGGAAGGTCATTTCTTTTCATTCAGGTCCCATGTCTTGTATGCATAATAAAGTATAAATGATCCAAAGAGAATGGTGAAAGAAGCATATTTTTCAAAGAGTATATGATTTTCTAAAAACATGTTGTAGCTAAAATCTTATTCACAATAGAGTAATGGAGAACGTACTGAACCACTACTCTATCCCTAGGCTTCCCCTGTGCTCCAAGATTTACCTTGACCATTCACTTTTCTCATTCAACTGGCTTCAATTACTGCTAGCTTTAGCTCCAGCAAACAACAAACCATTGAAAACTCAGTTTTCCATTCTTCAAAGTGAGTTACTAGAAAAAGTGAAAGGCAAGGCAGCAAAGAGCATTTAATCATCTAGATCTCACCCCTTGCTGTGACGAAACCACACTACTTGGCCTCCTTCCAAGACTAGAATTAATGAATGAGCAAGATTCTCCCGAAAAGCCTGTAACCACTGCCTGCTTAGCCCAGTGAGCCTGCCCCTTTATTGCCTTTGGCATGTCTGCCTGTTACTAATGGCTCAGCTACCCTTGAGAATAAACACACACACACACACACACACACACACACAGGTGCACATACATACACACACACAGAGGATAATACCTTATGAAGTAAGTTTTTGTTTCTTCATTTTAGCAACAGACTGCAAGGGACTTCATTTTGCTGAGACAGAAAAGAGTTGGGCATTAACAGCAAGACAGTAGTAGATCATTTGTTCTCCTCTCTTTCTTGTCTCTAGAGTACTTGGAACTACTTTTGCCCATGGTCTTGGACTATAGAGGCTCAGACAGCAAATCTTTCCCCAGTTTGCGCCTCTGTAGCCCCAGTAGATGAGCATGGTGGATCTCTCTACCCACCTCATCCATCTTGAAAAAGATGGTCATTCTGGTCAAGACTTCTAGGAGTTGAACTTTGTTAACGAAGAAATGTTAACATCATTTTTGCTTTGATTTTAGGAAAATGATCTTGATCACTCTCTCTCTCTGGTTCACATAATACAAAACAGGCTGACCCTGCACTTGTCTTAGTTGTCACCCAATATTATGTCCTTTTTTTCTTTTCTTTTGTAAATGTAATCCCAATTTCCTTGTGGAGAGTTCTCTATTTCCTGTCCAGACAAGGTCTTACAACTTTGTTATTAGTAGTATTAATTACAATTTATTCACATTGTATACTGGCTGTAGGCCCATCCCTCATCAACTCCCTGTCCCACCGTTCCTCCTTTTCCCCCCTCCCCCTGATGACCCTCCCTCCTCTAGCCCAAACTTTCAGCCAAGGGGTAAGCATATGGCACATTTGGGGATCACAAACATGCTCTCCAAAATTTTGATCTGCAACAGAATGATGAAAAATATTAGACACAGATTCCATTCCTTGGGGTTAGGAGAATATTTAGGCAAAAAAACATTTTATCAGTTCCTAATGTAAGGAAATCACACACTCCACTTTCACAGCCTCCAACACACACATCTGCACAGTCCATGTACCCCTTTATAGTCCACAAACAACTTCGTTCCGTCCAATAAATTACCTCTTTGCATAAGTTAAGCAGTGGCAGTTTCTGTTACATGAAACCACGCAGCTGCATAATAAGGTTGATTTTTCTCAGTTTAATAAAGCTAACTTGAGGGCGTACTAACAATGCGGTCCCTGAAGAGGGACTAGGTTCCCACTGCATCGCAAGCACATTAATAACTGCATCTGTGTGCTTAGACTGCTTTGCAAAGCTTTTTAGCTCCCTTTTCTCTTACTCCCTGCTTCTCTTCCTCCCTCCTTTCACCATAATACATATATATGCAATAAGAGAAACATATCACACAACATAAATCAGTAACTCTTGTGCATAACTTAAAACCTACAGAGAAAGGGAGAAGTGACATGCTTCACAAAAAGACGAACATAAAGTGATTCAGGTTTTCTGGCTTCTATGTCATAATATTTTCAAGTTAAGAAAACAAAACACAAAGGAATAAAACTAAATGTTTAACATTTATTAGTGAAGTATTGTGGATGTCTGCCATCATTTAATTTTTCTTAAAATCCTTGAAGATGTTATTTGGTCTCTGCTACCCTCAAAGCTAGTACGAATGTGAGGAGCACCATCCTGGTCCCCAGTAAGTAATCAGGAGTAAACCAACGAAGCCCCTATAGTTCTGATAGCAGAGTCATGGCTCACATCATATTGGCTGTCTGTCAAAGGGAAAAACAAATCTTTTATGAACTTAAATCAGAAAGACTTCTCCATCAAATGCTACCAGTCATCAAATTAATTCAATGTAGATTAAATTGATTCTTTTAAAAAAGTAAAACAATAAGATAAACAAAACAAATTACAGGTAACATTGGTCTGATCTCAGGATCAGGAAAACGTTTCTAAGATGGGAACACAAAGCAAGTATCTTAAAAGGGAATTATCAACATATATGACTTCAAAAAAAACCCCAATAAGTACATCTTAACAAATTGAATTTCAATAGAGTGTTTTCACAATGCAATACATAGGGTGAATTCTCTTAACATACATTTATGTTTCCTAAAACAGAAAGAGTAAACGTTAAAAAAAAAAGTAAGGAAGCAATCTCCATGACCATCCAAATCACAGGTTTATGGACAAATAGTATGTAATAAAAAGTAGATTCACTGGCATCAAAAGAAAGCATAGCTAAGAAAGTGTAGCCTCTATTCCCTGCATTGACAAATGCTTCTATTTGTAGTATAATTATTACTGTTATGACACCTGATGCTGACCGATGGTAAGTGACAGTGCCATTTCTTAAAAAAAAAAAAAAATCCCTATAATGACATTTACTAAATTCAGGAGAAATTTGTACAACTTAGCTCAGAGGAAATATTCTTTAAAATCCATAACATTTTTCAATATAGTAAGCTAAGAACTTTCCGAGTCAGTAAGATCATTTCCATCTGTAGCACATATATCTATCTTTTCCAAATTTTATAAAGACTGTGTGCAAGAAAATGCATCTGTCTGTCCATGCACACTGTCCACATATGTCACAAAAACATGGATGAATACCAGAAAATTACATGCTTTCATATGCATATGTACACACGAAAGCTCTAACGCACACATCACAAGTGTATATGCTCTGATGTGCTTGTGTGAGTAGGTATTTACTGACAAGTTTAAAGTCCGTTTGATATGAACAGGACAGCTTTTCTTTTCTCCTCACACTACCAAATCTGTGTTACTGCCCCAAGCATATTTCACACAGTCTAGGCAGTTTGACCTATTTGACATCTCAGTCATTTCTTTCCAAATCATAATTTCTCCTCCCGGGTTCAGCTTTCCCTGTTAAGGAAGCAGATTTTCCCTTGGAGGGGTTTGCTCTGTGCTCCCCTCATTTTAGATCTTGCTGCTTTTCTTTGGGGACCAAAAGGGGGACAAGAAAATGAGCAGGTGGGCACAGGTGAGAGAGTGGATTATTATCCCCTTCACAGCTGAGAAATTTTTAGGAAACAGTTCTATAGACATAAGATTTTATGTTTCCATGAAGACAAAAGCCAATTTGCACGTTAATGAGTTAGATGTCTTTGCATAAAGAACTACATGTCGGGGAAGATCCAAAATGGCAGGAGAGGACACCGTGTCTGAGGAGTAGGACAGCAGAAACAACGCAGCAACTAGGAGACTGAACTCTGGGACCTAAAACACCAGCATTTGTGATTGCCAGGTGAGCAGAACTCCTACGGCGAGGAAATCAAGTGGGAAAATCCTAGGGACACCCAGCTATTCCCAGGAAAAATCTCCAGGTGACCAGCGGCGCACAGCTCTGATCTGAATGAGCAGCCGCGCTGGGCACCAGCAGCCCCAATACCAGACTGGGTCTCACAGCCTCTGGGCCAGACGGAGGAGGAACTGGATACCGTTTTGACTGACCTGCACACTGAGGGTCCACCAATAACCACCTCAGTCCGTGTGGGAGTCCACGGGCCAGTCTAAGAAAGAACCTGGTTCTGTCTCAACCGGCGGGCATAGAGCAGGCACAAACCAATCGCATCCACCGGATACCACCTCAGTCCCTGTGTGTGGGGGGGGGGAGGGTACACGAACCAGACTGAGAGGACCTAGGAGACCATTTTGACTGGCCTGCACACTGCAGGGAGCTTCAAACCGTGGGCATTCAGCAGGTGCACACCAATCGCATCCAACAGAAACACCTCAGACTGAGAGGGCCTAGGAGACAGTTTTAACCGGACTGCATGCGATGGTCCACCAGCGACCACCTCAGTCCATGTGTGTGTCCAGGGGCCGGTCTGAGAAGGCCTTGGGCACCATTTCAGACAGGCCTGCATACAGCGGATGCACACTGCTCTGCAACCAATCCAGACCCACTATGTGTACCCCAAATATCATCTCAGACCGTGGTGCAAGCCCCTGGCCCTGAAGGGGCCTCCAAGTCTCCAGTCCAGGGGAGAGCCCTTAGCAGCAAGCCCAGGGAAGAGCGCAGAACCCCCAGCTGACATCTCAAACCTGGACACTCAGACTCTAGCACAGAGTGAGGAGCAAAGCTTCCAGACCAGAAGGGTGACCAGCCTGCTGTGCTCACAGCTTCTAGCACAGAGCAGGAAGCTGGGCACACAGAGCCCACAACAGAGTTCAACTGAGACAACACACACACACTAACAAACCACCGGAACTCCCATATCTTCTTGAAGAATACTCCTGACACAAGAGATTGACAGTTCCAGTCTGAAGTTTAGCCTTAAAGCACAAACAGCTCCTTGATTATATATAAACAAATGCCCAGAAATCGGTGAAAGAACTCACCCAACAAAAATCAGGACACCATGGCCCCACCAGAAACACACATAAGCAGAGGAGATTTTAATTCAGCAGAGACACAGGAAAAGTATCTTAAAGCTATGATTATGCAGATATTGGAGGAACAAAAACAGAGACAAAAAGAGGAAATGAACAAAGCCCCCAAAGAAATGGAGAAGAATTTAACTGCCCACATACAGGAACAATCAAAGATAAACAGAGAAGAATCATCCAAAATAGGAGACACAGTCAATCAGTTGAAGGAAACAGTACAAAGCATGAAAACGGAATTAGAAACTATACAGAAGACACACGGGAAAAGAACCTGGAACTGGAGAACTTAGAGAAAATATCAGGAACCACAAAGGTAAGCATCAACAATAGAATACAAGAGATGGAAGAGAGAATCTCAGGAGCTGAGGATACGCTGGCTGTAATGGATTCCTCACTCAAGGAAAAAAGAAAATCGGAAAACTCCCA
>CM053752.1:41893977-41933220 GCA_028658305.1 Pachyuromys duprasi
TCTCTCTCTCTCTCTCTCTCTCTCTCTCTCTCTCTCTCTCTCTCTCTCTCTCTCTCTCTCTCTCAGACACACATACACACTTTGGAGTCTGTGCACTATGTTCTGAGATGCTGATTTCAGTGCCCCATGATCCAGTTACCACCCTGCCATGGGCATTGTTAGGAATGTTGAACCATCTCTTGTATCCATGTGTTGTAAAGAATGCTCCCCAGTTATCCCCAATTGGCTAATAAAGATGCTGAAGCCTGTGACTGGGCAGAAGAGAGGTAGGTAAATTTTAGGTTCCTGGGATTGGGGTTGGGAGAGCAGAAGGACCAGAAGATAGGAGGAGAAGATGTAGCAGGAGGAGAGAAAGTCAGAGAGAAAGGAGTCACCGTGGAGCAGGATGGGCAATGAGCAGATGGTCATGAGCACAGAGGCTTCCAGGGAGTCATCAGATTGCCGAGTGATTGGCTTTGTGTGGGGTTTAAGGGTAGTAGGATTAGACTATCTCATAATCTGCCCAGCATTGTAATTAAGCTACAGCTTAATAACTCGTAGTCTCTCTGTGTCAATTATTGGGGAACTAGCTGACTAAAGAAAACTACTGCTAGATTAATTTTCTGCACTTGATTAATATATGCAGAATAATTCATTCATTCAACACACACATGCATGCAAACACCATGGCAAGCACTCATGCACACACAATAAATAAATGTAATTCATTTTTAATAGCACATCTTGATGTCAAGGTTGTGTTTCCAAGGTAATAGGACAAATAAGAGAAGAATCCACACAGTTCAGTGCCTGGCAGAGTCCTCTATAAAATATGCTAATCTGGTCAGCAGAGCCATCTATGGAAACAAATGTGTTACATATTTGCTATAACATGACTTCACCTGCTTCCAGAGAGAAGAGATTTGGGGTTTATGCAAACAGCACAAAGTAAGATGAGCAATTACAATCAACTAGAAGACTCTCTAGACTAAAAGAGTAGATAATATATCAGTCAAAACTTTCTGTTGTCCTAAAAAGCAGAGGGAAGAAGTATTGGAGCAAATAAAAATGGAGCAAGCAACTTGAAAGACAGTCCAGGAAGATAGTCTTGGTGGGAAGACTAATAAATAGGAATTCACCCTGGGGGCTTTCTCTCTCCCTATGACATTTGACCACCTGACACAACAGAAAACAGTTAAGATCAGATTAAAACCTCACTCGTCATGTGGGACCCCCTCTCTCTTCTCCACCCTTTCCTTACTGAAGCGATATTCTGGAATGAAAAGGTTGCAGGTAGAGTGAAAAGGGCCATAGTGACATGGCCATGAACTCTGCAGTAGTTCAAGGGTGAAGAGGGAGATAATCTCTGATCAGGATTAAGTAGAGGGATAAGTGACTTCCCCAAATGAAAGCGTGCTGAAGGGGACAACTGGTAAGCTGGACGTGGCAGTGCCGGTGTGAGATTTGACGTTCCTGCCAGCCCTTGGGTCTGCAGTCAGGAATCATTTTCCTCCACGTTTCTAATTAACACCCTAATGAACACTTTGCTTCCAAAGTCATTTTTAATTTAAGGGGCCCGGGCAGCAGGACATCCGGTCAGAGCAGCCGGTTCTCTTCTCCTAACAGCTGTTCTAACTTGAATCTCTAAATTTGAATCTCTAATCTCTAATCCTTAAAATACTGAAAAATCTTCCAAAACTGACCTGTCACCAAAGAAAACTAGTCAATTCTTGAAACAGCCTAACTCTTCCAAATTTTATGACTCCTAAAAATCTTCTGAAATTATTTGGCTTATCTCCAAAGCTTTGCACACTCTAGGCAAATACTCCACAGATTCCTGGCCACATGGGTGACCTCAACAAAGGAATTACTGTCGTCTTTATTTTTATTTACTTAGAGAAATAAATATATAATCAATATTACCATGCATTCATGGATTTTAAAATAAACAAAATGTCTTTGCAAAACAAAAAATAAATATGTCTACTTATTGTATAATAAACTTCCCTGGTTAAGTTATAAGTAGAAGAAAAAGTTTTAAAAAATAGATTAAAATAAATGGAAAACAGAAGTCACACACACACAAACAAAAAGGAGGCAAAGCAGAGGTGATCTTTCAAAATTTAAAAAGAAACCTAATGAAACACAAACCATGGGTAGAGTCAGTGTGGATGACCAACTTCTGTGGGGTAGTAGCATCATCTAGTGGAGAATGTAGATACTGCAACTTAAAGCTTCTGATGTCGTGATTCCCTTTTCTCATTTAATTCATAAAGGCAAAGGGCAGTATACCTTCCTGGTACTTTCCCAGTGAACCAACTGCTAAATAGAAAGGCTGGTCCAACATATGAGGAATTTTGGATGCTCAGTTCTTAGAAAAAGCAATGTCTCAATGAAAAGTCTAAAGACAATGAAATTTTATAAATTTGTGTTGGTATTGTTTCCTGTACCTTGTTTCTGTTTTATTTCCCTCAATTAACTAATTTGTGCATCCAGCAGTGCTTATTGGGCATATTTTATACACCTTGGATGCTAGACTGTGTGCTAGAGACACAGCACTGAGCGATATGTGGGGAAAGGAGCCTTTTATTACAGAGGGTGGGTAATAGGGAAGCAGCACTGGCGTGAAATTAAGGGAGGGGCAATTCAGGGGGCTCCTCAGTAGGTGCTGAGTGTCTGAACGCCTATGACCCAAAATGAAAGCTCAGCTCTAAGCTTTACTAGCTCTTCTAGTTTCTAAGCTTCAGTAGCTTCAGCTACAAAGTGAGAAAGGCAAAGCTTTGTCTAGTGCCGGGATTGACTGCATAGAATGTGGAGCCCAGGGTCGGCACAGGCTAAGCAGCATGCATGTTTGATAACACTCACAGCATCTGGACCACATGACTCTGTGGGCAGCTACTTGCAGACATTCTATTGACTGGAAGAGTCTTGTGGGATTTGTTTCCGCAGAAGAATTTATAATTTGATTTTTCTGCAAGCCTTATAGTAAATGCTAACATTATGTCACAAAGGAGGCAATACTTCCATTTTGCAAATATGAATACTGATAGCCAAAGACATTGAGAAAGTTCCTAGTGCTCATTCACCCAGTTCACTCAGAGCCGGGATCCAGACCCAAACAATCTGGCTCCTGAATCTTTGATCTCTGTACCCAAAAAGCTTTCAGCAGTACAAGAAAGACACAGGCCAAAAGCAAAATGCAAATTTAAACTTCTTATTCACAATTACTTGATTTAACCATTCCGGCTATGTTTCAAACTTGGCGATGATAATAATTTAAAAGTACCTATATGACTCCAAAACTGATCAGTAAAAAATTACAAGTCAATTAAACTGTTTGATTATTGAGTATTTCTAGCATCCCACTAAGTGACTCAAACCTATTTAGTCTATTGTAACTAACTGCTTTTATTTTTTAATTTTTTCTTTTTATTGATAATAGATTATTTTTTCATAAACTACATCCTGACTATAGTTTCCCCTCTTTCCATTCCACCCAGTTCCTCCCCTCATGCCTTCCCTTCAGGATCCACTCCCTTTCTGTCTCTCATTTCAAAAACCAGGCATCCAGGAGACAATAACCAAACATGACAAAATCAAATATAATAAGATGAAGCTAAACGATGTCACATCAAAGTTGGAAACAGAAACCCATCAGGAAGAAAAGAGTCCCAAGAGCAGGCACAGAGTCAGAGCCCTCTTGTTCTCACCATCAAGAGCTCCATAAAAATACTAAACTGAAAGCCATAGCAGATGTGCAGAGAACCTGGTGCAGACACTCATAGGCCTGCTGCTTCAGGCTCTGTGTGCTCATATGCACCTTGCGTACTTGATTCAGAGGACGTTGTTTACCTGGTATTCTCTACCCCTTCTGGCTCTTAACAATCTTCTACGTTCTCTTCCATGGGATTCTCTGAGCTCTGAGGAGAGGGATTTGATCATGTAGGTCTCTGCATCTGTTCTCATCTCTTGCCTAAGCAGTTGCTTTTGAAAGACATATCGTATGTAAAAATATATTTGTCATATAAGCATCTCTTACAGTGAATAGCAACAATGCAAACATCTTGAAAGCTACTGAAGCAGGTGAAAGTCTATTAACCACTCCAGAAAACCTGACCGACTGTCCCAGTACTCTTTGCAGACTGTCCTGGAGGAGTCACGTGCCTATTATACATCCTAAGATATGTAGTCCAACTGGGGTTTTCACTAGTTACTCATTCTTCATTGTCATGTATATATCAAGTCTTTACCTACCCATCATCAGCAAATTCAAAGCAAAACTAAAATTCTTACTTGTCTGGTGGCTTTGATTGGTCCTCCTCAAAAGCAAACCTGATTGTTTTTTTGTTTTTTCATTCATTGAGAAAACAGGTAATTAAATAACCTGTCTCATTTCACTAAAACCATAAAATTTGTGTTCCAGAATTAATACTCTTAAGATGGAGAGAGCAAGAGGGTCTAGAGAGATGGCTCAGCTGGTAAAGTGTGGGCCAAGCACCAGGATTTGCAGCTGCCCAGCACCACATACAATACCATGGCAGCATCTGTCTAATTCCAGCATGGGGAGTTGAGTCTCTGGCATTTGTGGGCCATTCACCTAGGCATGTCTAGGCATATCTATGGCTCCTGATTCAGTACTAGACATTGTACCAAAAAAAGTGCATACAATCACAATTAGGAAAAAAGACATACATTTGAAGGAGAGGAGGAGTTTATGGAAGGGGTCTGAGGAAGGAAAGGGAAGGTAGAAACAGTCTCATTAAATTTTAACCTCAGTAAAAGAACTAACTGGAAAACATTAAAATCTGGTGAAAAAGTAAAGAAGGAAAATATACCATCATTTTTTTAAGTAAAGAGTGATTGCGGCAAACACTCATTATCTATCTCTGACCTTCCATAACACAATTACACCAGCACCACTTGCACACACCTATTCAAGCACCTACATACGTCACCATACACTCATTTTCTATGTATGCATGTCTGTCTGTCTCTTTGTCTCTCTCTGTGTGTCTCTGTGTTTGTGTGTGTGCATATATAAAGCCATCACACATGAATGTTGTGAATATACATGTGTTTCAGCCACCCAGTAAGTTTAGAGTCCCCGTGCTCAGCCATCCTCAGTCACGGGTTGCCAGGGTGTCTTTGTACAGCACTAACAATAATTAGAACATTATGGTCTGATTATTTGCTAAAGTAATTCACTTAAGCTATGTAAATGGTTGGAATTTAAGGGTGCAAAAAATGTCACATGACACCAATAAAATTTTATTACTGTTTTTCCACTTACATAATTCAGAAAAGCCTATTAACAGGAAAACAGCTTCCTCTCTTACAACAGAAATTTAATCTTAGCTCATGATTTTATAGACATGGTAGAGAGCAAATTGTATTTTGATAGCTTTATAATATTCCATATAAAATATTTTCCATGAGAGAAAAATTAATATTGTGCCACTTCTCCATTCCACAGAAAAGAAAGAGACCATTGTGGTACCTCTCCACCTTTCCCATTGGGTCTGGATACAGCTTCTGTATCTCTAGTAACACCACAATCCAGGTGTTACTATTAGATCTGGAATATCATGCACAGGCTTGTGTTTGAATAATTGGTCCCCAGCTGATGACACTTTTGTGTGAGCCCAACAGGTAGACATGAGCCACTAGGAACAGGCTCTCGGGTTCATAGCTGCAGTAATGTGTCCAGCCACTGTAAACACAGGCTTCCACAAATTCAGCCATTTCCTGTTGCCATGACCTTCCTATCATGATGAACCGCACCTCTGAATTATAAGCTAAACTAGATCTGACCTCTTTCACACTGTTTCTGATGGGTATCTTGTCATGGTAGTAAGAAACGGAACCTGATTATCAATCTAGTAGAGTCTGCACAAGATGAAATGAGTCTCTTTCCCTTCAGTAATCATTAGCAGGACTACAATGTCTTGGGATGGTATTTCCTATCTCAGACCATCCCTAGTACTTGAAAGGGAGGCAAAATAAAACACCATACAATGTGTGGTTTCAATCTGTAACATACTGCACAACTAGATAAAAATAGTTTCCCTAGCAAGAAGCAGAGGCTGACTGTACGACCAGACACTGGAAAGTCTAGTACACATCTGTCAGGAGTGACCTAGACAGTAAGCAACTCAAAGCCATCTCTTCTCAAGCCAATAGAACCTGACTTTTAGGACTACACAAAACAGAAACCATAGCAATGGTAACATATATACTACCCCTCTTGGGGACCTCTGTAGTCTAAGCCACATCTCATAAAGGATCCAACAGATTTCTTTAAAGAGATTTAAATTTAAATAATTTGAGGTTGAATGAATCAAAAAATTGAGGCAATTGCAGGATATCATGTTACCCCTCATGTTTCATATCAGGCTACAGAGTCACACCTTATTGCTTATGTGATTGACAGCTGTCTGACAGATATAGTTCCTCAGAGAGAAACAGTGCTAATGTCAGGAATTCAGCGGAAAACATGAAGAGCAACATAAGCACCTTCCTCTAAAGAGAAGACCATCTAGGACAGGGGTTTTGATGAATGGGAGAATTCCTCCTTTCTAGTACGACCAAGTGTCAGGTCTTCTGAGGCAGCTTGAGGACATTACAGTATGAATTACAGAGAGCTGTGTCCAGGGGCATGTGGAAATGACGGAAGTGTTTCTCTTCAAGGGGCTGTACAAGCATAGGTAGTAAATGTTTGGTCCCCAGCCAGTGGAATTTTTATGGAAATGATGAAACCCTTGAACTAAGGATCATCAGGCTTTACTCATTGCTGCACATCTCAGTCAGAGCACAGTGAAAAATTGACTGTAGTTCCTAATAGATGTTTGTTGAAAGAATAACTGGATAAATTGCTATATTCCCAACTGGTTGAAATAGCTATTTTCTAGTTCTTCCTCCTGAACAATTAAAATTCAGACACAGTTGTTCTGTGTCAATTTGTTTTAGTTGTTCAAATTGGAGAAGCCATGTTTGCCCTTGGAGGCCCTGACCAGTACGCTGCAAGAACTGTCAAAGCAGTGGCCCTTCCTTCCACCCAAGCCTTTACCACCACCACAGGAGCTGTCAAAATGGCGGCTCCTGTCAGAGCAGCAATGCCTCCTCAGTGAGCCTTCCATCATGAGATACCATGGGAGCTGCACATGGTGTCTGCACCTTCTTTCCAGCCTCAGCCTGCTGCAGTGGACAGCCTATCTTTTCTCCAGTCTCTTGTTGGCTCTTCATGCTGACTCAAGCTGCAGGTAAAGGCTTCCCTGCTGTGCATTCCCTTTGTAAACTTTGTGAAGTTTGAATGCTTTGTAAACTTTGTAAGCTCTCAAGCCAGTGAAGTGGCCAGGCTTCTGCCTGAGGAGCTACAGCAGCCAGGCCCCTCCCTGAGACCTCTCTAACTGTCATTACAGCATTTCCAGCCTCTGTAATTGTCACAAATGTCATCTCCAGCCCTTCAGTAGGACACATTCCAGATTATGGTAATTTTAGTTTAAAACTCTGAACAACAACAACAAATGCCAATCCCTGAGTAGGAAAACGCATCAATCCCTGAGTTTCCCACAAAACCCCACCAACTCCTGAATAGGAAAACACATTAATCCCTGAGCTCCTTAAACTGAAAAGCTCCACCCCCTATAAATTCCTACATAAAGGCTGTTCCCTGCTGTCTTCTCCTGGGAGCAGAGGCAGCCACTCCTGGATTTGTCCCTTCTCTCCTGGATTTGTCCCTCCAGTAAATCTCATAGATTTACTGCCTGGTGTGACTCTTTCATCAGAAGAAGCCAAGAAGTGGAGTGGAGCTGAAGCTCCTGAGCTACTCAGCTCAGCTGGGGATGCCCTCCTGTGCAGCTTCAATGCCTCTGCTGAGCAGGCTTCCTCTCAGAGCCTTGTGTTTCCTGGACTCCTGTGTCTCAGGATATCTTTCCATTGGGATACCCTCTCCCTTCAGAACTGTGTAGTTTCTGGGCTTCTGAGGCCCAGGATACCTTTTGATCCAAACAGGAAGGACAACAATCCTAGTCTGTTTATAACTCCTGACACATGTTCTATATGCTTTAGCAAAATGCCCTACTGAAACCAAGCCAGTTCACATGCCTCATGTTTATATCTGTTGCAAGAGTCATGAGGATCTAAAGACTTTAATTATCCAGGTAAGAAATACCCAGGATCTAACTTAAGATTTCTTTACCCTTATGGTCAAACAAATTACTCTTTGTTGATTAGTTCACTGATGCAGTGTTAAATATTATCTTCCCATCACCCAGCCCAGCCCACCTTTCCATCACCCAGAAGCCTAGGACTTTTCAGGATTTTATTCCTGGACACTAGGCTCCTATTTATCTGAAGTGGTAACTCAGACCCACAGCTGAGTTTTTTTTACATTAAGCTACCTGTACTATAATTCTGTTGTGTTTATTTACTGTTCCATGCACAACTCTATCCATTGCACCTTTCTGTGCTTGAGTTCCCTGGCTGTTATCATCTCTGGTTTCATCTGTCAATAACGACCCTTAGAGCCAAGAACCACAATTAAGTGCAAATGACTCAAGCCATTTACTCACCCCAACACTTTATCATGAAATAAAAGCCCCAGTAATTCTCCCAGGCTCCAACAGGGACTGCCATTGTCCTAGCAATAACTATAGGCTTTTAATATAAAAGGAAAACCACACTCTTTGGGGACATGACAAAGGAATCCCTGTGATGAGGCTTAAGCCATGTAGGATTATGAAACTAGACTGAAATGCCTGAAGTCGTGCTGTGCATGTGTGCATGGTAATTTAGCTCTGAATGACAACAGAAATACCAAGAAAAGACATATATGCTTATTATCAGACAGATTGTGAAGTCATGGTCTAGAGTAATTCCAAAATGTCTCTAGGAGGAATGAGGAATAGACAAATGGTCTCCCTGGCTTAAGGGAATTACATGTTAATAACATACCTGGCCCAAGTTTATTCTGGGAGGAAAACACCACAGCTTTCCTAGCAGGTAGGGTTTAGCACACAGTCATTTAGATCTAAAGCATATAGTCACTAATAGTTCAGGCAAAGACAGGCAAAACCTACATCAACACATGTTTTTAAAGAGTTTCTCATAGGTTAAAATGCTGAAAAGAAAAATCAAAAACAAGAGCAATAAGTACCAATAAAACATGCAGATAGTTATGAAGGAAAGGCAGGTACAGCAAAGTTTATGGACAGGTAAGTGAAAGGGTCAAGGTGAAAATTGTTATTTCCACCACTACTGCTACAAAGAATACTATTAACTCGGTGTTCTGACTTGCCTTATGTTGCTGCAATAAACACCATGACCAAAAGTGGCTTGGGCAAGGAGAGGGTTCATTTGGCTAACACCTCCATGTCACAGTCCATCCTTGAGAGGCAGGGAGCTCAAAGGAGAGCCTGAGGACAGTAACTGAAGCAAGGCCAGGGAGGAATGCTGCTTACTGCCTTGCTCTCTGTGGCTTGCTCCGCCTGCTTTCTTACACACCCAAAATGGGATGGGCTGTCCAACATCAATCATTAACCAAGAAAATACCCCAGAGGCCAATCTAATGGAGGCTTTTTCTCAACTGATATTACTCTTTTCCTGGGTGACTCTAATTTGTGTTAAGTTTACAAAGAGGAAACCCTACACTGAGCATTTTGTATTGAGATAGAATAAAAAGACTGGACAGTTATGGAGACATGAGAAGGAAAAGGAGGACCTTAGCCAGGAAGCTCTTGGCATCCAAGACAAGCAAGAATTTCAGCACAATTAACAATTGTTTCAAGTGTTCCTCCTTCCTTCCTAGTTGTAAACCTAATTTATCTTGAAATCTCATCAAAACCACATTTACGGGGGGGAGGGGGGAACATGTACTAAACCCCAGCATAAAACCCTAGTCACCCCATATAATCTTAAACAGAGAAGAAAAAGAAAGGGGACTTTCTTAACAGCCTTTTGAAATATAACTTGACAACCGTGAAAATGGTTTATAAGGCTAATGTAAGACACTTAATTGTAATTCTCTTTTGAGGAGCCCTTACCCACACATGGATGTATGCTGTACTTTCTAATGATGAACCAGCCTGACTTAACTTTAAGATTAGAAGCCATCTTATTACAAGGACAAAATAAGTTCATTCTCGTTTTCTGTGAAACTTGGATTTGAACAGGTTTTGACCCATCTTCTGGAATTTGACGTATTCTACATCCAATACCTTGATCTCTACCCTGATAAGATATGGTGTTCTGCATAATAATTTCGAAATGTTCTGCCAAGTTCCTATGTAACTAAAAACTTTTGGAAACTCTCCAGCCTTGCATTATATAGCCTCGCTATATAAGCCCAACTTTTTACTGTGCTTAATGCTATTTTCTCAAACCCCCACTTTAAGGAGATAACCCTGTCTAACAGAAGATAAACCTTGCATAATTTGGCCAAAGAACAAATCGGTAATGGTCTTTACTCTCTTTTGATGGGATTAACACTGTGGGCCTGAACACCTCTGTCTCTCTGTCTCTGTCTCTGTCTCTATCTCCCTCTCCCTCTCCTTCCCTCTTCTTTCCTTTCCCTCCCCCTCTCCCTTTCCTTTCTCTTTCTCATAGTAAAATTTTCTTAATAAATTATCTAACTTTGGTTCCTGCTGGCAAGTCCTGAAATACTGTGGTGAAGACACAAATCTCAGAGGCATGAAACTGTGATCCCTAAATTATTAAGAGAATTCTTCAGACTGCTGAGGATGACAGTGTGGAATTGTGTTTCTATCCCATCACTTCTGACCAAATGTGCTGTGCACATGACACAGGTTCTATCTATATCAGGTCATTCAATGCACACATCAGCCAATGAGATTATTGCCATTCTGATGTCCCAGATGCAAGAAGAAGTCAAAGGTTAGCAAAGTAACTGTACCAAGCTTATCCATACTTTTTAGAAAATTTAGTATCCAACATACTACTTGCATGTCACTCACAAGGTGAAGATTTTACTACATAACTCTGGTGATGAGCAGATCTGTGGTTCACACAAAAGTGTCCAAGGAGCTTTCCTAAGGCATTAATTAGAAAGAATCACTGCCTCTCAGATGACAGCTATGCTCTGCTCCTGTCGGCAAGCATAGCAGAGTGTTATTAGTGTCAGGGGTTGGTTCTCTCTCATGGGGTACGTCTCAAATTGGGCCAGTCATTGGTTTCCCATTTCCTCAATCTCTGCTCCATCTTTATCCCCACACTTTTTGTAGGGTTAAACTAGCATAACTGGCTTCTGAAAGGCTTTATCCAGCATCTGATGGAAATAGATGCAGAGACCCACAGCCAAATAATAGGCAGAGCTCAGGGAGCTTTATGGAAGAGTGGGAGGAAGAATAGAGGGAAGCAGAGGGGTCAAGGACACCATAAGAAGACCTACAGAGTAAACTAACCAGAGCCCATGGGGGCTTACAGTGGCATGCATAAGCTGAATATATATATCAGATGTGCATCCTGGTCATCATGTGGGTCCTCTAACAGCAGGAGTAGGGGCTGTCTCTGACTCTGTGTCCTGCCTTTGGATCCCTTTCCTCTAGCTGGGCTGCTTTGTCTGGTCTCAATGGGAGAGGATGTGCTTAGTCCTGCTATGACTTGAGTCCCAGGGTAGGTTGGTACCTCTTGGGGATCTCCCCCTTTTCTGAGAGGAGGAGAGGAGAATGGGGGAGAGAGTATGAGGGCAGGACTGGGAGGAGAAGAGCAAGGGGCTGAGATCAGGTAATAAATTGATTAAATAAAAGACCTTCTAGAAATCAGAGACTACTTTAACATATTGAATTATGAACACACAGCACAGAGAAGTGATTTTGTTCCATCTTCTCAGCCGCTGTAACAATTAAACCTGAAGTGCAATGTTCTGCTTTTGAGGATGGTAGTGGTAAGGGTTGTCTTAAAACGACGACTTCAATACCTGAGAATCAAACGCTTGTTTAAAAGAATTTCTTTTAATCAAAGGAATAAATTTAGTGAAATTAAAAAAAAAGAAATAGTTACAGCAGCTACAAAGAGCCCATACTTAAGAGTGGGACATTGAGGGCTGGAGAGATGGCTCAGTGGGTCAGAGAGCTTGCTGCTCTTCCAGAGGACCCAAGTTCAGTTCCCAGCACCCAAGTCCAGCAGTCCACAAAAACCTGCAACTACAGAAATTCCAAGGCCTTCTTCTGGTCTTTGTGGGCATCTTCACAGATGGCATAACACCCATTAACTCACACATGTGCATGCTCACACACAAATAAAAGTAAAAAATGAATATAAAAAGTAAATTCAAACAACTAGACTACCACCCCTGTCTCTGCTTGATAGCATGAATTATAATCCTTAAGCACAAGGAAAATAAGGCTTGCTTCTGGTAAGCACTAAAAATTAAAAGTCTGACTGGGCATGGAGGGACATGACAGTAACTCCACTGCTTGAAATGTGGAATCAGGAGGATCAGGCCATCTTCAGCTATACAGCAGGTTCAAGGTTTACCTGAGCTACAGGACACCTCGCCTCAGAAAATCAAAATGAAAAAATAAAGTACATTTAAAACTATTAATTAGGCAAATAAACATACATTTAGTACAGAATATCTCCTTTACTTCCATTGCTGCTACAAATATCAGGTAACACAGGACATAAACAATGAGCTTGGTTACATTCAAATGTACAATCCATGGGGCAAGAAATAATCTTTAAGTGCTAAATTTACTCAATTTATACTTTTAAAGTAGAATATTTCTCAGTCTCAAAAGAGCTTAAAATATGGTCATACTAAAAATGCTCATGTATATATCGTTCAATAAATTGAGTCAACTTGAACTTTACCAAAAATCTAGGCAGAAATAAAAATTTCGTAACCAATTCACCTATAGTCAGAAAGTGTTAGAATATTTCCTGCATGGTAGAATCCAGCAAATTAATGGGACACAGAACATATCGGGTAGCTCTTCCCTCTCAGAGGCTCAGAAGATTTAAGAAACTAAGGAAACTTAGGAGGTTCAGGAAGGCTAGAAAGTTGCAAGATTCACAAGATGCCTCCTTACTACTATGAAAACAATAAATAACTGCTGGTGGTAGGAAGCTTTTCAGTGGGAGTGGCCAGCAAGCTGTTCAAGGACCTCCAAGGGTGTAGCTTCCAAGAGTCTTAACTGAAACTGATGTTAAGGGGGGTCTCTGAGTGATGGGGTTACCAAGGTCACCCAGGTGATTGTCAATACCCTCAATAGACTCGTTGGTTCGCCAACATAGACTGGTGGAAACTGTGTCCCTGGTTTATCGTTGGTGCCCTATCCGAGTGAATAGACATTTGTTCATATCACCCCAGGGGAAAAAAATGCAATAACACATACAGTATTTTATGTAATGTGCTCAACATATAAGGCGTATGTGTTTTGTATGTGCATGCACATACAACATAAATATAAATAAATAAATATAATTGCTAAATATAAATATAATTGCTACAACAACACACTTCCACAAATACAGCACTTGTGTTCTGTTTACTCATGAATAAAGCATTCAAGTCGCTCTACGTCAGTGGTTCTCAAACCTGTGGGTCGCAACTCCTTTGAGCATCAAATGACCCTTTTACATGGCTCACCTAAGACCATCAGCTGATACAGATATTTACATTACAATAGTAATGTACAAATTACAGCAGTAGCGATTGCAGTTATGAAGTAGCAACAGAAATAATTTTGTGATTGGGGGAGTCAGCACAGCATGAGGAACTGTATTAAAGAGTAAGAATCACAGTGTTAGGAAGGTTGAGAACCACTGATCACTGATGTACATTGATATTGAATTCATTATAGTAACAAAAATGTGCAAGTCCCTGGGTTCAATTCCTACTCAGCACCAAAAGAAAAGTGAGTGTGGGGCAGTAGAGGGAAACTCCAGGGAAAGTGACAGTAACATATGTTACAGTTTGCGTATTATTTATGCTTTGGTTTCTAAACAACCATTTTTGCTTTAGACTTTTTCTTTCTCTTCTCTAAACACAGAGTCTGTGCCACATATTCCTTTATTCTCCTAGAAGAAGCAAAGAGGTGCAAAAGCATTTTTATATATGTCTAAGAAAATAATCAGGAAATGGAATATTTCCTGTCCAAATTATATAATGTATTCCAGAAACAATCATCAGTGATCAAGATGCTATCTGCTATTTTCAATTAAATGCCCCATTACTCCCTTCCACTGTCGTGATTACTGAGAGGGGGTGGTTTCACATTCATTTAGAGCCGTTCAAAATTTATACTACCAGATATGACCAGTTTAACTTGCACCCAGAAGGATGTAATTTATGAACACTTTTTCCAAGAAGGGAACAGTTTGTATGATTAATAACAAAGCTCCCTGTAGCCTTCTTCAAGAGCCGACAGAAAGGTACAGGATGCCATCTGAAGAAGATATTGGCTCCACTCCAGTGTCACCAATCACGCAAAGGCAGTGTTGAGTTCCCTTTAGAAAAGGAGCCGGGTTTGCTGGGGAAAACAAATACTTATTATGGTTAGTGTTCTTTGGTTTTGTTTACAGTGCTGGAGATTAAAGCCAGAGCCTTGCACATGCTAGGCCAACATTCTACCATTGAGCTACCCACCTCACCCACTTCACCACACACAAGATGGGAAAGCCTTCTCAGTTAGGAATGATATGAAGAGACAGTTTGATTTCTGCCCAATCCATGACTCTAAATGCAGGAAATTGATATGTAGATGCAATTGCTTAAGAAGATAGAGATACCTTAGTTTACAAAAACATCTTTGCACCTTGCATGCTGTGTGGTAGTAGACCATCTATTTAACCTGCTTGAGCTGTAGTGTTTTCATATGTAATAAAAGTTGTTTTGAGTGTTAGAGATGATACACCCAGAGGTCGAGAGCATTGTAGGTGCTTAGGAAAGGGCAGCTTGGCATCACAGTCATAGCTGATGCACTGATTTTTTTTTTTATGGTAAATAGTACAATGGAGAAGATGAGTTTTCTTCCACTGTACTTTTTGGAGCTTCCCACAGAACATCCTCCATGCACTAAATTTTCAGGAGTGGGTGTTGGGAAATTGAGACAAAATATACAACAGGGATTTCCCAAACCTCATTGCACGCAGAGGCATACAAACTCAAAACCACGAGATTCACTTTTACTGAATCCGTAGCTTCCTTGGGCCTGCAATTTTTCGTCTGATAATGAAGATCGTCTCTTTGCCCCTCTTACTTAAACACAAGGCAGGGGAACCTCAATAGAAGATTAAAAACTACCAAATGCACTGCTCTTCAAGCCACTGGACCAATGTATGCTCTTGGGTTTTTCAGCTTTCTCTTGCCAACAAAGGCTTCAGAGTGGGTAGCTAATTCCACACCGCAGAGTCTGCTGAGATCCCATAAATAGCATGTTAATCACTTCCTCTCTACTTGATAATGTTTTCAGGGAAATGATTAGAGGACTTTCCCTACCCAATGAGTGAAAAGGAGACAAGGTCATTTTGAATGTCAAGTCCTAATTCTATAATTAAGCTCTTAACAAAACTCTTCCCCAAATAGGACTTCTCCCCAACAGCATATTCCTTTGCTGATCACTTTGCCATTGGCCCAAGTGTAGGTGCCACGTCTGCATCAACTTGCAGTCTGCGCAGTGAGGTTCGTAGACCACAGAGGAGGCTCTGGTAAGCAGAGCCTCTGGTCATGAGGCTGCTTTGTTCACGCACGTGGCTTCAGGCAGCTTACTGTGAAGCTAATAGATATGCTATGAAGGGCAGGTAAATATGGCTCCAGCCTGGTTCCTAGACTATTCAAGCTACCACACAAACTCCATCTCCTGAGAAGCGCATACACTCTAAAGCATCAGGCCTGGAAGGCTGCCTATTTATTTTTATGCTCCAATTTTTGTACTGTGGTCAGCTATTTTAATCTGCCTACTATCACTTTATTGGACCTATGAAACTTCAATTTTTAAAATAAATGGTTCCAGTGTGCTTAAAAAGTATTAGGTTAAGTGTATTAGTTGTGTATAAATCTCATTTTCTATGTGTTTCAGCACCTGCTTTGATACCCTGCTGGGCAGAGTCTTTTAGAGGCCCTCTGTGGTAGGCTCCTGTTCTGTTCCCTGTTTTCTCCCTCTTCCAATGTCCATCCCATTTGCCTTTCTGAGTGAGGATTGATCATCTTACCCAGGGTCCTCCTTCTTGCTTAGTTTCTTTAGGTGTACAGATTTTTAGTATATTTATCCTATATTGTATGTCTAATATCCACTTATAAGTGAGTATATGCTATGTGTGTCTTTCTGAATGAGGAATACCTCACTCAGGATGATGTGTTCTAGTTCGCACCATTTGCCTGCAAATTTGGGCAGAATGCAGGGAATCTTATAAAAGAAGGGGGAGATAGAAAAACCTGGAAGGGACAGGAGCTCCAAGGGAAAGCAACAGAACCAAAAAATCTGGCCAAAGGGGTCTTTTCTGAAACTGATACTCCAACCAAGGACTGTTCATGGAGATAACCTAGAACCCTGTACAGATATAGCCCATGGTAGCTCAGTGTCCAAGTGGGTTCTCTAGTAATGGAAACAGGGGCTGTCTCTGACATGAACTCAGTAGCTGGCTCTTTGTTCACCTCCCCCTGAGGGGGATGCAGCCTTGCCAGGCCACAGAGAAAAAGAATGCAGCCACTCCTGATGAGACCTGATAGGCTAGGGTCAGAGGGAAGGGGAGGAGGACCTCTACTATCAATAGACTTGGGGAGGGCCATGAGAAGAAATGAGGGAGGGAAGGTGAGATTGGGAGGGGCTGAGAGAGGGAGGGGACTACAGCTAGGATACGAAGTGAATAAACTGCACTTAATAAAAAATGAATATATTTTTAAAAAATTAAATTTAATTTTCTTGTTAATTATCAATCACTTTGTTTTTAAAATGTATTGAAGAAAACTTCTTAAAATCTCTAACAATGAAAGTAGAACTATGAATTTGTCCTTTGTGGTATCAGGTTTTTGCTTTCTTTTGTCAAAGCCACATTATTAAATGTGTAAAATGTTCCTGAGTATCACATACTTTTATTTTGCCAGCATTTTCCAGTATCAAATTTCTCTCATTTTTGTTTATCATATAATTTTTTCATCTGTGTTAATAATGCTAAATTATTTTTACTTTTTTTTTTAACTCAGGCCTCTTTTTAAGGTAAACTTTTTGTTTTGTGATTTTGATATGCTTTTTTCAATGAGTATAAAATTGAACTTTTTCTCAAATAAAGGCATAGATTTTAATAACTAATTGTGAGTGTATTTTATAATGTGAGGCTGCAGTTGTCTTAGGGACACCTATAATCTTCAAGTATGTGCACAGACTTGCCTGATTTGACCAGTATTTCTTTCCTGACCCAGAAAGTGACCAGGACTTCGCACACTATGTACTTTTCTGAAATGCCTCCTCCACTGTCCTTGTGACCATCCATTACTTACATTGAACTTGGTTTTTGAGCACAAGGTTTTCGTAATTACTTTTTTGTTTTGTTTTTGTTAGAACTACCTTGTCTATTTTATAAAGACAAGTTTAATTAAAGCAAGGTCTTTAACCTGTGAAAACCTCTCAACTGAGTATACATAAACTACAATGGCGACACGGGAGAGTGGGGCTAAATGACCCTTCCCTCCTTCTGAAGTAGCTTCTACTTCCCCAGTGAGCTGTGACAGACAGAGTCCTGACATAGAGGAGCCGCATATCAAACCCAGGGATTCCCTTCTTAGGGTGGCGACACAAGGAAGCAGATGGGCACACGCTGAAGCTGGACAAAGCCACCTAATAACCAAAGACGTTAGAATTGTTTTGAAACGTTTTAGAGCATTGAAAGTTAGCATTAAGTACGGGCCTGAGTCCAGGAGAAAATTCGCTGAAGGGTAAGAGTCCTGAGAACTTTACCCAGGGGTTCTCATGGCTCTGTCCTGAGACCAAAGCAACCCCTCCGGCGTGGGGACTTTCAGCCGTGGGTACATGGACAGAAACCGAAAGCAGTCGGCTTACTTCAAGGAATGGTGACTTTACTACAACTTAACACTTAACAAATTTTTCAGGTGGAGTGAATCTTCAGCATGCACTGAGACCTGCCTCCCAAAGGGCAGAGTCTCTGCGGTTGCACAAAACTGTCAAGGTTATGCCTCAGGACTCGGTGTGTAATAAATAATCCTACCATATTTATTAGTCTCTTCAGCTGGCAGGAGCCCTATCGGGGCACGTAAGTATAGCACAAACACACAGCCCTTCTCAAGAATACATATCACATAATTCCCACCACTGAGATTGTATCATAGGGCCCTCCTTTTCTTAGGATAGTCTGTTCGACCTGTGGGGTTATTGGTATTCAGCAAAGGAACACCTAGCCTGCGTTACCACCTGATACCACTAGATGGCAGCAACACCAAGGGACTGCGTGTCCAAGGCTACTAGTAATTTTGCTTTCTTGACTGTTTTGGATTTAAGAGCAAAGATCCCTGCTCCAGAAAACAAGCAGTCTGCATGGTGGTGGGTAAATATCTTGGAATATCCTCTAGATTGCGGTATGTCTCATTTTTCCCACTGTTTCCTGCCAGAGAAATGCTTCGTCACCCCTTCTGCTTTCTGGGGACAAAATTCCGTCTAGACAATACTTACCAAATGCCTTCTTCCACCATTCTATCACTAGCGTTTGACTGTTCAAACGATACTAAAAATATAAAAACCTACTGAGCAAACAGTTGGGTTGTGGTTTGTGCATGCGTATTTGAACAGGATTGTGGTTTACATATCAACTTATTTACCCAGAGTCTTTTCTCTAACTTTAGCACAAACTCTTTCATTAAACAGGACTTAAGTTTCCACATCTTAATAAACTCAAGAATGTTGCACAAAACCAGGAAAGATATTCCCACTGGTGAGATTTGAACTAAATGCCTCAAGACTTCCTGGTTGATGAAAGAGCTCAGTGTTAGGGGGCAAATTGGCTTGTTCTTAAACAACTCAGTTTGTAGCTCACTTACACGGAACTGGGTCGAGTTCTTTTGGCCAGCAGTCAGCTCCAGTTGACTAATCAGAACAGAGAAGCACATGCCAGTAGAGCTTCCACAGAAGCAAAGACGCAAGCCCCACCAACCAGCCCTTCTCAAAGGCACGCCGTAATCAAGGTGGTTTCTTTTCTCTTTTTAAATTAAGTTTGTTTATTCACTTTACATTGCAAATGCTTTTTTAAAATAAATATATTTATTCACTTTACATCGCAAACGCAGCCCCGTCCCTCCTCTCCTCCCTCTTTCACATTTCCTCCTTCCCTTCTCTTCAGAAAAGGGATGCCCCTGCCCCCTGCTCCCATACCAACCCCCCTCCCCCCCGCACATCCAGTCCCATTGGGTCTAAGTGCATCCTCTTCCACTGAGGCCAGATAAGATTGTCAAGGTAGTTTATGAAGCACAGAGAAGCTATTCAAGGAGCTGATAGGCTAAACACTGGAAGGATTGTGTCAGATTCAGGTTCCCAACAACCCGGAGTGCTCACTCTGTGGCCTACAGGAGAGAAAACCAAGTCTCCAAAATGGAATGATGTGTCCAAGGTCTCATAGCTATCAAGTGTTTGAAGTCTCAGTCAATCCGGAAGACTACCAAGAAGACACTGGTGGTTGTGGGCTGGGAATCCCTCACCCCTGCCTCTACATAGTGCCACACCCTGTGAGCAAACAGGGTCACAAGGTGAACACGGGATAAATACAGTCGCAATGTGAGGTCAAACTCACCCTAATGTCACCAACCAAAGTCCACCTCTGCCCATAGCTGTCAGGTGGGAGCAGGTCCACATTCCCAGCAGAGAAATCCATTTTGATCCTCAACATTGGCTGTGATGTCGTATTTAAACTCAATCTGCTGTCTGTCTCGTCTGAGCTTCCGTTGTTCCAGTTCCCAGCCAAGTCTGAGGTTTCTCTGCATATAATGAACTTACCCAAGACATGCTTCCTTGTGACTGGAAAATTGCTGGTTTGTCCCTCCCTCTCAGATTTCAACATAAAGTTGGGACACAACTTCCCACATTCACATATCTTACACACAGTCCTCAGGCACGAGGCCCTCCTTCATAGAATCTTACCGATGTGTTTTAGTCATCAATGCATAAGAAAGTAATAGATTCACTAAGTGAATCTTCTTATGACTTTGATAATTTTTTAACCTTCTCCTCTCCCTTAAAATGAAAAATGACAAACAAACATTGCTTAGTAGTAGAAGGCAGAATTAGGGTGTAGATGGGAAGCTTTCTATTTGATGGAGGGTGCCTGGCCAGCACAGCATTAGATTTGATCCCCAACACTGGGAAAAAAAAGTAAACTACACTAAAAGACAGAGCTGTAATCCTAGACCCCACTGTTCCTTTTTCACATGGTTGGCAATAACACCAGGGCCCGCTTGATCTAGCTGCCTACCTTGTGCCACTCCAAAGGTAAAGAGTTGGGCTACCCAACTCTATCCAGACCCGTTCTGCCTCATCACATAACCTGGCAAGGCCTGTTGTGAGTCCCATGCAGATGGTGAACACTTTTGTAGTATGTAGTGGTCCGAAAGCTAGGAAGGGTATTCTCACCATGGAAGGGGACTCCAGCTCAGACAAGGCTTTTAATTCCAGTCCTCACCCCTTCCTCTGTTCTTTTCTTTTCTTTTTACTTTTGTTTGTTTGTTTTTTGAGAAAGAGTTCCTCTGTGTAGCCTTGGCTGTCTTGGACTCCACTTTGTAGACCAGGCTGGCCTCAAACTCACAGCAATCCACCTGTCTCTGCCTCCCAGAGTGCTGGATTGCAGGCATGTGCCACCTCACCCAGATGGTTTATCCTTTCTATTAAGACCTACATTTTGTCTTTCCTGCTTTTGGCCACCCATACTGAACTCAACGTGAGCTTTTCTTTCTTTGTTATTTTTTTATTTAATTTCACTTTATTCACTTTACATTCCAAGGGTGCCTGCTCCCTTTTCTCCTCCCATCCCCATTTCCCTCCTTCTTTCTCTCCCTCTCTCCCAGAAAAGGGGAGCCTCTCCCCACATAGCAACCCTCCCCAGCACATAAAGTCACATCAGGACTGAGCATATCCTCATCCACTGAGGCCAGGAAAAGCAGCCTGGCCAAGGGAAATTGATCCAAAAAACAGGCAGTAGAGCCCATGTTGGAAACACCCGATCTCTACTCACCAGGCAACAGACATTAAGACCAAGCTGCCCATTGGCCACGTATATGCAGGGGAGGGGGTTAGGTCCAGATCATGCGTGCTCCTTAGTTGATGTCTCAGTCTCTGCAAGCCCCCATGGGTCTGGGTTAGTTGTCTCTGTTGGTCTTCTTGTGAGGTTCCTGTCCCCTCCAGGTCCTTCCATCTTTCCCCCAACACTTTCACAGGACCCCTGGAGCTCCATCCTGTGCTCAGCTGCAAGTCCCAGTATCTGTCTCTATTCACTGCTGACTGGAGCCTCCCAGAGGACAGTCAAGTTAGGCTCCTGTCTGCAAGCAGAGCAGAGCATCACAAGTAGTGTCAGGGGCTGGCTGTACCATGGGGTGGGTCTCAGGGTGGGCCAGTCATTGGTTGGACATTCCCTCAATCTTTGTTTCCTCTTCACCCGGCACTTCTTATAGGCAGGGTAATATTTGGGTCACAGGTTTTGTGGGTGGGTTGTTGTTCACCTTCCACTAGTCCTGCCTGGCTAGGAGGTGGTCACTCCAGCTTTCACGATCCACCCCCCTTCCTGTCAGAAATCTCAGCTAGAGTCACACTCATTTCTTCCTGGGATCCTACCCTGCTGCAGGCCTCCATCTTGACGAAGAGATGCCCCTCTGCCCCGCTTTCCCTTCTTGTCGCCAGCCCTCTCACCCCCACACCTGTTCTCCTCACATTTGATCCCCACCTTTGTTCTCCTCCTCATTCCATCTCCTGTCCAGTTCCCTCCCTTCATCCACTTCTGCTGTCTATCCTATTTCCCCTCCTGAGTGACATTCTGGCACCCTCCTTGGGCCTTCATTATTACTTAGCTTCTTTGGGTCTGTGGACTGTAGTATGGTTTTCCTGTACTACAGGTCTAATGTCCACTTATAAGTGAGTACATGCCATGTATGTCTTTCTGGGTCTGGGTTACCTCGCTCAGGATGATCTTTTCTAGTTCCATCTCTTTGCCTGCAAATTTTATGATGAACTTGTTTTTAATAGTTGAGTAGTATTCCATTGTGTAAATGTACCACAATTTCTGTATTCATTCTTTGGTCGAGGGATATATTATACCAACAGCACAGACTCTGGGATCAACAATTAATAAGTGGGATCTCATGAAACTGAGAATTTTCTGCAAGTCAAAGGACACTGTCAATAGAACAAAACAGCAGCCTGCAAATTGGGATTTTCACCAACCCTATATCAGGCAGAGGGCCGCTATCTAAAAATATACATAAACTTAAGAAATTAAACATCAACAAATCAAATAATTCAATTAAAGAGTGGTGTATGAAGCTAAACCTAGAATTCAGAACGGAAGAATCTCAGATGGCTGAGAAACACTTAAAGAAATGTTCTGTGTGCTTAGTCATCAGAGAAATGCAAATCAAAATGACTCTAAGATCCGATCTTAGACCAGTTAGAATGGCTAAAATAAAAAACTCAAGTGACAACACATGCTGGTGAGGATGTGGAAAAAGGAAATCACTCCTCCATTGCTGGTGGGGGTTGTAAACTTTTACACTCTCTCTGGAAAGTAATCTGGTGCTTTAACAGAAAATTGAGAATAGTTCTACCTCAAGACCCAGCTTATACCACTCCTGGACATATGCCCAAAAGATGTTCCACCATACAAGGACATTGGCTCAGCTATGTTCATAGTGGCTTTATTAGTAATAGACAGAAACTGGAGCTTTTTTTTTTTCCAGGGGTCATTTGAGGTGAAAAAAATAAGATTTAGGTGAAATAAGTAAATAAAAGGGAAGATGTACTTCTGACTTTGTCTGTATTAAAAGGTTAGTTGATTTGTCTAATTTTAGATTATACACACACACACAAAAACAAAAACAAAACAGAATAAAAATACCAGAAATTCCCCCATTTCTCACATCCATATTAAGTGTTCAATATCAGGCCATATTTGTTTCATCTATTTTTTGCATTGTTAATAAGCATAGCCCGGATAATGTGTCAATGTCTCTAGTCATGTCATGGTGTTTCTTTAGTAGACCAGAGTTCATTACAGAGTTTGTTCACATTATACAATTAATAATAATTTTATAGAATCTGATGAATAAGCCAACATTTAAATTTACCTAAGCATCTCTAAGTGTGCTTCTTCCATTGGTTTGCTCAACTTAATAGCTTCACCAGTGTTGGCCTCCTAACTCTTGGGAGGTTCATAGTATCTCCTTTCTTCATCTCTTCCCTGACCCAGCTATCATTGAGTAGGGAGTTGTTCACTTTCCATGTGTGTGTAGACTTTTTGCTATTTCTGTTATTGTTGAGGTCCAGCTTTAGTCCATGGTGGTGTAGTAGGGTACAGGCGACTATTTCAATCTTCCTGTATCTGTTGAGGCTTGTTTTGTGACCAACTATATGGTCTATTTTGGAGAAGGTTCCATGAGGTACTGAGAAGAAGGTAGGTTCTTTTTTGGTTTGGGTGAAAGGTTCTGTAGATGTCTGTCAGTCCATTTGGTTCATGACCTCTGTTAGAGTCGTTGTTTCTTTGTTTAATTTCTATTTTGTTGGCCTGTCCTTTGTTGAGAGTAGGGTGTTGAAGTCTCCCACTACTAATGTGTGGGTACCTATGTGTGGTTTAAGTTTTATTAATGTTTCTTTTGCAAATGTGGGTGTCCTTGTATTTGGGGCATAGATGTTCAGAATTGTGATGTCTTCTTGGTAGAATTTTCCTTTGATGGTATGAAGTGACCTTCCCCATCTCTCTTGATTAATTTCGGTTGAACGTTTATTTTATTAGATATTAGAATGGCTATTCCTGCTTGCTTCTTAGTCCATTTGCTTGGAAAATAACCTTCCAGCCCTTTTTCTCAGGTAATGTCTATCTTTGTGACTTAGGTGTGTTTCTTGTATGCAACAGATTGTTGGGTCTTGTTTACACATCCATTCTGTCAGTCTGTCTTTTTATTGGAGGTTGATGTTGAGAGAGATTAATGACCAGTGGCTGTTAGGTCCTTTTATTTTGATGTTGGTTGTGGTAGAGTGTTTGTGTGCTTGGTTACTTTCATTTTTCGCTGTAAAAAAAATAAGATTAAAATTTTCACATCCTAGCTTTCATATTCTTTCCCTCTCATGACAGGTAATCAAATTTTAAATAGTTTGTCATTTGTGCTGATAATGAAATTATAAGTAAATGCAGATATTAATTGCTTTCCTCTTTAAATTTAAACCATAGCATGCTATAAATATTGCTATACATCTTGTGTTTGTTTCACATTTCCTAGATACTATATACATGTCAGCACACATAGAAAAGTTGTTTCTCTTTTCACAGCTATACTCTGGAGCATTATGTGAGTGTTACAGTGTTGTAAATACTCTCTCCTTGCTTTTCAATTAGGTTGCTAATTATTGCTTTATATTTCCTTAATTTAAACCTCCTCACAGCCCTGTCAATTCGGCTTATTGCTAACATTTAGAACAGAAGGAAACTACTATATAAGCAGTTAGGGACTTGACCAGAGCCATAAGTTGAAAAAGGAAAAGGTAGAATCTGAATTCTTTCTTCACAACTGTCATCTCTGCTCATTGAACATATCTAGGTAATTTCAACTCTAGCGAAAAATCTCTTACAGGTAGATGTGGAAAGGGAAGAACATGGCTTAAGGTAGAGTGTAAAGGAAAATTTAGCCTAAGTTCAAGGCTGGAATGTTGAGCCTCAGCCAGCCCGTGGGAAGGGTATCAGAGAGAACAGCTGGTGTCTTTGGCTTTGTCCCGAGTTAAAGGAATGCCAGACATTCATAAGCAGGTGGGTCTATTTTGGGCAGAAAGATCAACTCATCGCTAAAATCACATCATGCCCCCTTCTATCATAAAGCACTTCCAACCTGGTACCGTGATAAGTTCACTAAAGACTTGCTGTAAAAGATACAGAACATCCCAATCCTCTCCACCTCCTTTCATCACAGACCTCTTCCTTCTTTCTTCGTGTTCTGCAGACCACCAAAAAGCTACAGGTGCTAAATCAAACAAAGCAAATGTACCTTTGATTAAACCAGAAATCATGAGTCTAGGTAAGAAATCAAACTGAGGTTTGAAGAAAGGCTTAAGACTATAATTATAATATTTCATTAGTATTTCTTATACTTACATGTGTAAATTGTTTTCTTATTCATATTTTATTTATTCTTTAATAATTTCATACAAGTAGATAATGTATTCAGTTATATCCACCTCTCTCATATTCCCTTTTCCTTTATTTTCTTAAGTCAAATCTGGGGCAGAAATAAGTCCCTATTGCTCTTTTATTTTATAAAATGTGCATCTCAGGCTTTGGCCTAGTCCCAGAAACTTTTAACCCAATCTCTTCCTAGATCTTCCTCTCCAAAATAATTATATTTAACTAAATCCTTAACATTTTTGCATTCACAAGACAGGAGAATCATTGTCATTGTGACCAGAGACAAAAAATCATATTCACTGAACAGTCCTTACTGAGGCAGAACAGGCTTCCCAAATGGCTGAAAACAAAAGACCTTTCTTTTTCTGCCTTAGTAGTCAGAATACCCCATTTCTGAGTGGGCTTGCTAATAGAGATTTTATTGTATAGTGTCTAAGCTTCTAGACCACACAGACCAAGCAAATTCACCCCAGGGTCATTGAACTCTAAGTTGGACAACAGAACTCTTGCTTGACCATAGAAAGCCTAACATCATCCAGGGACTAGAATTCTGAAATTTGGTCTATCAAAATAAAACCTTTGACAAATGAGTCAAAAACCTAAAGTTTTACTCGCTAAGAATATCTGAATTTACTTTCTGCAGTGTGCGAGGAAGAAGAAAGAAGATTAAATACAAGAGGCACACTCCCCACTGTGTGTGGTATAGGGAGAAATAGAAATAAAAGAAGGGATTTGATATAGGTTGCTGAAGTAAAACACTGGACTGCATTAAGCACTTTGTGCCTCTAATGTATTCACTTCTGAAAAAAGCTAGCAATATTGAAATCACAAGATTGATACTAAAACAAGTAGAGTATATCTGCATGTGGTCGATCTTTCCTAATCACTAGCTATTTCCCCCAAACAAAAGTTAGACTCTGTGACTACCAGTTCTGAAATATGTCTTTCTCCCCTCCATGTTCCATGAAATTAGCCTGGCAAACCCATAACATGAATACTACTCATATTCAAAGAAGAGGGGTCTCAGAGTTGAATAGGTGTCCCTAAGACATGGATTTCATAGGAAGGAAACACAGGGCCCAGATCAACTCAGCCATAATATAGATTAACTTTTAACCTATTTCTTATGTTATTTTCCACGACAGTGAAATTCATCAGGACATACATATACAGAGGGAGAGATGAATTCCAGCAGGAAGTACCTGGGGACGCTTCCTGAAGGAACTAGTATGTGAACACACCCTCTCGTGCTAAAACCTTCGGTGGCCCCAAAGGCTCCCCAAAAGGGAGTGAAATCTTAATAAACCAGAACTTTCTTTTCTCTTCACCACCCATGCCCAGGTCACCATCAAGCCTCATATGTTGTAACTACACATTTTTACAGCAATGTACGGTTTTGTTTCCCCTCATTTTTTTTTTTTTCTGCTACCACCTTGAACCAAGGCACATGATTTCATGCCTGGTTGTTTCCCAAAGGAAGGACCTCATCTCGTCAGTCCGATCCATTCTCTCCACAGCAATAAGAGTGGGCTTAAAATGCAAATCAGTTCAGGGGACTCTTGTGCTTCCAAGCTATTCAGTAATTATCAATTGTGTTTAGAATGGAATCTGAATTCCTTTTATTGTGGCCTCTAAATATGCATGGTCTGGTCTCTGCTAATTCTTCCAACCTTGTCTTATTAACTTCTTACTCATTATGCTGCAGCCATAAAACCCTCCTTATTGTTTTGCAGCACAACATAATTCTCCCACCTCATGACATTGTGCCTGCTACTTTCTTTGCCCAGGATACATTGCGCTTAGACTATGAGATATTTCTTCTTATTGTGCAGAACTCAAATTTCACCTCCTCGGAGAGACTATTCCTAACATTCCATATAAAATACGGTCTCGTTCATATTTGTTTTCATCTCTCGTTCTTCTGCATGATCGTGTACTATTTAATTCCTCTAAGGCACGAGTAACAAGACTCTCAATTTCTCCACCTGTACACTTATTTACTTATTGGCTGGAATTTCTTTCTTTATTGACTAGAATTTCCCTTTGAGATATAGAATTCTGGGGAAAGTAATAACTCTGTCTGTATTCCTGATTTTAATATTAGTATTTTTGTGTCATGGATACTCATGTTATATTTGTTAAAGGTGAGGGAAAGAATGAAGGGAAGGAGTGAAAAGAGTCAGGAAGGGGATGTAAGGAAGATGATTCAGCTGTGGTTTTCTTTCTTCTCCCAGAAGTTGAACATTTGTGTGTATATTTACCAAGCATAAGGAATCAATTTAAGACAGAAGAACATAGGAAATAAGGGCTGTCTTGAGATAAACGTACTCAAGACTTATTTATTTAATAAAACAAAACATGTTAATGTGCCCCAAAAGAACCTCTAAAGGGTAACCAAGATCATCAGCCAGTTGAGTGCAGCTGTCTAATCTCTGGGATGCAGATTCCACACTAGATCTTTCTTCATGATTATATCAAAGATGATCTTGACATTGGGTGCCTTCAAACAATCATGATCACTCAGTTTTCTCAAAGGCCAACAGTCTGAACCGACATCAGCAGAGACAGCTTAACTCTGATAAATGCGGCATTAGCTATGAGGCCCAACTAAGGCTTGGAAGATCCATTTGCAAAGGCCACACCCATGGCTGGGAAGTTGATGATGTTGGATAGTGCCTCGTGGCTCAGCTTGAAGTATGAGGTATGGCTTGCTTCCTTTCCATACGGGCCTTTCTAAAAACTGGGCCTATTCAAAGAATGGTTCTGATTCAAAGAGTAAAGATATTAAAAAGAGTGAACTAGAAGCACAGGTCCCTTGACACTTGAAGTTGCATGAGGTCCCTTCAGCTCTGTTTCTGTTTGAAGCAGTCACAGAGTTCCATCCAGTTTTAAGAGAAAAAACCTTACTCATGGGGGAGAGGCGAAGTTGGATAGGAAGGCTTTGTGCATCCGTGACCCCTGTACTGAGGAGTTAGTTCTACAGTACCTGGCTTCACGGAGCTCAGGCTATGTTACAGATCAGCCTTACATCCTTTCAAGAGGTAAGTTTAATGTTTTGCGTTGATTGATGAATCAATTGACTGATTGATTGACTGATTCAAGAGAGCTATGTGACGATATGAATATCACCTCTGTGGAAGATTAAAAAAAAAAACTTGCTGCAAAAATAAGTTTTCTCCTTCTGCTGTTGGGGTTCCAAAGGTCCAACTCAGGTTGTCAGGATCAGTGAAAAGCAATGGCTCTTTTGGCCCCCGGTTGTGCCCTGTAAAGACTGCATAGATCAGAGTTAAGCTGGCTCTGCTGAGCTGTCCAGGTTATTGACTTTTGAGAAAACTGAGTGATTGTTTTAAGCCTTTAGCTGCTGAGTAGTATATTTAATGAAGGAACTAAGATTTTATGCAACAAAGAATTCAGATCTCAACTATTATGATGAAGCTCGCCAGAAAAAAAAAGAGGGAAGAAGGGAGGGAGGGCGGAGGGAACAAGAGATACAGAGTGAAAGGAGCAGAGAGAAAGAACTAACCATGAATAACACAGAAACCAGAATTGTAACTTTCAATCTATAAGCTTTCTGGTAATTCCAGAATATAAACACAATGATTATTGGGAAATAAAGAGGAAATAGAGATAAGTCAGGACTAGATTAAATAAGTATGTATTATCTATCTGAATTGTACCTTGAATTTGGCAACATAAAACAGTCAGTAATTCTTTCAATTCTGAGGAGCCATTAACTTGGGAGCAACATGTAGTTAAAAGTTTTCATGAGGCTGCAGTCACGATGTTATCTGTGAAGAGAACTTCAACATAAAGGTTTTAGAAATGAGGGCCAGTGTGCAGAAATATAGGCAAAACTTTAGTGGGGTTTTGCCTCATGAGCCAAAGGGAACCTGCACGCACAGACCCCACTGTTCCCTAAACAGAGGGAAAATTAGGCTTTTCTGGATTGGCTGGTATAATTAAACAGGTAGTCCTCATTTTGCCTGAGGACTTCAGAGACCTCAGAACATGAGGATTAGGTAGAAGAGTGTGGGCGATTAAGCTGCTACAGCTAGGGGGAAAGGCTCAAGATTCACTCCAATGTGGAATTATCAAGAAAAGGTTTCCAGGCCCTTGAAACATAAGCACACAAGCATTATCCTAACATGTCTGGGTTAGCTTCAGCCAAGCTACTGAGAAACAAACAATGAATTTCCCAGTAGTGACCTCCAAAGTTATGGGGTGGGTGGGGGCTAGGTCAACTACGAGTAACTAAAACTAAGGTAATGTACATCTTTCCTATAATATGATCACTTAGCATCCCTTCCAAGCTAGTTTTTGTAGGTCTCAGTTCCTTCTGAAGTGAACCACCCACCGCATAGTACCAGCTGCGTGTCCTCATGAAAAATGGCAACTGGCTTTCACTAGTACAGGTGACCCAAGATAGAGAACAAGAGGAAACCCATAAAGCTTTTAATGACCTAGTCATGGAAATCACATGCTAACAGTTCTATTATATACTATTCATTGAACCTGTGCTCAGGGGAATTCAAGGAATCTGTGAACATGTTTGAACAAAAATCATAGATCTTATCCTTCAAACTATCAACAGTGACCTAAATGAGAAGAATGAGTTCACTTTGCTGCTTATGAAGTGATATCAGAAGAACCATGAACCTAGCCATGAGATGAAACAAGCCTGTAACAAGCTCCACAGCAGTGGAAATCAATGAAGTGATGGACTTAAGGAACAGAAGAAGGATATATGCTTATGAATAATCAAAATCATTTAGGCTAGCAAAAGCATTCCTCCAGTACTTACCAGTGCTTGGCATTGTTCTCAATATTTTCAAGTAGACAATATCTGTTCCAATTCTGTGACTTCTCAAGTTACTGAAAGTTACTACAATTCAAGGTGAGTAGCAGGCATGGTGTCAGCGCTGATGGTTTCATGGGAACTTTTGATAGTTCCCATAGGGCTGCTGAGACAAACAACTGTGTCTGGTGACTTGCAGTCATGGAAATTTATTTTCACACAATTCTGGAGGCTAGAAATCTACATCCAGGGTTACCTACCCCTCAAAGAATCCAGAGGAGAATATTTTCAATGTATTTTCCAGCTTCAGACAAATGCCTTGTGGGTTATATTACACTAACTTCCGCCTTTCTCCTTACATAGTTTTTCCTCAACATCCCTGGCCTCTGTGTGGCACTTTCAGGAATGCTTGCCATTAGGTGCAGGATCTTCCCAGATAGGCCAGGGTATTCTCTTTATTTCAGTATGTTTTAATTAGAGCTATAAAAGCCGTTTCCCAAATCAGAGAACATTCATAAATCTTGGGTCTTGGGATATGAATATACCCTTCAGGACGAACACCCTACAGGAGGAGGCCAAAAAGAAATTATGGACTCAAATGTCAGGAATTTAACAAACAACGAATCAAAGCTCTGCTCAAGTGATGACAAAGTACTATTTTTCCCAAGACAATCTTCTGCTTATCTACAGATTTCAAGAGTATCTAATCAATCCTTTGAAAGAATCTAGTATCAGCTCTGTCAATTGTGGGTCATGGGCTGGAAGGTGAAAATGTATCCAACAAGTTGCAACTAGCTTGCATGCTTGGGCACATGCACTGTTTATGCGATACCATCAGCCAAAATCAGCTTCATGCCAAGATAGAAACTTGAAAAGCCGCTGTTGAAACAGGAGCTCATGTTTTTCTCCGACCAGCATAACAAGCTCCTTGCCTCACTCACCCTCATGGAGAATTAGCTGAGAGACCAGCTGTGTGCTCTCCCTGCTATTCCTTTACCATGAGGTGGGTGTATGTTCAATTCCAATTCCAGAAGTATGTCTGAGACAAGGTGCAGTCTACAAAGCTTACATAAAAAAGTGGTCCTTCCAGGTTGGTATGATCAATGCTCGTTTAGATGAACAAATGGGATGGACATTGAATGGAGGATAAAATAAGCAACAGGACAGGAGCATACCAAAGAGGGCCTCTGAAAGAATCAATATAGCAATGTATCAAAGCAGATATTAAGACTCACAACCAAGCCTTCGGCAGAGGGTGGGAAATAATAATAAAAATAGGGGAAGTTAGTAAGACTTGGGGAGAACAAGAGCTCCACAAAAGACCAAACTGAGCAGGGCACAGGGGTCTTATACGAGACAGTTTCTCCAACCAAGGACCATGTGTGGATGTGGCCTAGAACCCCCGCTCAGATGTGGCCCATGGTAGCTCAGTGTCCAACTGAAGACCCTAGTAAGGGGTACAGGGACTGTTTCAGTCATGAACTCGATGGCTGGCTCCATGACCCTCCCCCATACACACCAGGGAGTAACAGCCTGGCTAGATCCCAGGGGAGGACATTGCAGCCAGCCCTGAGGAGACAAGATGATCTGGGGTCGGATGGAAGGGGAGGAGGTCCTCCCCTGTAGGTGGACTTGGAGGGGGTAGGGAGGAGATGAGGGAGGGATGGGGAGAGTGGGAGGGAATGAGGGAGGGGGCTATGCCTGGGATGCAAAGTACCTAACCTGTGATTGATATAAAAATAAATAAATAACATTTAAAAAATAAATGAATTACATTTAAAAAAATAGTGGTCCTTCTGTGACCGGTGGCCCCTCTGCAGGATGCTTATTCTTCCCTGAAGAATATACCCTCGTGTCTATGTTATTAGGACATAAGGAAGAAGAAAGCTGACAGCGAGCATGATGGATGAGCTTACTCAAGACCCCTTTCCACTCTGCTCCATGGCTCAAGCTTATGACTTTAACAGACTCCCTAAACAGCTTCAAGTCTGGTAGGACCAACAATGAACCTTTGAGGAGAATGGAGGGTGGAAAAGAGAGGAAGAGAACCTCACCATTCGTTTCCCAATAGGTCAGTCCTTGCCAAAGGCTGGCCACATCTTTTAATAGGTCTCAGCACATCTCTCTCAACATAGACATCTCTGCCTCCCAGGAAACAACCCTCCAACTATGTTAGCCCTCATGACTAACATTGGCTACCCTGGAGTATTCCACTATCTCTGACAATTATTCTAAGCCTGAATGACCACACATTTTTCTAATAGTCCTATATATTTCCCATGGTTTTTCTAATCTGAATGGGCTTTTTCCTGAAAAGATTCATATGAGTAAAGCAAAATTCTTTCTAGACCTTTGTTTACTAACTGTTTAATTTCAACAGTGACAAGAACTGTGCAGATGAGACCCTTTCCAGTCACATCATAGATGAGCCACGTGAAACCCACACAGGTGGCATGATTTGCTCTAGCAGAAACAGCAGTATGAAAGAAATCAGGGCTCAAATCAGACATGTCCAGCTTTAAAACTTTTAAGATTTTCTGTTACTTTGGGTCAACGCCAACGGAATATCTGTAACATAAGCTAGAGAAACAGGGAGACTGAACGTTTTCCTCAGAGTTAAATTTTGTAGAGCCACCGTGAGGCTACAGGTTTTCCAAGAGAGAAGAGGGCGGCCCGCTCAGGAGCTAAACATTTGAAATGGGATTTATGTCTTATAGAAGCCTCCCAAAGAAGACTGGGAATACAATGCTTCTGGTGAGACGGCACAGGCTTCTTACCACCAACCCTCCCCCACAGGCTTCTCTGTGTGATGTCATGGTATGTCATTCTTCATCCTCTGCCTTCTCATTTTTCTCCCCCAAATTCTCTGCTTCCTGCTTCCTTCACTCTCTTCCTCAGTTTTTTGCTCTCTGCCTTCTCCTGAAAAAACAAAACAACAAAAAAAAAAAACCTCTTTTTTTTTTTTTTATGACTTTAAGAAATCAGATGGCTTCTTCAGTAGTATGAACATCTCCAAAGGGTGTCAGAAGTTTTGGTAGTATTCATAAACATTTGTTAATATTTTTTTTCCTTTTTTCTGCCAAAAGCTCTGAAAGCCAGAAGGGAATGAACAGATATTCAATTGTCCAAGTAGAAAATAAAATAGGTTGACAGTTCACATGAACCTCTAAACTGAGGATGAAATATAAATTATTAGTACAAGGAGCGAAAGAAGGGTTTTGGGAAAGAGACACAAGGATTGTTGAACTTTTATTATTTCCTTTCCTTCAACTTCTCAACAGGCTCATATGCAAATATCTGTTTGAATTTAATTGCTTGGATCTGTAACCACATCTTCTTGGAGAAATAGTACTGGACACCACAGCTTTACTTGTTATGCATACTGTTTGTATTTGAGATTACAGTTACCAACTAGTGGTGGCAGTGGCGGAAGGGACAATGGTTTTAATCAGTGGTAATTGGATACACCAACGTAGTTTTATAAGATTATAAAGCCTAGTGATGTCACAGTTATGCTTGTATGTGGAAATACATTCTAAAATGTTTGCATAATGATGAAATAACCTAGCCTGGCATGTATCGGAATTTATCCCATTGTTAAGATGCAAGGCTTTATTTATTTCCTTGCCAGTAAGTTCACCCTTTCTATGTTCTCCCAATCTCTATGAGGTCGTCACATATTCATATTAACAGCCCCCAAATAGCTCTGTCTATCAGAAAGCAACGTTTAGAACAACTGCACTTCACAGCTTTCCTTAAGCACATTAATTGGCAGAATCAAATAAATGGTGGGATTGATCAAACAGTATTCAGGACAAGCTATTCGCAGTATGCAGTTGATGAAACTTAACAGTTTGAACTGAAGGCAGTCCTCCTGGGGACAGCAAATATTTAAGTGGTTGACTAACTCTGGGCCTTGGGAAACAAGCCCTCCCAGAAGGAGCCTTACCCAAGGACACTGACTCATTGCAACTCTATCTCCAGTTCACAGAGGTGACAAAGGTTTTGTTTTTTAGTTAGTTTATTTGTTTGTTGTGGCATTTCTGAACCCCAGTCCCAGAAGACATCAATCAAAACCAGAAGAGGCTAATTTTTTCTATTTTTAATGTTCTGTAAGATAGAAGGTTTGGTCACAAAGAAAAGAGAAGTGTCATTTGCCACTTACTGTTTTAAGGACTGTTTTACTGTCTAAGGCTGAGATATGAAGAATATTTATATGATTAATTGCTGGGTTTTTCACCCCAACCCTCCTTGTGTTATAGTATCTATAGGGGGAATGCAGCCTCTTAATGAAAATCCTCAGAGCCTGACACAGCACTTGGCACACACAAATGACTCAATATAAAATATATCAAATATAGTGTCTTTTTTATTCTGAAGCTCAGGAGTGTTCCACCCCAGCTGGCTTACAGCTAGAAAACAAAACCCAAACACCAGTCTCCCTTAGATTTTGAGATGTCTGCTCAGAGGTGTATTGGCATTGGGATAGGATTTCTTCCTTTATAAAGCAAACCTCCGCCATCCATGTATATTGTCATTCTTTGATACTACACAGTGCTGGCAGATTTGAAATGAAAACCACAGTTCCTGAAAGTAAACCCTTTCTCTCAGTGATGATGTGATCACTGGACTTCCACTCCCATGAGTAACTTGGGAGCAAATTTGAAGGTAAAAAGAAAAGCCTCACAGTAACAATTACATTCAGATGAAAATCCACATGAATACCTCACTCCTGGTGTAGGTTTGCCATGGCTGCATTAGTGGCCAAAACCCAGTCAATCAACCCATTGTTTGCCTTATACTACACCAAAGAAACGATTTGCTTGAATCTTTTTTTTTCCTCTTTTGTCATTGAATTGATGAATTGCTTTGGCATCTGGTAGTTAGCTTTTATCTTGTGAAATAATCATCTTCTACCGGGACAGACACTCCACTCTGTGGTGTCACTTTATCACAGGCAGTGCATAAGTGGTGCTGTTTGCAATTTGATAAACATACCCCATTAGGCTTGAAGCTTCCCAAACACCAACCTGACGTGTAAACACAATCAGATCATGCTGTTACCCCTGGGACAGGATTGCATGGCTCATCCTTCTCTGTCATTTTTCAACTCTTCTGTAAAAATAAAAAGAAAAGAAAATCCTCATTCTGCCCAAGCAAAGAAGGGTATTTTTTCAGTCTTGGGTGATGCTGCTAGGTGAAGTGTCAAATGTTTTCCCTCTGCTAGAGATGGAATTTTTTTGATTGGGGAAAATGACATCAAAACATTTTCACAGAAAGTAGAACACTTTTGAATGCTATGAGACTTTTTCAAAACACTGAGAAATACATATTGAATACAGAAGAAAAAATAATTCCTTCAACACCCCCTCCCAAAGAAAGCTTTTGGAATCATAGGTCTTCAGGACAGGGAAACAATAAATCACACACATATATAACACACAATGTAAACAACTGTATATTAAGTGGCTAGTTAATTTAATCCTTACCAGCAACTTCACAATTGATATTATCTCCATTTTTAATGATTATTAAAGAAAAACAGAAAAAAGTTAAAGTAAAACAAAAACAAAATCCTAAATTACACATGATCTCTCTAATATCCTGGCTGACATGTTCCTGAACACTGCCTGTTCCTACCCCAGCTCACCTGATCTTCAGACCTCTCAGCTGGAATTGTGTGTTCTGTGGAGTACATTAAAAGTTGTCCCTAACTCCTTCCTCTTGGTCCTACATCGGCCCTGAGCTTCAATGTATAAATCTAATCCCTCTTCCAAGTGAGAGATTTTTGAATATTTATAGTTGGCTCCTGGCACCTGAAGCTTTGCTTCTTAAGAGTGAATATTTCTTGATCATTCAGCCATCCTTCATTTAACATGGCTTCACATCCTGAGTGTTGTGTTGTTTGCTGTTTCTTTCAAAATGTGGTTATGTAGAAGATAAAAGATTTTAGCTGTTTATCTAGCCTCCTTGAGAAGACCAATAATTTTGCCACCCTCAGCTCATCAGTTCAAGGATAGAATTAAAGTCCTCCATTTCCCACCAATCAATATCCTCCTGAAGCCTATCTATTGAAACCCCAGCTTTGTGAATACCCACTTGACTCATAGTCCTCAATATTCACATATAGTCCTACGTCTCCATCACTGCTTTCCTGAAATTACCAGCAAATGAATGCAGAGCACCACTGATAACATGTTGTGAATATCCACTTCCCTGATAGGTCTCTTGTCTGTCTATCTCTCTGGCTTTGTCTTTCTCAGTCTCTGTCTCTCTGCCTCTATCTCTGTCTCCCTGTCCTAATCCTCTTAACACAAGTATCTTTAATCTCCAAAAGAGTCTAATGCTTAAGTGCATACTACACACCATGACAGTCACCACACGAGGAAAGTGCTCCTATGGAGTCTTTTTTTTTCTTTTTGTTTGAGTTAAATCACTGTTAATTAAGCTATATTTACCCACCACTCTTGCCACCACAGAAGAGACCAACCACTGAGATCTGCTTGGCTTTGAGGGTCTATAGTTGAATTAGTGTCTCTGGAGGCTATTTTGAACCACAGCAAGGGGAAAAAATGTTCCTCAACAAATCATTCTGGTGCAAACACATTAAATACTTTCCTAGGGAAAAATAGGGTAATGTCAGATTCTGAGCCGAAATCTGTGAGATATACTGCATTCTATTTCTTTCACACACTTCCTGTTACTGGGGGTTTAATATTAGACACCTTGGGAATCTTCCTGTCTAGGAGTGGCCTTCCATTTGTGGGACATTCATGGAGTGCCCATGTAATTGTGGAGGTGAGGGTGTGTGGTCAAGATGGCCACAAATCCTGTAGAGCATCTCTTGACCTCTTTGGGGTTTACTCTTTGTCTGCAGGTATTGGCCTACATAAATTTGGGGTATTTCATCCCCATGTATAACCATAGGCTTTCTTTAGGATAATTCTCAAAGGACTTGAGACCTTTCTTGTATTCCCACCACACAGGAATTCCACCCTCAGTAGGCCTTTTAGATCTCTTTGCTCTAGTGGAGTTATACCCTCAAGACCTTCCTCTGAGTATGAAGGTTTTTACAATAAAACTGTAAGAAAAAGCTTCTGTGTCTGCTTTTGATGCACCATTGTTATTATTTTTTTTAATAATGAGTTTACAGGCTTCTCACTGTTGACTAAATTGTAGAAAACACTACTAGATGTGAAGATCGCCTGAGCTGATATTCCAAGAAAAAGAGTCTCCTACAGGAATTAATTCGGGGTTTGCAAAAGGAGGCAAGATCCCTCAAACTCAGCTGCCGCCCCTGTGAGTCATCGGAGGAACTCTCGGCTAACAGAGAGAATATGCTTCGCACACCATATTAGGCTCTCCTGAATGACTGGACTGCTAATGGGATTCTTCCTCCTCCCACCTTGCCATCTATATTCTGTAATAATCTCCCATCTTTGTTAATAGTCTGCTCACATCGTTTCTTTGTGGCCCAGAGGAAACTGAAGAAACTGACTGGCATAGTTAGTAAACAGCATCATCGACTTCAAGATATATGTACACACTCTGAGGGAGGGTAGAGGGAAGGAGGGAGGGTGGAGGAAAGGAGGGAGAGAAAAGAGAAGTTCACATGCTTTACCAGGATTATGCAAATATCTCTTGCTGATAAAAGGTGAGCAGGGCACCTCAGGTTTTGGTGCTCTGAAATACATTCCAAGGAGTAGTAAAGGCAACCATCCCTATTCCATAACCACTTATGAATGTATCATATGTAGCCAGCATTCTCCTCAAAGTACACACATACATACATGTACACACATATATAATGTATAGATTTTGGGTATGTATAATTATACATACTCAAACTTTTAGGGTAGGCACTGCTACTTTCCTCATCTCACAGATGTCAAACTATGATTTAGAGATGATAAGTAACATGCCCAAAGACAAAACAGTAACCAGTAAAGCCAGGACTTGAACTCAAAGAATTTGAGCTGAAAGTTTAGACCCTTAAACACCTTCGTGACAAGGAAGTCATAATGGTTCTAGGACCATGGTAAACTAATGCTCTAAGTTGTGGAAGATTTTTTTTGTCACTGTGAGGAGGGGTTTTATGTATGAGGAGGGGTCATAAAGGTCTAGTCTGGTCTGAAACATAATCCAGGATACCTCTGAAGAATATACATTTAGTCTCAAAAAAATTGCTACAGAGCTAGTAAGAATAGCACGATACATCACAGTCCTATGCAGAGCTAGAAAGCCAGAATGGTGCACAGGAAAAGTAGGGGAATCTGGGAAAGATGATATGAGGCTAAGCATTTTAAACCACATTAGTGAATTTTGCTGAAGATAACCTTCCTTCAGTAGGAAACTCAAGTTCTGGGCACACATCTCCTCTCTCCTGAGCAATCACCATGGATGAACTATTACTACTTCAAACTCACAAAGTATGGTTGGTTCAGCTGGGGAGGTGTACCTTTTCCTATCTAACCAGAAAGAAAATATTTACACACCCCCCCCCAAAAAAGAGGATTTTCACATTCAACAAACTGAACGACGACTGAGCTCTTAAGAAACACTGAAACTGTCTGCCGTGGTCCCTGCTCAGCGCTACTGTCAGCTAGCGTCACTCTTTCACTTACCTGACCCTTGTGGCAGAACCAGCAACTATCAAGGTAAGATGTGGTACACACTGATCCCTCCCAAAGGGAAGTTTTTACAGATAAATGTGACAGAGGCACTCCCTGACTAGGACACACCCTCACCCACCCCAATAACTCAGACACAGTGCCTAGCACGGTTTCGTTGCTACTGGCAGCTCCTTTGACTCTTTCCGAGGAACTCACTAGCCAGTGCACCTGCCAGGTTCTGCTTTACAAGGTCTTTGATCCTTTGTTGTCTCCTGATGGCCTTGCACAGACCTAGCCAAGCATTTCAACAAACAGTAAGTGCCAACAGCAGCTCACACGTCCCAAACCAATCCCATCACACCTTAGGTCACTCTTTTTTTTTTTTTAATAACGTAATCCCTTTTTTATTTTTTATTAATTTATTTATTTTTATATCAATCACAGGTTAGGTACTTTGCATCCCAGACGTAGCCTCCTTCCTCATTCCCTCCCACCCTCCCACTCCCTCCCTCATCTCCCTCCTCC
>CM053752.1:41933720-41970782 GCA_028658305.1 Pachyuromys duprasi
GGACCTCTGGGGGGGGGGGGGTCAATGTAGCGAGGTATCAGAGCAGATATTAAGACTCGCGATCTTAGGTCACTCTTATCTGCTCTAATAAGATCTATGATGAAACAGCAATAATAGAATCTTCGTGTCAATTCTACATGTACTTTGTGATTATTAAATGGCCCAGACAGATGAATGTTCTATCAATGGGAAAATCAAACCATTATATGCTTAATACTAGAGCATCCATGTTTCAAACCCGAGAGAAAATACTGGCTATAGGGAAAAATGCTATGCAACTCTACCTACCAGCCCCATGACCTCAGAAAACCTAATCTTATTTAGTTTCTGGATCCACAGAGTGTAGGTAGTATATGTACTTCAGTGGCTACAAGGAAGGTTAAATCAACAGTAGCTGTGTGTGTGTGTGTGTGTGTGTGTGTGTGTGTATCTTTATCCAGTTAATGTATAAAGTAAACTTAAACCCAGCTATTTTAATAGTAAATGAAATTTCCTCACCCTACTCCTCATTTTGTTATCATAGGAAGTTTCTATTAATCTCTCTCAGGTTTCCTTCCCTTGAGAGTCTTACTCTGCCAAACTTTCAGCTCTGGATGTCAATAAAGGGACCTGATCAGTCCTATGAGGGACTATGTTTTTTGTAATTAGCTACAGATATCAGTGTCTCCAGGTGAAACACACTTGTGGCCGTGATATGGAACTTACTATGGTCTCTTGTCCTTGAACTATGAACCCATAAGGCCAAGAGCCTGAAGGAAAGACTCAACTCTCTTCAGCTACTGTGGACCTATGGTGGTCAAATACATGAATAGAAAAAGAGACTCTGAGGGCAGAAGCAGACCCTCTTTCTGCAGGGATGTCTCAATGGAAGGAATTCTCCTTCCAGTCCCTGGTATTGTAGATTTTCAGGTTACTCAGAACTCAATCAGTACCTTTCCCAATGAACACATCTAACTCAGTTCAGGTAGACTACAGGCAATTCTAAGTGGAGAAAACATTGGGAACCATTCTCACTTTTGACTTCTTAAGTTCCTCTTCTAAATGTAGAGATCCCTTCTTCTAATGTTCTCAAGCTCATTTCCATCTCCTACTGTCCATAAAATAATGTGTTTATCTGTGAAGAGACATTCTTATATGTGAACCCCTAAACCAATGCCAGGTGATTACAGCCACCATGGATGCCCCCCTTTCTGTGTTTCAAATATTTCAAACTACTGAGTGACTAAGAGATGGGCCAAAGACTAGACAGAGTAATTGGCCCCTCAGGTTTGCTTTACTGTGATCATTCTGAAGTGTTGTGCCTTTGGCACCCTGTCCTGATGAAGATGTAATTGATAAAATGGGTCCATCATGGAGGAATGACAAATGTGGTAGGAATGAAGAGTGACAGGTATCCTGGATCTGAACCTTAACTGTATCACTCCCTTCACCCTATGACTTTGAGAACACCACTCCTCTTATGTCTCAGTTTCTTCACTGATGAAATAAGATGCCATAAGCTAATGTTTGAAAATTCCTTGGAACAGCCTCTGTTCTGTGAATGTATTGTAACTTTCTTCTTAGAGGACTCTTGTCACCCAACCCATCCTAGTCCCATGCAGTAATTGATGACATTACAAATGAAACAGATTTATTTATTTATTTTTATGTATATGAGTGCTCTATCTGCATGTATACCTGATGCCAGAAAAAAGCATCAGATCCCAGTTTGGATGGCTCTGAGCCACCATGTGGTTGCCAGGAATTGAACCATGGCAGCTCAGTATCCAAGTGGCTTTGCTAGTAACGGGAGCAGGAACTGTCTCTGGCATGAACTCTGTGGGTAGTTCTTTGACCTCCCCAACCCCCATGGGAGGATCAGCCTAGCTAGGCCACAGAAGAGGACATTACAGCCAGTCCTGGTGAGATAAGCTAGGGTCAGATGGAAGGGGAGGAGGTCTTCCCTTATCAGTGGACTTAGAGAGGGGCAGGAAGGAGATGAGGGAGGGAGGGTGGAATTGGGAGGGAATGAGGGAGGGAGCTACAGCTGGGATACAAAATAAATAAACTGTAATTAATATAAAAATAAAAATTTAATAAAAAAACAAATCAAACAGAACAGCAGACCCTGCAAAAAGCTGAACAAGAAAAAGAAGGGGGAGGAGGAAGAGGAGAAGAAAAAGAAGAAAAACCATGGCTTTTATGGTTGCATATTGCAGTTCTCAAGTACGCTGTTGCTCATTTTCATGTCTGATTTTGAAATATGTTCTTTTGTTGCTTAATAAGAAGAAACCTTTCATGATCACTATATTACCCCGGACCATTGTCTTCCAAGACAAGAATCAATGAGAGTCAGAAAAGAGCCAGGGAAATGAAGGAAAGAATGTCAGATTTCACACTGATAAAGCTGCTATGGAAGTTAGAGCTAGGCAAGCATCCATACTAGGTGTGGAAATGTTGGCTAGGTATGTGGCCACACAGGATTTTCTTACACTAAACCTGTGAATTGGGACCATTCATGAGAGTCAGACCATCAGCAACTCAGAATCTTCCCCTCTAGGCAAGACTTTTGCTACTGAGATTGTCTTATAGCCCCAAGGGGATGAGAAACCATGTTTCATTTGGCCAAGAAGATCCCAAAAGACAAGTTTCTCCTCAACAATCAAGAAGAAAATGCCTGTCTTTCTGTCTCTGTCTGTCTGTCTCTTTCCCTCTCTCTCTCCCACAACACATACACGCATGCACACACACAAATATAAGGTACAAAAAGAAGAACACTGATTAATGTCTCATCTGTGGAGACATAAAAACAAAAGATAACACTCTTCTTGAGGACATGCCAGCATCGCTACCCTACTTTCTGGAAATAAGAACTCCATCATATGTCATGTAACCTTGTTGTAGTATTTATTGACACTTTCAATGACAAAATCAGCTTTTGTTTCCTAAGCCATCTCTCCTGAATCATTGAGGGGCTCTGTATTTCATGAGTACAGGAGAAGTCTCTCTCATTCAGAGGGATTTTCCAATGGACTCCACTGCCCATGTCTTGGCTCCTTGATATTACCCATTTTCAGGTCAGGTTTTTCAGATATGTTCACAGGCATTCACTTTCAACATTTTCCAAAAGCACACATCCAACAAAGCATAGCCAGAGTAGACCATTTTTCAGACTCAGAAGTCCATTGAGACAAGAAGTGGGTATGAATTCTGGACTCTTCCCTGACTCAGTCTACATCCTAGATGACCTAAAGAGCATCTGTGATTTCATTCACTGAGTGTTTTTTGTTTTGTTTTGTTTTGTTTTTGCCTCTGTTTTGCTTTTCTTCAAAACTCTTAGGTTCTTAAAGCACATTTCTTCATTAACATCCCATTTTGGCAAACACTTCTACTCCTTACTTCTTAATTTCTATATATGAAACAGACTCATACATAGCTGATGCACAATAAAGTAAAAATAAAGGAGGATTATTGGAAAGGGGGAGTCAATATAGGAAAAAGTAGAGAAGGAAAGAGAAACTAATAACGGACATACGGAAGATTCCGTTGGATTTCATTTTTTGGAAAACCCTGAAAGTAACTACAACACATGGATTGGGTCCTCTAAATGGAAAACTTTACTGGGCACTCTTCCTACAAAGCCACCTCAACTATAACAGAATGGGGTGACTCAATCCATCACCAGCCACTGCTACAACTGCAGGGGCAGCTGCTTAACAGGACAGCTCATTTCTTATCTCACATCTTGCTAGTTGTAAAAAGAGTCATATAGTTTTAAATAGATCCTGAAGCTCTGATGGACACACAGGATGGAAGTGAATGAAGCAAAATTCATATATACTTAAAGAAATTTCCCTTTCCTTATTGAAAAAAACAAAAGAAATAACTAAATAAAGCAATACATTTAACATTCTGCTCTGAAATCCAAATTACACTTCTCTGCAGTTGAATAGTTTTCCCAGAATCTTTCTGATGCCGTAGCTCTTAGGCACAAGAACTTGGATTTGTTTGTTGAGAAGGAAAGCACGTGTGGGATCCATCATCCCGTCTCCTGAACTGGCTTGCCTTAGAAACTGTCCTAGTGATCAAGAAACCCTCAGTATTGTGTGACTCCTCAAAACAACCAGCAATACTTCTGAGATGGTTTTTGCTCTTTTAATACCAAGAAATTCCCTCATTCAACAGGAGGCAAAAACCTCTGACATTGTGGGTATGAGCAAGGGGTAGCTCTCTTCAGATAATAAGGGCAAAGGACCTGTGAAGAAAATTGTAAGTGTTCACAAATGGTACAATAAGAACGGAGTCTGGGGTTAAAGGGAAGATAAGAGTTAAAATGGCAGAGTCTAGAGCACTGAAGAAAATGAATCAGAGAACTTATAGATGACCATGAGATAAGCATGCTCAGCAGACAGAAGGAAGGACAGATCCCTGAGCCATGGACAGCAGGTCAACTGTACTCTGCTTCCCCAAAGCCATTGAGAAATGTATGTGCAGGGTACTATTGTCCTTTCATACAGCTCCACTTTTAATGACGCTGATTGTAACAGACTTAACCTTAAGTAAGGAGGGCTGCAATCAAGAAGTTTTCGTCTAGAAGACACAAATCCCAGATCTCCACAGACAAGAAAGTAGCTACAACTGTCTAGGTAGCTATGACAAAGTTAACTTTGTGCCACAGTAAAGATATAATATGGTCCTGTAAATGTGAGGACAAAAAGAAACATGGACTAACTAACAACTAGAGAGACACCTATAAGATAGGAGGTCACAGCATCAGCTAGTGGCTAGTAGTTAGCAGACAGCCTAAGTCTAATAAAGCACAAATCAGTCAGGGGCAGACAGGGGCCTTTGACTGTCTTTCATGGGGTGCATGGACCATTAACAGTGCATGACCGTCTTCCTGGTTGGGCTAAAGTGACATCTATAGAAAGTGTAAGCTCCCATTGGCTCAGCTCATTATAGCAGACAGAGCACTAGCCTCAATGGAAATTATCTCAGTCCTGGGCTAGTTTCTGCCATTGCCCTAGAAAATGGAGTTTAAGTTTTACACTTCATTAATTTCTCACTTTTCTATATATATTTTCTTTTGCATTAATGTGTATGTTTGTATTTCAAACCAAGAGGACAACTTGTGAGAATCAGTTCTGTCTTTCTACAATGTGGGTTCTGGGGGTAAAAATCAAGCCATCAGGCTTGGAGGAAATAGCTCTTACAGTCTGAACCATCTCACCGGCCCAATTTCTTACCTCACTTTCCTGTAGTAATTCTTAATAAAGCCCGCTTTTGCTATGCATATTCCTACAACCGAATGTGTTATTAATCTTCACTTGTGGAAGACAACACACTGGACACCACTGTCCCAGATGAATCTTCTATGCCATGAATGTCCAGCATGTTAGGTCCTTGGATGATAAACAATTGGGCCATGAATTGCTTTCAAACGCTGTGAATCATTAACAGGATATCTTTATCAGGTAAGTGTTAAAGAAAAAAAAATCAAGTGAAGAAAAACTTGAAGAAGAATTTTGAGCAAGTGCTCAAGATGTTGGCTGTGACATTCTCTAAGGAGTCTCACTGTGAGATAAGCGGAACTTTGCTTTTGGATTTCCATTTTTCATTACTATTTCACTTTTATAACCCTGAGCATATGACATTTCTTTGAGTAAAAAATTACAACCCTTAATACCTAAAGGAAACTCTCTTCATTGTTATGGAAATAGGCAGCCAAGCATGTAAGAGGAAATAGGTAGTTGTCCCAAACATTTCTTATCTAAAGTGACTATTTCAGAAGAAATCTAGACTCTGCTGCAAGTGAGCATGTTGCTTTACAAATGTGTATAATTAAGATTATGAGCTATCTGGATCTGCACTAGTCTAATCTCATTGGATACAATGCTCACTAAGTTTCTGACCAGCAATAGAGGCAAAAGGCAATACCTGTGACCCATTTTTGACTCACAAGAGCTTACTAGCTAATAGCAAATACCAGTGTTTCTGTTCTTAAAGGGTGGATTAGCATGGAATTTGCTGCCTCTGCTCTGATCCCTTAAAAGCACCGCAATCACAGAGCCAAGCAAGGCTGTGTGAGGCAGGCTCATTCCTGCTGTGTGTGCATTTGGCAGATCCGCTAGGTGGTTCTTCAGTGTCATGCCTCTAAGGCCACAAGTGTGCATTTCCTGAGACTGAGCCAAGGACTGTCGGGACGTGCCTTTCATCAGGGCATCCAAGGCCAATACCACCGAAATTTATTTCAGCTGTCACTCAGCTCCATTCTCACTTCTATAGAAAGAAAAGTCGGCTAATGGGAACCTTTGATTTCAGGGTATGAGTCCTTACATTACTAACTGTGGTGAAAGAAGAGAGGTTTTCATGCAAATAGAGCAAACCCATTGAATCCTTCAATCCATAATGTTTGTTTTCTTTATCACTTTGTTGAACTCTTGGCATTTAGGGCGGTAAGAAGTGCAGTGAGTCATTAATAGCAAGGGCATACAAAAAACAGGTCTGAGTATTGATGCTGTGAAATATTTAAGGTTGATCCACATCTTATACTAGAATCCAATGCTTCTCCGAAGGTAGTCTTTCGCCTAGTAATACCAGATGATTGGTTTATAGGAAATAATTGGGTGCTATATGATTTTTCATGAATGGTAATAAATTACTTTTTCTGAATAATAATTATATTATATAATAATTTTCTGTCTAACACAAGATGTATACTTGATAATGTAGTCAGGGACCACAGTTTCTCCACTTCCTGTCCACCGTCCTAGCACAGGACTTTCATGCCCATAGTGGTTGGGAAATAATTTGAACTTCCTACCATCATAACTGCTTCTCAGTCATGCGGAAGGTAGGAATGCCTAATGTCTCCCATCTCATGGAAACCGTTTTCATCACACTTGGACTATTCTGTTGCTGATTACAACTGAATACAATAACCAATGCTAGTTACACTGTTAACTACACATCCGCAAGTGTATGTGTGCGTGCACACACAAACAACTAAACCAGACCAAAACAAACAAACAAACAAACAAAATGGAGTACTCAGCTGACTACGTGAGCATCATCAATTAGTGACACAGTCCTTGATCCAAGGAAAGGATGGGAGGAGATAATAGTCACTCAATTAGTTGCTTATATCATATTTTAATAATGTTCAGTTAGGATGAAGAACTAGGATTCTGATACAATTCTTACAATTCTCCAAATACAGATGTATGAATGAAGTTCCAGCCATTCAGCCTCTATTTTTTTTTCTTTTATGCAACACGGCATTATGTGGTTTAAGTTGGCATGGAATTTGCTCTACACCCAAGTCTCTCCTTGAAGTTTGTTTTGTTTTGTTTTCAGACAGGATCTCATTATGTAGCTCTGACTGTCCTGAAACTCACTATGGAGACCAGGCTGCTTTTGGACTCCCAGAGATTGGGCTGCATCTGCCTCGCATGTGCTGGGATTAAAGGCCTGTGTCACCATCCCTGGTTCCGTCTCTAAAACTTTTAAGAAGGACTTTGCTAGTTTGGGATGAGAATCTAGTTTCTTTTTAAGCATCTTGGACGACAGTAATGTTCTCTATTAGGACAAAGAAGAAACAACCAAGTCTGCACTTGGCAAGATACCTACATGACTAGCTTAAGGAATAAAATTGGTAATTTATTTGATTATTCAAAGTATAGCCTTGAAAACCCTATCAGACCACTGCAGCTGCTTTTCTCTGAGCATGATCAGCAAAAATACACCTATTTTGTGGCCAGTAAAAAGGTCTCCCAAGGATTTAAGTACCAGCATTGTCTCCATCTCTTGCAATAGTTTAGAATGATAAGATGATGTGATTTTTGCAATCATTTTCTTTAAGCTATAAGTAGAAAAATACTTGAAGCTTCTCCTCTTATTTATTTATTTATATTATAAATAAATAAATTTATTTATAATTTATTTATAATTTATAAATTTATTTATATTAAGAATGTTTTTTTTGGAAAAATGATTGACAAGGCACTACTTATCAATTGCTTCCTAAAGAGATTAATGATGGCTTAGAGGAGAGGGACATTAAGTTGGCTTGGGTAGGAAGGTTTAAGTTGGAGTTTGGCTAACCCCAACTGGGGGTAAGCTGGTACACAAACAGTATGAAGAATGAGATGTTAGGTACATTGCAGAAGAATCCATCAGGCGCTCTAGGAGAGCCAGCTTTGCCTTCTTCAATGCCTGGTATTTAGATGGCAGGTTGCCTGCACAGTATGTTGCCTAATGGGTGGGACTGTAGTTTACAGAATAAAGAAATGTATCATTTCATGATAACGTCTACTTTCAGCAGTCTTGTGTCCTAATTGCCTCATGGTGCTTGCTGAATCACGAGCGAAAGCTAGCATGTATGTCCTTGAAGACGGAAACCAGCCAGAAACATAAGGTGTGCAGCTGTGGTGCTGGAGCTGTGAGAGAATGGAGGAATCAGCTTTGAAACTGAACTTCAGGAAACGACTCATTCGTTCATTCTGTAAACCTGTATTGAACACCTAGTGAGCTACTGATCACTATGACCCTATTTGGTATAATCTGAACACAAACAAAGGGAGGGAGTGACCTACTTTAGAGTGACAACTGTTTAAATCAGTCACTGTCTCACTTGCTAATGGCTACCTTGGGAATAAACCTTCTTATCACTTACCTCAGGGAGCTAAGGAAAATGAGTCCTGCAAGCATAACAAAAATAACTCTTGACTATGGCTTTAAATGATTTCGAAGTTTCATTTGGCTGCATTTTTCAGTTAAATACCAAACAATTAAGATATTTTTGAGAATCACAGTTTATTCAAATGTAAGCAAAAAGCTACCAGCCACCTGCTGTGCTATACAATTGTTTTTTTCAATATGGTCTTTAAACTAATCTGATGCATATAAATTAAACCAGCAGAGATATTGATGGTCACTGGACCTCAACCGGTGACCTATTTTCCTCCCAGTTTTCTGAACTGGAGATTTGAACCAGGCAATTTCTTGTGTCTCATACCCACCTCACCTAGTAAGGAAGTTCATACTGTATTGAACTTGTTTCTCACATATTACTGTGTTCTCTAAGTGTTTTAATTATTATTTATGCACACGATTCTCCATTCATTTTTATCTTTTATACAGTATGCATTTTACAAGTTTGTACTGATACATTCTTACCTTACAGAAGCAATTAAGAAGAAGCATCTTCCTCTTCAAATTTGAATTGTCTGGACACAAACAAAAGTATACTTTTAAAAGGTTTTCATTTGTAGAGCAACAAAAAGAAAAACAAGCAAAGAAAAAATGTTTATTTTTGTACAGGTGAGCACTGAAGTTTATTTGATTTGGTTTTCATTTTTTAAAGTCCCCAGAGACAAAGTAACTTAAATATAACTAAGATGAATAAATATATTGTTACAAAACTTCTTTTCTGTAGCAGCATCTTCTCTTCTTCTGTGCTTTGATACAGATTTCTTTGGCCTCTTTCTTGCCTTGCTCTTTCTATTGGTTCATTTGTACCAGGTTCATATATCTCTAGTAGACTGGTTTTCCTTTCTGGAGACTGTACTCTTCCTTTCCAGACACAGCGTGGGTGGTGCTGCTTCCCTTGAAACCTGAAACCCTTTTACTTTCTTTAACTTAAGAGTTCTCGTTGATCTTTTATGATTTTTTTTCAACTGTCTTTCCCACAAAGTGATCTTCTAGTACTTTTGACGTCACTTTTCATCTCTAATTTTAGGTTACCATTATTTACAGTTCTGGATTTATCCAGTGTTTGCTTAGGTTTTATTCTCTCTGGTAAAAATAAATGTATTCATTTTTTAAACATATTTTGAGTATTTGCTTGCATGTGTGTATGTGCACCTCATACATGCATGCCTAATGCCTGTGGATGCAAGAGAGGATGTCAGATGTCCTGGAGCTAGAGTTACACCTGGTTGTGAGCTGCCATGTGGGAGCTGAAGGCTGACTCTGGGAGGTGTAAGCCGTCTCTCCAGCCTCTTTTATCATATTTTTTTCCTTTGAAAACTTATTCCCGAGGGCTGGAAAGATGTCTCAGTGGTTAAGAGCACTTGAGTGCTCTTCCAAAGATCTTGAGTTCAATGATCAGCAACCACATGGTGGCTCACAATCACATATAATGAGATCTGATTCTCAGTTCTGATATGCATGAAGACGAAGTGCTCATATCCATAAATTACATGAATAAATAAATCTTTAAATACATTATTCCTGAGCCTGGCATGGCAGCATATGCTTTCAAACCAATGCTTACAGGCAGAGGCAGGAGGATCTCCAGACTAGCTCTTTCTTTCTCTCACTCTTTCTTTCTCCATATATACATATACATATACATATATGTGTGTGTAAACAGATTTATATTATGTAGATATATCATATATAATATTCTTTTGAGCATATACATACACACACACACACATATATATATATATATATACATATACTTTTGACAAAGTATTTTCATCATATTTCACAAGAAAAGGGTATGCAAATCTATTCTGCAGGTCTGCTCTAAAATGCTGGAAAACTCCAGCTCTTCCTGACATGTTTTCCTTCCTGTCCTGGTTTAGCTCTGAATTTAGCTGCCACTCTATTTGCTTTCTTCACCTTTCCCAAGGTAACCTTCCTTTTACAATATTTTCAGTCTGTGTCTTTGTGCTTCTGATGAGTGGTCTGTGAAAATTTCTCAGCAGATAGAAAACTGTCAGCACAGCAGTTCTGCGTACGGACATGCTCTCTGCAATGCTCTCATCTGAATATTTCAAATTTTGATCTTTGTATTTTCTAGTCAACCTTTCATGTCATCAAAGGTTGTGTGCATCTGGGAGCCTCTAACAGAAGCAGGCCTGTTCTGACATTCCTGCATTCATCATTCTCTGCTCGGAGGAGCCCCGAGTGTGCCTGTCTGCACTGACTCAGTGAGCTCTGCTGTAGACTACCTCTGTGTTTCCATGGTTGCTTTGAAGTCTTCAAAGACTATTGTTGGGTTATTTAACTTACTGAGTTCTAATCAGTATTTCCAAAGATACTGAACCTTAATCCAATTTGTTTTGGTTTGGTTTTATTTTGTTTTGTTTTACTTGTTTGTTTGGTTTCAGTTTTTCAAGACAGGGTTTCTCTGTGTAGACCTGGTTGTCCTGGACTCATTTTTTTAGACCAGGCTGGCCTCACACGCAGAGAGATCTGCCTGCCTCTGCCTCCCCAGGAGCAATTTGATTTTTTTAATTAAAATTTTCATACACTATATTTTGATCATGTTTCACCACCCCCGTTTACTCCCAGATCACCTACCCAATTTCACATTCTCTCTCATGCTATCTATCTATCTATCTATCTCTATTTCTTTCTCCCCTCAAAATAAGCAAGAAGTACTTTTTAGAAACTAGAAACAAAAAAAATCACAAAACATAAACAAGAAATCAAAACGTACAGGCAAAAGGCCAATAAGACAAAAAAAATGCCAAAACAAAAGCAAAATAAATCAAAAAGTCCACAGAAAAGCCATTGACTTCATTTTGTGTTGGCCAGTTACTACTGGGCATGGGGCCTGCCCTGGATAGTGGTTGATATTCCCAGTGACACTCACATATGCACTCAGAGAGTCTGTGGCAGCTCATGCAAGAACTAAAGAGATTGAAGCCAGAAAGAGTCTCAGCACTGAAAGGGTGAAGGGGATATTGGAACCCACTCCTAACCAAGAAGCTATCAGCAATTGATACCTACCAAAAGGAAAATTGGTTTTCTCCAACTGATTTGTTCTTTTAAAAATTTTTCCTTTGGCAATTGATTCTCAGTTTGATGACAGGTAGTGGCCTCTGAAGCAGGTAATTTTTCCCATCACCTCTACTGTCAGCCACTGTGGTACCTATAAAATTTCCCAAACTTCAAGGTCCAAATTCTGCAGGCACAGCACAAGCTTCCATTATTGTTCATGAACAATAAAAATTCCCCCCTCAGATCAATTTTGTATTTATTATTTAGTTAGTTATTTTGTGTGTATTTCTATTGTGCAGCATATGTAGGTGTGTATGAAGTGAAATCTGTGTATATGCAAGTAGAGGTCAAATGTCTTCCTCTCCAACTTAATTTTTTGAGACAGTGTCTCACTGAACCTGGAACTACCATTTCAGCTTGACTAGATTGCCAGCAAACCCTTGGAATACACCAGCGTTTGCCCTCACCTATGCCATGTCCCATTTGTTACCCAGGTACCAAGATCTGATCTCAGGCCCGCATGCTTGCCTAGTGTACACTGTACCCAGAAAGCCATTTCTCCAGTTCTTATTCTCAGTTCATTTCTAAGAAGGAGGATGTGTGAAATCATTACTCTTTCTAAGATGAGAGTCACAATGTTAGGAAAAGTGTTTACTTTAGATGCATATAAGTGACTAATCTTAAGTTGCTTTAATATAAAGAAAAAGCAACCGCCACCATTAGAGAAGCTTCCTCCTGCGGCACATGAGAACAAATACAGAGCCCCACAGCCAGATGTTATGCAGGGGAGAGACATTGAGACACAACCTGAAATAAAACTGAATCCCTCCTCTCAGGGCTCAGAAAACCCTATGAAAGAGGAGGTAGGAAGAGTCTAAGAGCCAGAAGTGATGGAGGACACCAAGAAAACAAGGCCCTCTAAATCAGCAGGATGAGCACATACATGAACTCACAGAGACTGAAGCAGCGTGCACATAGGCTGCATGGGTCTGCAAAAGAGAAGTGGAAATATACCCATTCTAACCCAGAAGCACTCTCCAATTAATACCACTCATGAATGAATTTTTCCATCTCTTTCTGTTTGTTTTGCTCTCCAAGTGTTAGTTTTTATTTTCTCTCAATATATTTTATTTTATTATTACCCATTAGAAGCCTGATTGCCTTCTAAGAGACAGAAAGGTAGTGGATGGGGATGTGAGAGGAGGTGAGGAGGAACTAGAAGGAGTAGAGCGATGGGAAACCTTAATTGGGATCTATTATTTGAGAATAAAAAAATCCATTTTCAATAAAAAGGAAAAAGAAAAATAAATAATGACCAAGCAGATGGATAAAGGACTATTTGAAAGCGTCTGTTGTTTTCTTAAAAGAAAAGCAAACAGTTGAAGAGAGGAAAGTGCTTTAGTTGGTGTGGGCTGTTGTGAGAGGATCTATAGGCTGCATGTTTTTAACAACAAATATTAGCTCCTCGTAAGTCTTTAGACTGAGACACACAAGAACAAGACACAGACAAATGTATGTCTGGTAAGGGCACTCTTCCTGGTTGGCAGACAACCATCTTTTTGTCTCTTTTTAAAATGGCAGAGAGAAGACATAAGCTCGCCTGTGTCTCTTCCTACAGCACAGCTAATTTCATGCCTTGGTTCTTTTCTCAGTGCTGTGATAAAGAACCTTGACAAGAGCAGCTTAAGACAGGAGGGGTCTTTATTAGCTCACAGTTAAAGATGCAATCCATCATGGTGAGGAGATCAATGTGGCAGGCCAAAGGAACTGGTCACATAACATCTGCAGTCAGAAAGCAAAGGAACAAAGGCTTACAACACATACATACCCACAGAGAGAGAGATAGAAAGAGAGGTGGGAGGAGGGAAAGAGAGGAGTTTTAGCCATGAAACAGAACAAAATCATGACATTTCCATAAAAATGAATGAAAATGAAGATCATCATGCTAAACAAAATGTGACAGACTCAAAAAGCCAGTATCATATGTTTTGTCCCAAACAGTAATCTGGGTAAAAGAAAGTAAGGAAAGAAAGAAAGAAAGAAAGAAAGAAAGAAAGAAAGAAAGAAAGAAAGAAAGAAAGAGAAAGAAAGAAAGAAAGGAAATATGAGGAAGCCTATTAAAATGGAAGGGAGAGAGGAGTGTTGGGAAATGAGTAACAATAATGAAGAATGAACACAATCAAAGGAATATATGCATATGCAAAAGTGTTACAGTGAAAAGCATTCATTTACGTAATTAATACTCACCCTTTGACATCAAATGAGGATTAAGACATCAACATAAGAGTTTTCATGGCATACAAACATTCGGACTACAGAAAACATTTGTTTAAGATGAGCTCTTGAGTTAATGTCAGAGATAGCCCCTGTTCCCCTTACTAGGGAGTCCATTTGGAGACTGAGCTGCCATGGGCTACATTTAAGCAGGGGTTCTAGATTATCTCCATGAATGGTCCTTGGTTAGAATATCAGCCTCAGAAAAGACCCCCTGGCCCATATTTTTGGGTTCTGTGGTTCTCCTTGTGGGGCTCCAGACCCTTCCAGGTCTTTCTATCTCCCCCTTCTTTAATTAGATTCCTTGCACTCAGCCAAAAGTTTGTCTGTAAGTCTCAGCTCTTTGATCACCTCTTCCAGAAAGTGGCCAGCCTTACCAGGCCACAGAAGATGATTATGAAAGACAGTCCTGATGAGACCTGATAGGCTAGGGTCAGGTGGAAGGGGAGGAGGTCCTCCCCTATCAGTAGACTGGGGAAGGGGCATGAGAGGAGAGGGAGAAAGGGAGGGCAGGATTGGGAGGGGACAAAGGTGGGGGGGGCTACAGCTGGGATACAAAATTAATAAATTGTAATAAATAAAAAATGATATTAAAAAATATGAGGTCTTAAGTGATGTCTTTGCTCCCCAGGCTTAAGCATCATATATGATTCCTATCATGTATGCAACCAAGTTTATAATCCTTCATTGTTTCATTGTTTATTTATCGGCTTTTTATACAAGTTCACAGTAGTTAATATATGCATTCCCAGTAGCTAATAATTTGTTGCTATTCCACACTAATATAGACACGTATTCAGTTGGACAAGGAGAAACAGATTTTTTCTGTAAACATAATTTATACTGAAATAGATTCACTTATTAGTTCAAATTCACATACTACAGCTTTGGAATAATTTGGAAAGATGATTTTTTTTCTCTGTGTAGTTTTTGTTTCTCCTTCATTTCCTTGTGATACTTAATAAAAAAATAGCCTTCTTGGGAGGCATATTAAAGTTTGCAAAATTTAGATAATAAAACAAATTCTGGGGCACAGCATTCTATCATACATTATTCACCTTCAGAATTTCAATAGACTCAGCTATGCCTGGACATGTGGATCACAACAGTACTCGGCAGACATAGGTGGGTGCTAACAAGGAAGGCTTTTTCTCCTTTCTGCTTGAGAAAGCTCTCTATTTTGGCAGGAGCAGGACTAATTAAGCACTGAAAGCTATGTTCTTATGGTGGAAATTTCAAACAACAGAGTATGTTTTTTTCTTAGGGAAAGATCCTGCCCATCCCCCAAGGTCTGATTAAATCCTAACAGGCAGCTTTTTTCTTGCACATTCCTTTAGCTTGACTAAGACCTCAGAAATGTTGAAGGGCTTTAACAATATTTGAGTGCTGTTCCCTAATAGCGCTAGCAAAAGCCTACAGGTAAGTTGTTATTTTAAGGATGCTTGCAGGGGTACATTTGAAGTGAACGTTGATAAGAAACCCACTAGAGTCAAAAACTGAATGAACGGAAATACCATCAGCTGCTTCGGATGATGCCACAGTAAACAGGCATATGCCTGCATCTCTGTGGTAAAACTTAAGAGTCTAGCCTAAATAGCTATCAACAGCTGAACGGATAAAGAAAATATGATGCTCATGCACAAAGGAATCTCTTTCAGCCACACAGAAAACTGACATCAGGACATTTGTATGGAAGTGAATGGAAATGGTAATCATGTTGAGCATAATAATCTAGACTCAGAAAGACATATATCACAAATTTTCTCTCACTTGTAGAACCTAGACTTATGCGCTTGTGTTTGAGTGTGTGTGCACACGTGTGCACACGCATGCATGTGTGTACCCACAATGAATGAAAAAAGAGGCCATAATCTTGAAAGAGAACAAGAAGTATACAGGAGGTTTGGGAGGGAAGAAAGGGAAGAAAGAAATAATATAATTATAATATCAAAAAAGAAATATTTTTAAAGGGACTATAAAATTCTAACCTGACACAAATCTTTATTTTCAAATCTTTCAGTGTTTATTCAGAAGTATTTGAATTAAACTAATTCAAGCCTTTTTCTTACAAAATGGGATTAAACAACAATGTTTTAGAAAGTTGCTTAATGAGAAACTTTCTCTTCTCTCATTTTTCTTACAAGCCACAGAAACTATGTCCTGCATAGAATTTCTCAGTCTCAACTAAGCTGATATTTTTAGGGAGCTACTCTCTTGTGGTGGGGCTAGCCTGAGCATTGCAGGGTGTTGGGCAATGCATCTCATCTCTGTTCATCCTATGTTAACCCCTCCTCCTGACAGAACAAATATAACATCTCCAAACATTGCTCATTTTCCCTGATGGATAAAATCACCTCCACTGTTCTGCAGTAGTCTATATAAAGTATGTTGTGTAGCTCTCAGATTTTCAGTAACAATGAACAATGGGGCTTTATTTTAAAATGCCCACAGTTTTAGTTGCAGGGAAAGCTGAGGAAATAATTATGTGGTATTTTTTCTGAAACTCACAGTGAAAGACTTCCCCATGCTTAGAATAATAACCATTGCATATACCAGGGCAATAGATTTAAAGGCTTTCTCTGAACATGCCTAAATACGAAGGGCAAAGCATGTACAGGCTATGGTTATGGATTATCTTTGTGATGGTTATCTTTACTGCTTGCCTACCAGGCTGCTAAGTACTGTGTTGGATTCAAAGGAGTCAGAGTTCCTGAACCTCAGAATAATGCAGTTTGTTCTGCTTAATGGTCGATTTGACTTTCCTGTGAAACCAAGTTGCTTAGCACTGTCCTTCATGCAGAGACAGCAAACTGTTTATCAGTTTAGAAGACCTCATAGCTATTATTAAAGAGAATCTATTAGTCAGAGATAAACAATGGAATGTTTCCACTTTCTTATTTAGAAAGATATTTAAGGAAAAGAGTAAGTAGGCAAGGGTAGATGGTGATGTGATGGATGGCAGAGGCTCTTTTCTATGCAGCAATGGAGCAGTGGTCCAGGAAAAGGAACAGTCGTACACGTAGGGCTCGTTACTGCTAATGGGAGTTGTGTCTGGCATCCAGAGTAGAGCATGCCCTTGGAGTTATTCTTCTCTCTGTGGACAATGACATTGAAGGACCTCTGCCATAAATAATCCTTGCCATTCAAGAGAACATCCAGCCCATTGCTGTAGAGGGAAGACAAAAAAATTAGCCTGTGAAATTTCGAGAGGCAACTCATAGACTGTGGAAGATCTCTTCAGGAAGATTAATGGAGGCACCACAGGCATCAAAACATAACAAAAGACAAAACAAGTAAAGAAAAGGCACTAACTGGAGTTTTGAAAGCTTCAATGTACACATAGCAGAGTTCATAGCTATAATCCTAAATACAGGCTGAATCAGGAAATTTTACTCTGAGTTTATAGTCAGCCTGGGCTATATAGAGCCTGGAAAGCCAGAACTACATAGCCAAACAAAACAGCATATGAACAAAGTGAAAGAAACAGTTACTATTCCTCCAAACCTTTATTCTATTGTATTATCTTGACTTTTTAAAAAACACATCCTAAGCATCAAATCAAATGATGAAACAACAATGAGATAGGGCCATTGTCCATTCTATAGAAGTCCCTGTTTGTCCCTGACATAATTACATAAAGTATTTTAGTGAAGAATAGCATTGATCAAGTAAATAAGTAAGTGAAAGAGAAATAAACAAATTTATAAAAGGAAATACAATGAACCCCAACAATTTCCTTACTGGGGAGAAGATAGACGGTAGGAGTGTGACAGGGACAAGGCATGGCCAAGACAGCCACACCTGTTTCTCTCTGTGTAGCCTGATAAGCTATTGTAAAACCTTGTGTGTGTGCATACATACATATCCCTTAATTTTTTTTAAAGAAAAGGTGTTAATCTTTGGATAATTGAATGTTTTAGCTAAAAGTCATGGGATCCATTGTGCAATTGAGGGGTCTAAAGAAGGAGATAAATATGAAGCCACTAAACTACAGCAGTGTCTTGGCATCAATGTCTCCTTATGTTCAAGACGCCTGGTGGTGTTTAAGCCTCCTTTAAGTTGCAGATAGATTGTTCCCACTACATTCAAAACAAAGGCAGCTGGCATTTTCCCATGTGTACACTAATGAAGTGTCTAGAGTCTCAAAGTCCTTTACTTTATCATGATATCATTCACATCATGGTTTTGACCATCATTTGATTTTCTAGAGAACCATGGAAAGCAATAAGCTAAAAGGGGAAATCCCATCCACTGTAGTTTGGGAAGGATGAGTATCATATTGTTCAATGAATAGGCTACCAACCCATAAATATTCCTAAAGACGATGCTAAAATCTGCAATCAGAATCCTTTGTGTTGCTGCCTCCTCTCCCTTTGGGCCAACCCACACAGTCTCTGGAAAGTTGATTTGCTGTGCCAAATACATTTCTGCATTCCATGCAGTGACTCATGCATGCACACGTGTTCTTTCTATCCGTCCTGGTGGCATCTGAAGTCCATCTGAACCTTCTGTATTACATCAGTACACAAGGGAATAAATGACTGTGGAAGACTGAGAGGGAACATTATTGACTAGGTCTCTAGGTGGCTTTTTGTGACTTATTCTCTTATCTAATGAAGAAGTGGGCCATACCTCACTGTAGGCATAGTCAGTAATATAATCTAAACACGTGCCCAGAACCACAAGAGAGTTTGGTAAACAACAACGCATAAACAGCCTTGGTGATTTGGCCACTGTAAATTTTTTTTCAGTTTGAACAATCCTTTGGTCATATGATGACCTTTTACCTTTAAAATATGAAATTTCCCCACAGGTGCCTGTATTGAACCCTTGGTTTCCAACTAATAGTGTTATTTTGGAAGGTTGTAGTAATCTTAGGAGGTGGCAGCTAGCTGGAGAGGTAAGAACCTGGAGGTGGCCTTCTGCACCTTATATCTTGCCCCTAGTGACTACCATTCTTTCTAGCTCATGTGCAACACAGGGTGAATAGACTCCTTCACTACACACTTCTGTCACAGTGTCCTGCCCGCCACAAACTCAAAGTTAACAGAGCTACAAAATATGGATTGACATTGCTGAAAATGTAAGACAAACCAAATCTGTCTTTAAGTTGTTTTCACAGGGATGCTGGTCATTGCTCTGAAAAAGTAATTATTACATCTTGCCTTGTAAATTCTCCAGTTCATTTATATCCTTTATAACATGAGATGTCAAAACTATACGTCATAGTTGAAGAAAATGCAGAGCCAGGAAAGAAGGGAAAAAGATGGATTTGAGACCTCAAGGACCTGGGGAATGTTATAGCTCAAGCCTCTTGTTTTAAAGAACAGAACACTAGGTCCCAGAGTGAAGTGACTTTCCCCAAGAAAGCATGTCTTTGTAAAACAGGCTTTACCTCACTTCTCTTAGCTTTCTTTTCTGGAATCTCACAGATACAGCAAGAGTTTCAAAGGTCAAAAACTGGTAAAAATGCAATGTTATTTCTACATGGTTTTAATTCTTTATGGTTATGTAATACTATCTAGCATTTTGAGTTTAGGAAGAACATATTTGACACATTTTATAAAAGCCCAATCAATCCTGGGTCCCCCTTTGAATATAGTAACCATGAATAGTAGTTTCACTTATTATTCTTTCCTTAATGTTTTAAAATTTTTAATCTTTTTATTCACTTTGCCCCATCCTTTTCCCACCAAGTCTTCCTCTCTCCCCCCTCCTTTTTCTCTCCTCCCCTTTTCCTCAGAAAAAGGGAGCTCCTTTTCTCATCCACCCCAGCTCATCAACTTACTTCGGTACTGAGCATGTCCTCTTCCCCTGTGGCCTGGAAAGGCAGTTCCACTAAGGAAAAGAGATTTAAAAAGCTGGCTAGTGAATCCATGTCCAACATGGTCCCTACTTCCCTTAATAGAAGATGGACTTGAAGCCTAAGCTGCCCATCTGCTACATCATTGTAGGGAGCCTAGGTCCAGCTCATGCATGGTCCTTGGTTGACGCGTCAGTCTCAGCAAACCCTTCTGGACCCTGGCGAGTTGGCACTGTTGGTCTTCTTGTGGAGCTGCTGTCACCTCCATGTCCTTTTCTCTTTCCTCCTACTTTTCCACAAGACTCAAATCACCCAATGTTTGGCTGTGAGTCTCAGCATCTGTTTTTAGGTGTTGCTCTGTAGAGCCTCTCAGAGGACAATTCTGACAGGTTTTTGTCTGCAAGCTTAGCAGAGTATTGTTCATAGTGTCAGGGGTTGGCACTCTTCCACAGGGTGGGTCTTTGGTTGGACCATACATTGGTTGGGCATTCCCTCATTTTCTGCTCTATCTTTATGCCTGCACTTCTTGTAGGCAGAGCTAACTCTGAGGCAAAGTTTTTGTGGGTGAGTTGGTGTTTCCCTCCCTCTACTAGAGGACTAGTCTAGTTATAAATGATTTTCTTCAGTCTCTATGGCCTCTGCAACTTGGAGTCTTTGCTTGAGTTCATCTCATATTTTCCCAGGAGCACATATTGGGGCTAAACAGGACTATTGGAAGGGAGGAGGACCTCCCCTATCAGTGGACTGGGGGAGGGGCATGGTGGAGAAGAGGGAGGGAGGGTGGGATTGGGAGGAGATGAGGGAGGGGGTTACTGCAGGAATACAAAGTGAATAAACTGTAATTAATAATAAATACAAATTTAAAAATATGTTAATACTAAATATATATATGGGTGCTGGAACATGAAACTCAGTTGGTCAAATGCTTGACTAGCATGTGTGAGGTCCTGAGTACCATCCCAGCATCCCATAAAATGGATGTGTTTGCACAGGCTTGAAATTCTAGCACCAAAAAGATGGCAGCAAGAAAGTCAGAAGACGTTCAAGGTCATCTTTAACAGCATAGTGAGTTGGAGGTCAACCTGGACTTGAAACTGTCTCAAATGTGTATGTGTGTATGTGTCTTTGTATGTATATATAAAGAGATAGACAGATAGAGATAGATGATGTAGATGCAGGTATAGAAATAGATACAATCTGAGTATAAACTAAGTAATAGAGTAATTAAATATAAAATAATATACATATAATTTATTCCTTTTTGTTGTGTACTTGCTTTTGCTACATGTTTGAAACAATAGCCTTTGGTGAAGCCTACTCTATAAGCTTTCATTGTTTTATTTTCTGCTGTGGATTGAACCTAGGTGCATGCTATCACTGAAGCTATCACCTTCCCCTGAGCCAAAGACCTTTCACTGTCTATATGCCTTTTCACTGAATGTGTGCACCAAGCTGTACTCTCATCGGTAGTCCTAAATTTTCAACTCAAGAGCAAGAGCCAAAAGCTTCTCTAAAGCTTCTCTAAAGGTAAAGTAGAAAAATCCCACAATTAACTAGTCTAACTCACTTCTTTTTCCTTTTTTGGGTGAATTTGAGTGAAGAGGGCAGGTAAAGGAAAAGGCACTATGATTGACAGGCATAAAAGAATCTCAAGGAGTAGGGAAATATTCCCTGCAGAAACTGGGACCTGGGATAAGACACAGGCCAAGCTGAAGAAAATACTATTACGGCCCCTACCACTTTCTGATTAGGAAAAAGATATTAAATGTGAAAAACTAGAGTGTACTTTAATACTCAGCTACTAGCCAAGTCACATTCAAAACCTTAGAAACCTAATACATCAAATATGTGTCTCTAAAATACCAAAGAGTGAACATACATATTCAGAACCTTTGCCTTACTCTCTCTTCTAAAGTAAATTTTCAGAACAGTCGGTAGTCTATGGTATGAGCACTTTGCTCAGTATCTTGTCAGTCATAGATGTGTAGTGGAAATGTTACACTTGATGTTATTTTGTTTACATCCACTGAATTGTTTAAGATTGCATTCTCTCATAAAGAAAACATAGAATTAAACACTGGGCTTGGAACCAAAGAGATGGAGATGGTAAAGGCATTGCAGTGCCAGCTTGCCAGCCTGTGTGAGATGCCCAGAATCCACGTGGAATGAAAGTTTGTCTACAGAAGTTGTCCCATGATGGCCACATGTATACTGTAGCACCCATGCCCCATTACACAGTGCACATGTAACTGATTAATTAAAACAGTGTGCTGAGAATAGATCTATAAACATTTCTTAACATATCTTTCTTTTATTTGTCAGGTCACAAAACTGAAGTCCACAGAAGAGAATAACTGGAGAAAAGTGTCCTAGGGCGCACTAAACACTGTTAAAACTTACCTCCTTCCAACAATGTAGTGAGTTATTATTGTTATTACTATTTACTGTTGTTGCATTCTGGTGTCTAGATTTTAAATGGTCTTTGTACCCAAAGATTTTTTTAAAAAATGTATTTTTATCAATTATTTGGAAATTTCACATCATGAACCTCAAGCACACTCACTTCCCAGTCCTCCCTGGTCCACACCCCATACACAATCTTCTGATCTCCACACACACAAAAGAAAAGGAAAAATGTTCACATTGCCTAGCCCATGTACTCACTGGCGCATGGTCAAACTCCCAATTGCCAGTCCCTTAAAGAAAACTGGGTCCTTCCCCACTTACACCCCAGCAAGATGTCATCAGGCTGTGGAGAACCGCACTTCAGCAGCCTTATCACAACTTATCACAATGTTTAGTTCTCTTTGATGGCTTTGTGTCTAAGCTGTTGCGTTTTAGGGGTGGAGAGTGAAGGATAAAGGTTTTTGCCTTCTACGTCCCTCTTTCTCAATTGTGCTTCTTCTACAGTCAAACCTGGGTTTTGTTTTTTTGTTTTTTTTTGTTTTTGGCTTGCTTTATTTTTGTTTTTGTTTTTAATGGGAGAAAGAAGTCAATAGTCAAATGAAAAGAGAACTTATCAGATTGCTAAATTGTGGCAACTCAATAAACCTTTTTCTCATATCTCCTCAGACTCAGTTCCGTGATACCCAGGAGGGAAATGGCGGCTCCTATCAACACCACATTCAAGCCGTGTGTAGATTATTGTAAAACAATTACAACATAAACGAAAAGTGATAGGGATCATGAGGGACACGTTTCAAACTTGGCTTCAAAAGTTGTCTCTGTAGAATGTCTGTCTCCCGCTGTGACTGTATGCAATTATACACAGCAGGACTCCATGTGAAAGAAAGAGTTTCCCTAAATACCACAAACAACTGCAACAGTGTTCTAATCAAGTCCCTTGATTTCAAATTGTTTCCAAATATGTCATGGGTGCCAGATGTCATCATAACTTTCCTTATTTTAAGAGAAATAAGTTCTGGCTTTATTTTATTTTTCTCAAAGTAAAGTACCCAGAGCCTTAAAACTGGTATTGGAAATCACAAATTAAAATAAGGTTGGTAAAGATTAGGAATGAAAGGGAGGAGTAAGGATTACGAATGAAAGTGCCTAAACTAGCAAGAGAGTGAGGGGAAGGGCCAGGCCACAGAGGAGGACAATGCCAGTCCTGATGAGACCTGATAAGCTAGGGTCAGATGGAAGGGGCAGAAGACCTCCTCTATCAGTGGGACTTGGAGAGGGACATGGGAGGAGATGAGGGAGGGAGGGTGAGATTGGGAGGGAATGAAGGAGGGAGCTACAGCTGGGATACTGTAATTAATATAAAAAATAAAAATTTAATTAAAAAATAAAGTATATGTACTCATAGTGATGTTTTGGGGGTCAGTTTAGCAGTCTAGATGAAGTATCACTTGTCTGTTAATTTACAATTCTAAAAATGTATATTAAAATTATTCTAAAATGTTAACTATAGTATTATGTAGGAAAAAAATAGTGTCGTTAAATACCAAATGAGAAAATGTGGTTAAATGAACTAATGATGGCCTATTTTAACTAAAAAGTAGAACAAATAAACAACTAATGATTAAATATTTTCAACCTAAAAAACTTGAAAATAAACTTTAGTATCACTGTGGTGAAATATGCTGGTTCACAATTTTAACAAGTAGACAAATTTTCATAACATTACAACCCAGTTCTTATAAACTTCATATGAAATGTGTCCACCCAGATGTGTGTACAAATGCACACACATGAATTAGAAAACTAAACTACTTTCAAAACTACAGATATCAAAAATATTGATAAAAGTTAGCTCTTCTCATAAATAATGAGAGATCTATTTGAAAATGTTTCTGTCAACCTTTGATTTCTGGGCTGGGCATGGTAGCACATGCTCTTAATCCCAGCACTGGGAAGGCAGAGGCGAAAAGATCTCAGTGAGTCTGAGGCCAGACTGGTCTGTAAAGTGAGCCCCGGGATAGCCAGGACAAAGAGACCCTGTCTCAAATAAAACCAAAACAGCAGCAACAAAAAGGATTGATTTTGTGTTTGTGCATGTATTTGTGTATCTGTGTATATCTGTGGAGGGTGAGGGGGTGTGGTGTATATGTACACATATTTGTGTGGATATGGGTGTGTGAGATATGTCATGTGGCTGTGTGTGTGTAGTGTCTGTGTTATATATGTGTGGGTTTGCTGTGTGTGTGTGTTACATGTGTGTAATGGTATATATGGATGTGGATATATAGCGTGCATATAATGTTATGTTGTTTGTTGGGGGTATGCTGTATGTGTTATATGTATGTATATAGTTGGTGTGTGTGATGAATTTGTACATATGTGTATATAAAATCTCCTATCAGCATAGGAAACAATAGACCTTCAAGGTAACTATATTAATCACCTTCTTCCTTTACATTCTTTGCCATATGTGACACCCACTACACAGTGTTACTCTATTCCAACACAACCAGCTCTAGGAGCAGACCCAGAGAAAATTTTTGGAAAGAACAAATCAGGCAAGCCTTAATCAGCCTCTAGAACTCTTTGCAATGTCAAGCCAATGTCTTAAGTTGATGTCAGCTCAAAAATGACAGCAGTATGAGAATGCCTCATCACCCAGGAGTGATCTTGAAATCTATCTTTTCCAAAGAATAGACTTCAGGCAACATTTTCCTAAGAAATGTTTTCTCTTACTACTTTGTAAAAGCACAAATCAAACCCGGGGAAAGGTTATGTTTATTACTTTAAAATCATCATGAGGAGGAACCCACAGACAGATATTCAGGTCTAATGGATTTTGCCCCCTGAAAGAGACATGATTTTCGACTCTCCTTTGTGTCCCCTGTTGGGTTTCCATAGGAACAAATGTCAAGTGGGGTAAGCTCTACTCTTCTCTGATTGGGGAGCTAGGGTAAGAGGTACAAAATATGTCCTTTTTGGAAGCTGATTTGGTCTAACTACAGGCATATATTTATTTAGCCATAACAGAGGAGCCAGAGGGCCTAAGGTGATGTGAGATTTCTGAGGCCAGAGCAGTTAGAGCTTTACCAAAGTGTGACATAATTTTCAGTTCTCCAAATTGCTCACTGGCAAGCTCCTCTCTCATCATCATTAGTTTGCTCTCTCTTTTGTTTAGAGTAAAGGAAGATGGTTTATTGTCAGACTGTTGGCGCCAAGAAAGAGAAGCATCTTATACTTCATCCTACTAACTGATTTAACAGAAAGGAAAATCAAACAGAAAATAACACCACAATATCTCTTCACTAAAAATACTGAAGTCTCCAAATACATAGTAAATAAAACTGCAAATATCTCATTGCAAATTCATATTGCACAATGAACACCCATTCTCCAGGAAGCTCAATGGACTGAATCCTAGGAAAGATTTTATCTCCTAAGTAAATCCAAGGTAATTCTTCAAACCTCAAGCCAAGTCTAGTCTTAAATTCAGATATTTTATTTAACCACAGAATTTCAGTGAAATGCTTTTGAAAGTCATTGGAAATGTTAGGGATAAGTCAGAAGGCGAGCCATTTCAAGGCAAACTATGTTTTACCTAATTTAGCCTAAATTCGGGCATACATGATAGTGAAAATTTTCACTGAGTCACAGCTTAATCCTACTAGCCCTTTATCATTAACCCTTTATCATTACTCATGAAAAGATCTTTGAACTCCCATTATTCAAGTTCCTGATACAAACTTCTCAGAAACAGTTAGCATCCACATTACCCTATCAAGATTAATAAGTATACCGAGGTCATAAAATCTCCAAAAATAAGGAAAGTGATCACAAGCTTGCACTTTGAAGAACAGAAAAAAATATAACCTAAGAATCTGTTATGTTAATGAAATGTGGAAGTGGGACCTTTGAAAACTAATTACAATTGGGTGACACTATGAGGTGGGGCCCCATAATGGCATTCATTAGAATGAACTTACTAGAAGAACAGAGCCTCAATTATTCATGTTTGTTTGAGCTGCCATGTGATGCCATCTATCATGTAATGATGCAGCAAGAAGGCTTTGCTAGAAAATTCTGGAACCACGCTGCTTTGCCATCTAGCTCTCAGAGCTATGAGCAAATGGCTCTCTGTAACTTAAAAATTATTGCCATAGATATTTTGTCTTAGTAACAAAAATGCAAGGTTTTAGATAGATTGACACAACTTGGCACGTCAAGTTCTAACCTTAAAGACAGTAAAAATGTGTGTGGCGGGCAATATTTCTTAGCTATTGTAGCCAACACTTTCATCTTCAGAATTACTATGCCATTCCTTTTTCACCTCTCAGTTCCATTCATTCCTTAGTGAGTCCTTAGTGACTATGATGAGTCAAAGCTAAGGGCTGATACTTAATGATTGCTGACATGTCTTGCCATGTTATATCACTGACTACCCGGCATGTCTTCACTCTCCCATCAAGGGACTATGTTTCTTGATGGCTTAAAAAAATTAAGATATAACTTCTTTTCTTTTATATTGTAGCAAAATTATCTTCCCAGCCTCATCCTATCTTTCCATTCCATATGATACTTATGAAAAAAAAAACAGCTTGAATTATTTCACATTGTCAAACAAAATGGCTGGCCTCTCCATAGAATGAGTTTATGGAAAATCTTTCCTTTCAACTATGCACATTCTTTCTTGTTTTCCCCAAATGATCTCTTGTCTGAGAACCTCTAGAAGGCCCCCAGAACCAGATGACTCTCATATTCCTCTATACTCTTATGATTTTGCTTCGTTAACAGTAGTTAGCCCTCTACCTATTGCCCTTCCCTATACTCCTTCTTCCTGCTAAAAGCATGTGAGTTCCTTGAGATGTTTTTGAAAGGGGAGAATAGCCCTGCCCCCCCCATTTTCTCAGGGAGTGCTTATTAAATAAATCTGATTTCTTCCTTACCAACTCTTGCCTCTTGAGTTTTGGCTTTTGAGTGGTAAGAATACTTCTGGCACTTTCATTATTTGTCTTGTAATTTATCACATCCTTCCTTATTTTGGAGCCATTAAAGTCATTCACTCTATTAAACAAGAAGCTTGTTTACCTAGTAATTATTCCTTACTTATAACAGAATTCTTCAAATGGCATAACAGCCAGTTGATACACACTTTAATACATCCATCTATACTAACCATGGCAAAACCCAATAATGGCTCAGCCAACTCAATCTGGTATGCCAAGAGCAAAGCATTGTTGATATAATCAGTTGCACCCATGAAGTGGAGTGCTATGTAGTTCTGAGAATGATAGCTTAGGAGAGATGTCCATCTCTTCTCCTTATCAAGTTTTGTGAACTACATTCACATGCACTCTTGAACCCCAAACTGCCATTGTGTCATTCTCAGCAAATAACTTCACTCCCTAAATTATAGAGAAAAAGATTAGGATTTTTTTTCAGCTTTTTGTCATCTCACATTCATAATTTATACTGACAGAAGAGGGGGTGTTTCAAAGAACACAAAAAGACACACAATTAAAAAATAAGATACTGCAGAGAAAAAAAGACTGTGGAGTGCTCATCCCTAAAAGGGACATCTATATCACACACTCCCTCCAAAAAGGACTCTGGGATCAGTGTAGAAGAGAAGACAGAAAGATTCTAGGAGTCAGGGGTAGCGGATGTCTATAGTAAAATAGCATTTGCTGGACATGACTGAGCTGTTGCACACATGAAACTCACAGCAGCTGGGGCTACATGCAGAAGACCAGCACAAGATGAAGCCTGACCAAATCACAGCCTGGACAGGAAGGGGCTCATGAAGTCTCATCCCTTTCCCTGTCTCAGAAGCTATTGGCAACCAGTGGATCTGCAGGAGAAGCTTTTTTTTTTCTTTTTTAGGAATGTGGGTCCTAAAAAGCTACCTATGATTCAGTCAAAGGTTCTGCTGCCATGTACATACAGGCAGCACTAAGTGTATGCAGTAGATTTAAAGCTCTGTCTCTTGCTCTCTCTCCCTCTCCCTCTTTACACACACTCTCTCTCTCTCTCTCTCTCTCTCTCTCTCTCTCTCTCTCTCTCTTTCTCTCTCTCTCTCTCTCTCTCTCACACACACACACACACACACACAGAGAGAGAGAGAGAGAGAGAGAGAGAGAATTCACATAAAGTTAGTAGGTAAAAGTGTCATTGGAATAGGGAAGGGAGTAGAAGGATTGGAGGGACGGAAATGGTGGGTGGGTTTGATCAAAAGGCATTATATGCATATGTGACAAAAAGGACATGAAGAGAAAATAGACAGAAAAGTAAACCAGTATACAAAACTTAAACCAGAAAAGCAGTAGGCAGAGCATAACTACATTTACAAATTGTTATAAAATTATATCTGGGTATACATTTTAGGAAAAAATATGAGTTTTTAAAAACAAATATTTTACATAATTATTTTTATCTCTTTCATGTACTGAATATATATATATATTCCTTGACACACAAAAAAATGTTAAAATTTTTCTTATGTTTTACTTACCTTTGTAGGTATGAACGGATTCTAAAACTTCATTCTCTCAGAGTGTTTTCTAGACCATGATGTCAGTTTATAAATTACAAGTCATTTTCCCAACTTTCAGGACATGCAATTTCCCCCTTATTTTGCCTTTATTTCTGCTTTAAACATTTTTGAGCTAAAATGAAAACAAAACTCAAATAGAAACATGTTTGCAACCTTAATGTGAGAGGTAAAATATTACTGAAGACAATCACTGAGAAAAAAAATTGTAAAAGAAAGCAGAGCTTTGTACTAATGCAGGGTGGACTCAGAGTCAACAGCAGATAGTAACCCCAAGGGTTGGCTTATGTAATCAAATAAGAAGACTAGATAGTCTGTAATAATTACTCTTCTCTTTCAATCAAAGTGCTCAAACAAATTTTCTTCAAATAGAGTGGAAGCTCACCTTAGTATATACTATGAAATTAACACTTTCATTAATTCCAAGTAGAGAAGTCACAAGCAGATGAAGGCATACCTTAAAATTTGAAGGGCAAACATGCTCTTATGGAGGCCAAAGGATATAACTAAATGAAAGTCAAAGAAGTGAGATACAAAAAAAGTTTTTGAATTAAAATAATGTATATAGCAAAGAACACACTCAAAGTTCTCTATGTCATAGACACCACAAATCTCTCAAACCCCTCACCAACATTGCTTTCTATTGCTTACTACAGGTGAAAACAGAAGCAAAGAAAGGCTGACTAATATGCTGATTAGTTCAGCTCCTTGAGTTTTCTTTGTTTTAATGGTGTGAGGGCTGGAAAGGGGAACCAACTTTCAGACAACCTTTGAAAACTAAATATATGCCTAAGAATAAAAGCAAAGTTATCAAGTGGCATTTAGGAGACCCCACCTGACCTCAAGATCAGATTGCCTTTGAAAGCTTTTGTTTTTTTAATGAAAAGGTGTAGATAATTCTGTGTGTGTTAACATGTCTTAACTCTTAACTAAGACCTAGATATTTAAGCGCATTGATTGTATCAGAGGACGGACATACTGAAATATTTAAGTGGAGATACTATTCATAGAAACGGGGATAAGATTATAGGAAATCAAGAAGGCTTGGCAGACTTTAGGCCTGCTAACATGTCAGCCTTGCCAGTCCTAAAGGGCAGAATGTCTGGGAATCAAATAGACTTGAGGAAATTGTGTGTATGTGTGTGGCGGGGGCGAAGGGAGGTTGTGGGAGGGGTTGTTTTAAATCTACAAAAATACCAGTGTGATAGTGCACACCTTTAGTCCCATCACTCAGGAAGTAGAGGAGAGCAGGTCTCTGTGTTTGAGGCTAACATTATTTACAGAACAAGTTTTAGGACAGCTAGAGTGACACATAAAAATTCAGTCTCTGCAGGACCCCCTGAGCTCAAATTGGTTTGGCTTTGTTGGTCTCCTTGTGGAGCTCCTGTCCCCTCCATGTCCTTCTATCCCCTGCCCCCCTCTTCTTCCACATGACTCCCTGAATTCTGCCCAAGGTTTGGCTGCGAGTCTCAGCATCTGCTTCTATCCCCTGTTGGGTAGAACTTTTCAGAGGAGCCCCTGTAGTAGACTCCCATCCTGTTCCCTCTCATCCACTGCTTCTGGTGTCTATCATGTTTGCCATTCTGAATGAGATTTAAGCATCCTCCCTAATGTCCTCCTCAGTGTTTAGCTTCTTTAGGTCTGTAGATGTTAGTATGGCCTCTATATTATATGGCTAATACCTGCTTATAAATGAGTGTATACCATGCCTATTTTTCTGTTTCTGGGTTACCTCACTCAGGATGATCTTTTCTAATTCCATCCATTTGCCTGGAAATTTCATGATTTCCTTGTTTTTAATAGCTGTGTAGTAAGGACTATGCTTGGAAAGGATCTAGACCTCCTGCTCTGATGTAGCTGATTGGAGCTCAGTCTCCATGTGGGTTCCCAAGTAAGGGACAGAGGGACTGCCTCTCTCATGAACTCAATTGCCTGCTCTTTGATCATGTGCTCCTGACGATGTGCCCTTGCCAGAGGAAGAGAATCCAGGCAGTCCTGATGAGACTTGATAAGCTCTGGGCAGATGGCAGAGATGGACAACTCCCCCTTTCAGTGGGCTAAGGGAAGGGGATGGGGGGAAGATGAGGGAGGGTGGGACTGGGAGTTGAGGGAGGAGGCTTCAATTGGGATATATAATGAATAAATTGTGAAGAAAGTAAAAATTAAAATAAAAAATCCCCATCTCAAAAAACAAAAACAAAAACAAATCTACAAAAAAAAAAGACAGAAAAAGAAAGAAAAAAATCTGCATCTAATATCATCTTTCATGGTGAAGATCAATAGCTGTACCCTTAAGACTAGTACATGACTAAAATGCCCTCTTTATGAATCTATTTATTTAACATTTGAGGGATAGTGTTAGCTCAAGCAAAATACCAATAAAATTTACAAAGAAGTAAAATTATGTTTATTGCCAGAATATAATGTGTTTTCATGTAGAGTATGCAAAAAAGAAAATATAAAAAGGAATGAATGAATTTAGCAAAGTTGTAGGTAACAAATCAATATGAAAAATCATTTATTTATGTTATTTCCTGCCAAAACTTAAAATTTGTAGATAAGCCACTTTCAAAAGTGTAAAATATAAAATAACTAGTAATAAATATAATAGAAATATTCAAGATGTGTGAGTTAAAAATGACAAAAGAGTGCCAAGAGAAGCTTAAAAATATCTAAATAAATGGAGAGAGATATCAGACACTGAATGGCTAATGAAAGTTAAGATGTCATCTCTCCCTTTGGGATTCTGTAAATTAAGTGTGATCTCATCTCTAATGCCAACAGCAATCTTCGAGAGAACTGGCATACTTATTCTAAACCTTGTATGATCTCACCAAGAAACTAGCATCGCCCACATTGCTCATAAAGAAAGTGAGTGAAAAAAAATGTATATTAACTTACCCCCATGCTAGAGTATTTGAAGCAGTGTGGTATTGGTATAGAGACAATGAGACCGAGGAACTACATTAGAGTTCACACACATACAAACTGGTAAAGAACGTGTGTGGATCTTGACAGTTATCTCCTTGCAGTTACTATGGAAAGACATACTCAAGAAACAATAGCTTAACAACTGAATATCCAGATGCAGAATAAAACAAAACCTTACATCATACTACATGGTATGTCCAAAACTCAGACCACATCTGTAAATATAAGAGCATATACAAATTTCAAGGAAAAAAAATAGTGACTCTGGATTCAGCCAAGATTAAAGACAGCTACTAAATATAATACAAAACACAGAATAGAAAAAAATGTCTAATTTGACTTTGTTGAAATTTAGCCTCTACTTTTTAGAAGATACTTTGAATTTTGCTAAGACGGGTGCCCCTTTCACTGCCGGCCCCTCTTGAGTTCTCTCTCTCTCTCTCTCTCTCTCTCTCTCTCTCTCTCTCTCTCTCTCTCTCTGAAGCCCTTCCCATCTGCAGGCTCCTCCTGCTGGTGGTTCCCACAGGGGAAGGGGAATTTTATTCTGTGGCTGCTGTCCATACTCTCCTCACTTTAAACCCCTTTGCTGATGCAAGTAGGGGGATGAGTTGCTTCCTGCTGGTACTGAGTACTCGACTCATATTCAAATTCAACACAGAAACATGTCCAAGGGATCGTTGATAACTTTAATTAAAACAAAACAAAAACAAAACCAGAAAGCAATGAAAAATGAAAGAAAAGAGAATCCAGCCAAAGCTTTTCAGAAGAGATTTGCCTGTGACCCTGCTGTAATTGAGTTTCCAGAATATAGAGAAGTGACTCAATCAGCTACGGTGATCCTCACGAGAATAGAAGCCGGTTGCTGATAGAGACTGGACTGCCTAAGGAAGGATGGCTGAAGGCTCATGGGTGGTTACTGCTTGTGGTTCTCTGAGGTTTAAGTGAGGAATTTTTTTTCAGCAAGTAGAATTTTTCTTCTGTCCCTTGAAACTTGTATAATGTAGCCATTTGGGGGTTCTTTTTAACTTGGGCTAAATTCTTTCAAGCAATGAACTGAAAAGAGACCAAAACAAAACAAACAAATAGATCAACCAACACCAACAGAAAAGGAAGTAGGTTAAGTCTTCAGAATGTGTTGCCCACATCTAAAATGCATAGTCAAGTCGTTGTTGTTGCTGTTTTCAAACAAGATCTCATGCACCCTAGGCTTGCCTAAGAATGGATGCTGTAGTTGAGGATGACATTGAAGTTTTGATACTCTTGCCTCTACCTTCCCAGGGCTGGGATGATAACTATGTGCTACTTCAGCCTGTTTTACATAGCTCTAGAGATAGCTCCCAGAGCCTGTGCATGTTAAGCAAGCATGCTAATACCCTAGCTGCAACCCAGACACCATAGCTATTTCTTATAACACAGGAAAGAAGGATAAATAATCTGATATGTATGTGTGTATAGACAGACAGAGGACTGATAGATGATTGATAGATCGATCAATCAATCGATCGATAGATAGATAGATAGATAGACAGATAGATACAGGTAAATAGAAAAACCCAGGTGTTAGATGATGTGAACTTTCCATCATTACATAAATAAAAATTAACACCTTTCATTCCCATATCATACACATTAGAATAACTATAGTCGAGAGCATTAACAGCAGTTTTTGGTGTACAATTGCGGCAGTCCCAGCTGTTTTTCACCAGTATAAATGGAGACAGTGGCTGTTTCTGAAGAAGTTACACATACTCTAGCCACATGCATACATAGATCTACATATTATCTTCCTGCATCTTTATACAAGATATATGAAGCCATTAGTTTACCCTTATACACAAAAAGCATGTTTACCCATAAGAACAAGTTGGGAAGAATTAAATTCTGATCACCATCTGAATGATTAAGTAAAATACAACTCACCAATTAAAAAAAAAACCCACTGATTTAAAACAATAGTATGACTAAAGACTAAAGAACAATATAATTTGTTAAATGAAAGAAATGTTTGTACTTCTATCGTGCAATGTTGTTTTGGAAAAGCATATGATAGCACAAGATAGATCAGTAATTGTCAAGAAGGAGATTGTGGGGAGCACTTTACAAAGATACAAGGGAGCTTTGGGAGAGGTAAGAATGCCTCATATTGTAATCACCATAGAGATTATATAATTATGCATGATTATTAAAACTTGGTAAATGTTCTGCTTAACATTGGTGGGTTTTATTGTGAGAATTGTATTTTAATAATACTGATGCTTTAAAGATGAAGATGCCTACATCTCTTGAGAATTGATCATCAGTGGAAATTTTTTCAGAGTTTGTCTTCTCCTAATTAATGAGTTACATGTAATTTGACACATGCTATGGTAATGAGGCTATTTGCAAAACACAGATTATTCAGAAGCCATGGTAACCAAACCAAATGCTGCTGAGTATATACAGCAAAAAAAATCCTTACACACTAGGATGGACTAAAACCTGGCAAGACTCCTTTAATGCAACACTTTCACCCTAATGTGTAATAATTAATATATGTTATATATACACATATATAATAGCCCAGTTAATCCATGAATGGGTATTAATCTAATAAGCATAAAGTCTTATAGCTATTAAATAAAATATAATTCAGTTCTACATATGCTTTATTCATAATTAACTAGAAACTCATAAAATTAACAACAAAAGTAAAACATGGAAAAATTACTGTCACATAGTCACCAATATAGAATACTTATTAATTTAAAAAAGACAACTGGCTGGGGATATAGCTCAGTGATACAGCTCTTGACCAACATGCAGGAGGTTTAATTAATCAAAAAAAAAAGAAAAAAGTCAACTAATATCTACAACAAGATAGATAGATTTTTATGTTGATTTAAAATGTCAGATCTCGGGGGTGGGACAAGATGGCGGCGCCAGGAGGATGCCGCTTCTGAGCTGCAGAACAACATTTTCGGTACAGCAACCAAGGGACTGAACTCTGGGCCCTAAAACAACAGTGATCCCATTTTCCAGGTGAGAGGAAGCCCCAAGGTTCGGGAACTGGCCCAGTCCACTCCCAGGACACCCAGCCAGATCCTGGAAGAGATCCTCAGTCATGCAGACACTCGTTTGCCAGACCAGAATCACAATCACATGACTGTGTGTCCTGATCACCTTCCCAGACTGAACGGTGGGCACAAAACACACCAGAGACTGGTAGGCCCAGTTGCGAGAAAAACCCACGGGAGAGGAAGGAAACGGGACTGACCTAGGTCACCCAGCCTTCCGGGGGAAGATATCCCTCATGCACCGCCATCTCTGAATTAGGCTCCACCCCTGAGCACAGAGACTTGCTGCATGCCCAACTCTCTGCCACAGAAGAACTGAGCACACCAGAACACTAGCGCCTGGCTTTCCCTGTCAGGAGAAAACCCCACAGGGAAGGAAGCAAACAGGGACTGAGTTAGGGTACCTAGGATCTCCCTGGAAAAGGTGCCCTAGATCGGCAGGTGCTTGCACTGCCAGCCCAGAGACCTGCTGAGCACCAACTACCAGTCACAGACAGATCTATGCAACCCAGAGCACCAGACTCTGGGTTTGCCTGTCCCAGAACTCGTGAATCAAGGGGCTGTGGAACCCAAAACAACCATACAAGGAGCCTGGGGAGAAGGGCACAAAACCTGATCTGAGTCCAATAGGACACGGGTCAACCACAGTCATCTCTGAGGACTTCTCCTGGGGAATCAATTCCTGGGCATTTCCCTGTAACAGGCAGAGGCAGCAACAGACATAGCCAAGCCTGCGGCAGAGGAAGCGGCGGGGTGGGGGGGGGGGAAGGCTATACTGCAGCAAGCAGGAAGGCAGCAGTGGAGGTACCCCAACCAGCAGTGAAGCAGAGGAAGCAGCCCGCAGTGCACACAGCAACTCGCAAGGAGCACAGTGCTGCATGCTCCAAGCACAGATCTCCGGCATTCCCCCACTGCCTTGTCTGAGGGGGTAGCAGCTGAAGTAGCAGATAGTGTTCCCCAACTCAGGGAGCAGAATGCAGCCTGCCAGGCTTCAAGCTTCCAGTGCAAAACTCAGGACTGGGCACAGAGAGTCCACAACAGAATACTTGTCCTGCCTACAGCGCCAGCCGCAGAGTCCAGCCTGCTGACCCTGCCACAGACTGTAGACCACTGGGTATTCAGGAAGCCTGTGCAGGCACGTTATGCCCACAATCTACACTTGCTAACAGCCCTAGCATCCATATCCCCTCATGCACTTGCTCCCAACCCATATATCCCAAGCAGCTACACACCCTAGCACTCCCTTTCAAGACAAACAACCCTGGAAGAAAGAATCCCAGGAGCTGAAGATACACTTGCTGAAATTGATTCCTCACTCCAAGAAAAACTAAAATCAGAAAAGTTCCAAACACAAAACATTCAAGAAATCAAGGATTCAATGAAAAGACAAAACCTAAGAAAAATGGGAATAGATGAAAAAGAAGACTCCAGGTTCCAAGGACTGGAAAATATTTTTAAGAAATCATAGAAGAAAATTTCCCTAACTTAAAGAAAGAGATGTCCATAAACACACAAGAAGCCTACAGAACACCAAATAGACTAGACCAGAAAAGAAATACCTCACGTCACATCATAGTCAAAACAAACCTACAAAACAAAGATAAAATATTAAAGGCAGCAAGGGAAAAATGTCAAATAACATATGAAGGGAGACCTCTCAGAATCACACCAAACTTCTCATCAGAAACTATGAAAGCCAGAAGGGCCAGGGCAGAGGTCACGCAGAGGTCCCTTAAATCTGTGTTTAAGGGAACACAGATGCCAACCAAGACTACTATACCCAGCAAAGCTTTCAATCAACATAGACGGAGAAAACAAAATATTCCATGACAAAACAAAATTTAAGCAATAGCTACACAGCAACCTAGCCCTACAGAAGATACTAGAAGGAAAACTCCAATCCAACAAAAACAACTACACCAAAGAATATATAGGATACAGACAATCTCCCAGCAAAAATTAAAAGAGGAAAAAAAAAAGCAATGAATCATAGTAAGAACACAAACTTCACAATAAAAGGAACTAACAGTCATTGGTCACTATTATCTATCAACATTACTGGACTCAACTCCCCAATAAGAAGACACAGACTACAGAATGGTTGCGGAAACAGGACTGAATATTCTGCTGCATTCAAGAAACACATCTATGCATCAAAGATAAACTCTACCTTAGAATAAAGGGCTGGAAAAATGTGTTTCAAGCAAATGGACCCAGAAAACAAGCTGGGGTAGTGAACCTAGTATCTAATAAAATAGACTTTCAACCAAAATTAATCAAAAAAGATGAGGAGGGGCACTTCCTTCTCATCAAAGGAAAATTCCAACAGGAGG
>CM053752.1:41971282-42020465 GCA_028658305.1 Pachyuromys duprasi
TTAAAAAGAGGAAATCATGAAATTTGCAGGCAAATGGTGGGACCTGGAAATGATCATCCTGAGTGAGGTATCCCAAAAGCAGAAGGACTCACATGGTACATACTCACTTATATAGACCTATAAGGTAGGATAAACATACTGAAATCTATACACCTAAAGAAGAAAAACAAGAAAGAGGACCTGGGGTAAGAGGACTAATCCTCACTTAGAAAGATAAATCAGATGGACATTGGATGTAGGAGAAAACAAGTAGCAGGACAAGAGCCTACCACAGAGGGCCTCTGAAAGACTCTATCTAGCAGTGTACCAAAGCAAATATTAAGACACATAACCAACCCTTTGGCAGAGTGCAGGGAATCATATGAAAGAAGGGGGAGTTAGTATGACCTGGAGAGGACAGGGCTCAGCAAGGACCAAATATATCGGGGCATAGGGGTCTTTTATGAAACTATTTCTCCAACCAAGTGCCATGTATAGATATAACCTAGAACCCCTGCTTGAATATAGCAAATGGTAGCTCAATATCCAAGTGGGTACCCTAGTAAGGGGAGCAGGGACTATTATGGACATGAACTCAATGGCTGGCTCTTCCACCCCCCAGACCCCTGAGGGAGGAGCAGCCTTGCTAGGCCACAGAAGAGGACATTGCAGCCAGTCCCGAAGAGACCTGATAAGCTAGAGTTAGATGGAAGGGAGGAGATTCCCCCCTCCACCATCAGTGGACTTTGAAAGGTGCAGGAAGGAGAAGAGGGAGGGATGGGGGGGCATAGGGAGAGAATGTGGGAGGGGGCTATGGCTGGGATACAAAATACATAACCTGTGATTAATATAAAATAAAAATATTTTAAAAGTCAGATCTCAAACTCTATTCAAGTTAAGTTCAAACAGATAAAATGAACCTGAGTTCATAGGAAAAAAAAATCATACAATCATGAATGGAAAGTTTTGTTTTGAAGAGCTGCAAAAAAAAATCACCAGAAATACTGTAAAAATAGTCTATTTATGCAGGTTTCGGAACCTGGCAACATACACATCTTTATAAAATTTCATTGAATTACAAGTTTACAATTTTTATACTTTGTATAAATTATACCATGCCTTAAATATTTATGGGAACATATGAATAAAATTTAAGAAGAAAACTATGATCTAGCCATAGTCTTAGAATACTAAATGCCATTTGTTTTCTGTGATACAGGGCTTGGATTGGGGACAGGGATATTTTTAGGATACATTATTTATGAGAGTTCTTTGGAAGATCCTAGAAGTTCCAGGTTGAAATGAGTCTTTAGGCCATTGAAGGGAAAAAGCATGCTTTCATTTGATCAAAATATTACCTTTTTTTTTTTCCTTTTCCTGCGGTTCTCTTACATTCTCTTCCTCAGTTTTCTCTAACTGCAGGCAGGACAGATGTGTCATGCTGGGAGTTAGTAGTTTAAATGCTAAGTCCTTCTGCTTCTAAGTAGGTGTGTGCATTTGGAGAGTCAGGTGTTCTGCCTACGATTTCAAATTTTCAAGTGAAAAACACCATTATCAACAGGAAATATGAGAGCTATTCTTGGATTCTGAATATCTGTTATGGTCCGGATGCTGTGCTGGTCTCTCCCAGCACAGTTGTCTAAAATCTTGAGATTTCAATCTTGCTAATCCAGAGGCAATGTGAAAACAGGCTCTGGGGCAGGACAGAGAGATAGTCCAGGGATTAAGAGCTCCTGCTGTTTTTGAAGAGGATCAAAGTTCAATTCCAAAAACCCATATTAAGCAGCTCACAAACTATCATTATTAACTGTCCAGGAGACCTGATGACCCATTCTGATTTTCAAAGGCAGCAAAACAAAACTAAAGGCAAAGGAAGTTATCTGGAGTTAGATTGTCTAAATAAAGTTCGGCTTCGTTCGGTTGTGTCAGTTTCTTCATCAGTAAAAATAAAAGGATGAAAAAATCCTTACTTTCAACATTGTGTTTGAGATTAAATAAATTGAAATATGAAAAGCATTGAGAATTTCCTGCCTGAGAAAGGATTATAAGAAGTATTTGCCAAATGTAATAATATTTTAAATGTGAGAAATGAAAATTCTCAGAGGTGGAGCATGGAGCAGTGACAATGTTATACTGAGGTACAGAGAGGTACAGGGAGCTAGGTACATTGTCTTTGGGAAAGATTTAAAGTAGCAAAAATATGACTTTGTAATGTCATCATAACGCATAGCTATTATCACTGAATATAGAATTCTAGGACAATTGATCTTTTCTTCTTTAGCTCTTGGAATATGATGTTCAATTGCCTCTTTATTTCCATTGTCTTCAGTTAGAAGTCTGCAGATGCTTGTCTGTATTCAATATGGTTTTGTTTTGATTGTTTTTTAAATCTTTTTAGATCTACTTTTTATGTGTGTGTTTTGTCTGTGTGTAGGTATGTATACACACCACATATGCCTTGCTCCTATGGAAATCAAAAGAAGGCAATTGATGCTCTGTAATTGGAGTTACAGATGGTTATGAACAACCCTGAAGGTGTTGAGAAGCAGAGCCAGCTCATCCGCAAGAGCAATAAGTGTTCTTATGAGCAAAGCCATTTCCCCAGCCCCTTGAGTTTTTGTTGCTGTTGTCATTGTTGGTTTTTGTTTGCTTGTGGGGTTTTCCTTAGGTCTTTTTAAGGATTTCACTTTTAAGACTTCTTGTTTATATTGCATGACTAGGTAAGGTTTTCTTTGTGTCCATGTTGTTTTGTTTCTGCTCAGCATCTTGGATATGTGGATTTGTAGCTTTCAATAAAGTTGCAAAATTATTTCTTCTGTTCTCTCTCTACTTATCAAAACCCTCAAATTACACACAAGTTAATGCCTTGTTGTCCCTAGAGCTCTAAGTTCATGTTCAATCTTTTCTTTCTTGAGTTGCATTATTTCAATTGCAATGGTTTAATGTTCATTTTCCACTTTTATGTTAATCATCTGTCAGTCTCCTTCAGTGACAGTTTATCTTTCACATATTATTCTATTTTTAACTCCTCTCATTCAGCTTTGATTTTTTTTTTAAATCTTCAGGGTGTTCATAATCTGTGTCAAGATCCTTGCCTGCCAATTGGGAATGTGTTTCTAGTGACAACTGTGTCGCTTTGGATAGGCTGAAATTCCTTTTCCACCACAGGTTTCCTTTTCGTTTTTGTTCTTTGTTTTGTTTTGTTTTCCTAGATCTTGAGAACTGCATTGAGTAATAAGGTTCAAATAGTTTGTTTAAAGATTTTGTATGAGATTGTGACAAATGCTGAAGTCACTTGTAAATAAAACTGAGCTTTTCAAAGTTGTTTTTACAAGCTTTGTTAGGGAAGGTTGAACATGTCCTTGAATCCAGAGACAGTTTGTTTTCCTTGTGGAGTCTGACTATCTACTGTCTACATTGAATACCTCAGTGCTTCAACAAGAACTCTCACCCTGGCTGATCAGAACTCACACATCTTCCTACCCTGTCTGTACTCTGGGTACTCTTCTGAGTATTTTTCTTTGGATCTTGTTGGCCTAGATTTAACATTCAAAAGGAGTCTTTATGTGACTTTTAGACTTTTATTTCCATGTGCTTCCTAATGCTCTACCTCTCAGACTATAAACATCTCACACTTAAAGTTTCAGTCTGTCCCCTTCTGTGCCCTGGTTCAGACCTCATCTCCCTGCACCGTCCTTTAGAAAGTGCCTCCAGAAGACATGAACTTCATTTGACTTGGTTTAGAGATCAGATGCCTGCACTGCCTACTGTTTAGTATCCAGAGACTGTCACCTCATATGTCTCACAGAATTTTTCTAATTGTCTGCTGGAAGTTCCATTGTGGGGAAACCCTGCTATTAATGTCCAAGTCTGGCATGTCAGCAGGGCTCCCTCTTATCTGCCTGATCTGGGGAGCCTGCATCCCCACATCTGCTACCTGAGCAATGTCAGGTAGTCCTTAGGGGAAAAAAACAGGCTCAACTCCCTTTCTCCTGGTAGAACCTGTGGATTCCTGGAAATACCCTATCCTATGCTAATGAGATCTTAGCTTTTAGTAAATGGCCTTTAACCTTATCTGGAGTTCTTTCCCCACTCATAGGATAATTAAGTACTATGTTCCCCTTCCTGTGATAGGACTGTGCTACTGCATGTAAATGAAATACTGTGCTGCCACATGCAAATTAAGTATTCCTGATACCTCTAGCTCCATCAAATCAAACATATTCACCCTCAAAACTCCTCCAACTACTCAAGGTTTACAAGTCCCCAATTTCGCACAAAATAAAGGGGGCTGTCATCATTTATTTCACTGTGACCATCTGAGACTTGTCTTTTATTCTGGGGAAGAAAAGGCTCCCCTCTTCCCTGAAGAATTCACTGCTGACCCCTAAGGCTTAGCTGCCTCAGCCAACACTGAAGAGGAGATGAGCTGCTGACCAAGGAAGCATTGGTCAGACTTTTATTCTGGCTATAAACTGACAAGGCACGGGCATCTGCCCACATCCTCTGCCATTATCAGGGTACTTTCATCAAAGGGCTGTAAAACTGCAGTATTATCACTGGCTTTGGAACAGCCTGAGTTTCCACTGTCATCTGGTACCAGAGATCTCATTTAAAAGAGCTAACTGTACCACCCTGTGGAATACTCTTTTCCATACACACACCCATTCTAGCCTCCTCTCCTGCCCGCCAGGCCCAGTGAGAGTGAAAGCCATTTCTGAGAAAAGCAGAACCTGAGAAGCTTAGGTTACATCCATCCCTGCCCAGAAGCCGATAGTACCTGGACTTTCCAAAAGGACCAAAGAATGGCACTTCAGATGTGGTGCTCTGCAATGGCAGCAACCCAGCAGCAGCACTGGGGAATGCAGAACAAAATCCCATCACACTTATTCCGCCATAGTGAAAAGCAGAAGTGACCTTACATGAAGTTGAAAAATTATGGATCTCTTTTCTTTTAAAAATACCAATGAATATCAAAGGCATGCCATAAAGAAATCTCTATCCTAGAACACAGTTCTTAACTTGAATACAACTTGAAACGTGGAGTCCCAATCCAAGAACTCTTGAATTAAGTAATCTGGGTGGTCATTTGGCATTGATCATTTGAAAAAGTTCTTTGTGTTTGTATTAGGCCTTCAAACCTGAGAGTCATTGGCTTGTCATGGCCAGTTCCTTAGCGACTAATCTTGAATTATGGAATTAAGTGGTATGCTTGGGTTATAGGAGTATCCATGTATTCACATAAACTGAGTGTACATATGTAAATAGAAATACTTCACCTAGACCAGCTGTTTTCAAGTATTACTTCCACAGACACACTTTTCAAGTATGTTTTCCAACTTTAGCTGTGCATAGCCAACTCTAAGAACAGAGTGCTGTTCAAAGGATTGATTGAAAGCCATTAGAACCAGCTGCCTAACTGCTTGTAAGAGCGTAAAAGACTACCTTTCATGGATTAGCCATTTGATTATCTGTGTTAATGTGAACCAGACTGGTCACTCTTACATCCTCCTACACAAAGCAGGAGCTTGACATGCCAAAGCTTAGGCTAAAGCTTGCATCTGTCTCTTCTGCCCTCCAGTTGTTGCATTTTTTTCAGAGCAAAGCCACACTTAACGAACTAGTGCTTGTTAGCCAAATACAACTAAATCCGGGATCAAATTGTAAGCTTGAAAGCCTAAAGTAATTTTCCTCCCCTGGCAGTACTCACAAAGAACAAAAATAGTAAAGAAGTGGATATTTGCTGAAAATCAGAGTTCTAATATATAAAATCTCATTGATAGTTCTAATCATTCTGTGGGATATGTTAGCCTCTTTTTGATAGAGAAAGAAGTATATATTTTACTTTGCATCTGGAATGTTCTTCATAAGATCCTGTATGACAAGCTTGACCCCCCAGCTTGTGTTCCTGTTTTGGGAGATTATAGAAATTTTAGGAGGTGAGAGTTGGCTGAAGGTCTATCAGCTACTTTTCTTGTTGGTGTGGCAAAATACTTAAAGTAATAATAATATTAATAATAATAATGTTGGTATAATGTTCTTGTGGAATGTATACAATTTACCTGTGTTCATTCAAATGCTGATTTCTCTACCCCACTATCTGGTTTATTCTAAGCATCACCTGTCTGTAAACATGCAACCATTTGTTCTCTGTATTGTCAGTAAAAACAACCAGCCAGTGCTGAGCAGTGGAGAGAACTGGGTGGAATATCCTGGTTTGGAGGGGAAGAGAAAGAAACAAGTGGGAGGAGTAAGGAGGAGAGAGATCAGAGAGGAGAGGATTTGAAACCACCAGGAAAGATGAACCAGATTTAAGATATGACTAGAAGCAAGTATAATGTGGAAAATCTGAATGTATGGAACTATGCAAGCTTGGAGGTTTAGGATGGAGTAATCATTGCCCAGCATTGTGCTCTAGGTTAACTAAATACATCCTACTCTCTGAGTGAGTATACAGCTGGTTCAAGAATAACCGCTGTTTAACTAAAGGATAGATCAATGTTAAATATTAATAATCAATAATAACAACAACATAATAATAATAACTAAAGGAATAAAGAGGGTTGGTTTTGTGTTGTTTTGTTTTGCTCAGTTTGAAGATATAAGCTATTCTCAGGAGAAAACTATAGTTGTAAACGTGTCTCTAGATGCAGAAGCATAAGAATAAGCAATCTAGCTACAGTCGGGACTAGTCACAGCAGTCAAGAAACAGAAAAAGTTGAGCATTGGTGTCCAGCTCATATTCTCCTTTTCCATTTTTATTTAGCATGTTTCAGCCCTCATTTCTATTTTCCAAATTTCATGGTTTTTTTTCCCTCTTCAGCTAAATTACTCTGGAAACACCTAAGATACACAGCACCATGTCTCCTAGGTGATTCACAACCTACTCAACTTAGTAGTGATGGTCAGCTCTCACAGGCGTATTGTGGGCTTGACAGGCACACCTTTTCTGTTCCTGCTGTGACACCCATGCTTCCCTGGTGCCACAGGTGATTCTCACAGGTCATTTACACCTTCCTGCCTCTATCACACTCTTCCCCACCACAGCCCAGAAACCATGGCCAGGCGGTATGGATCCAAACCTCAGAAACTGCAACCAGAATTAACCTTTAGTTCATAAGCTATTTATCTCTTACATATTTTAAAATGACAAACATTCTAAATTATTAGAGAAATCTGAAGAACTTAGCTCTCTTGATTTTTGTCCACTAAGAACTACCTGTTTTTTTTTGCATAAAGGTGTTGGCCACACTTCATACTCATTTGTATTTTTGACTTTAAGTCAGAAAACTTAGTATCAGCAACCCACAGAGAAGCATCAAAGAGAGAAAATTTTTTTAAAAAAGGGAAAAATCCACAGATATAGATTGATACCTATAGTCAGGGTTATAAGAAAAAGAAGCAGAGAAGCGTGAATCAGGCAGTGATGCATGTCTATTATCCCAGCACCCAGATGGAGACAGTATGTTCCTGAGTTCCAGGTCTACCTGGATTACATAGCAAGAGTCAGGGCCCAGTCAATCTGGACTATACAATAAGAGGTGGGGAGGGAGAGGGAGACAGAGACAGGGAGACAGAGAGAAAGACCCAAAAGGACATTCCCAGAGAAGTTTTTAAGCTAAGACAAAATGTTTAAAAATATTTGCTTGTAAATCTTTTTTGACAAACAAATAGTGTAATACCCTGCAGTTTCTAATGCTGCTACGATGAAGAGATATGCAACAGAAGGTGGGAAAGATGGACAAATGGAGCACTGAGTGCAAGGTGGAGAAAGTCAGAACTAGAGATACAATGGTGGCAGTGACAGGTAGGAGAGAAGGCTGAGATGGACAAGGGTTTCGTGCCTTTGCTGTGTAGGGCGGGCAGGATGGTTTACAGCAGGCTGGAGCTTGTGCAGGCCCAGCCTCCCAACATGCTGCCCAGCCTCGTGATGGGCCGGCTTCTGAACAACAGTAGGATGTCTGAGATGAAAAATGGTTCATTTTCTGGATTGGACTTCCTTAAAAGACCCCTCAGTTCCATGCTGAGACCATGTTGGTAACCATGGTCTGCTGCCTCAGATTGTGTTGAAGTCTGAGCTCCATGAAGATGCCTGCGGTCCTAGGTCCTATAGCAGCTGGGGCCGTGTTAATGCCCATGGCTTGATAATTGATGGTTTCCGACGGCAGTACAGGTAGGTACAGTACAGTTTTCTTTAAGGGGCTCACCATGGGGAGATTGACCGTGCTCCAGTGAGTATATTGGCAATATAATTGCACTTGTTTATTTTTTTCTTCATATATTTTGGGGAAGGGAGGTTACAAGGGTGAGAGGGAGGACCTAAGAGGAATAGAAAGTGGGTGTGATGAGTTCATGATGTGAAATTCCCAAATAATCAATAAAAATATTATGTGATAATATATGTTGAAAGAGGGATATATGAGAAGAAGTGATACAAATTGTGATGGTTGTGAAACTTGCAGATGATGACTTCCATTTTCTGGAAATTTATGCCTTTTGTTTTGTTTTGTTGCTTTTCAAGGGTTTGTGTTTCAGTGTTTAGCCCTGGTTGGACCAGCACACACACTGTAGACCAGGCTGCCCTCACACTCATAGAGATCAGCCCGCCTCTGCCTCCTGAGTGCTGGGATTTAAAAAGGAGTTAAAAAAGAAGACATTGTACATTCTTATTTTGGTCATTATTATTTTCTATGTCTAGTATTGTCTCCTACGCTCTCTGATTTGTGGAATAAAAGATTGACATTTAGTAGGCCCTCTCCTAGGCTCCTCATAGAAGTAGGTAGTATGAAAGAGTACAGCAAGAGATAAAATAGAGATAGCATCAGGAAAAACCTGAGTTCAAATTCCAGGACTTAAGAGCAGCAGCTTGACTTAGGGCTCTCATACTCTGGTGGGTAGCTACCTACAGCTCTGCATCAGAAATCATCTTCTCCTCAACCTCAGATATGTGATTCTTATTTTCAGCCTGGTTTAAACTAAAGGGAAAAATGGGGAAGAAAAGAATATAAAGTGTGATTTCATAACTTGGCCATATGACATACACTTGCTGCCACCACAATTCATAGGCTTATTTGACAAATAGTTGTTAGAAGCCTATTTTCATAGAATTGTTATGTATCACTTAGATGGCTTCTTGGTACATATTAATTATTCAACAGATGTGTGGGTGCTGGAAGCTCAAATACAATTATGATGAGCCTGATGGCTGACTACAGGTCTTTGGAAAGCAGTGGGGGAAGCTCTGGGTTCCCTCCATCCTCTTTTCAACCAGGCTCTCTCCATCTCATTGTTTTCAAGGCTAACCAAGAAAGCGAATGCCAAGACCCCCACACTGCAGAATCTCCAAGAGACTTTATTGCACCAGGTGTCCTCTCCAGCTGTCTACATCTTCTCCACAGTGGAGAAGCGTAGTTTCTCCTGGAACTGTAGAGGAACGCATTCAGATATCTGAATGATGAGTGATTTATCAGTTGCTTCTTGCCAATGTAAAGTGCTACAGAGTTGTCATCATAGTGAAGCTTCTTGGGCTGACACTGTGTGCTAAGAGACAACATTATCTGCTATTTACTAACCATCAGCTTAGGGCCACACAACTAGAAACCATGGAACTAAAATTACAAGCAAAATACCTTCCTTTCACAGCTTCAAAGGTTTGTACTGCAAAGCATATCAGAACAAGGCAACCTAATTTTTATGAGGCTATCGGGACTTGGGTCTATCCAAGACTCTTAAGAGTTGGAGCGTGTTTTTTAAGACCAGATACCACACAAGATAGTCATTACAAGTGTATCCCAGAGTATAAACAAGAGTGCTTTAAAACCACTAAATCCCCAGGATGTGATGAAAAGCACATTCATGGAGGAGTCCAAACACCTCATACATATAACTATGTACCAAATAAATGATTCCTTTTTACAAAGAGGCTGGGGCTAAAGATACATATTAACTGTGAACAAGGCTCCTCATTTGAATGACATGAAAAGGTGGTTTTATTTCCCCTCTGAGAGCATGTTTTGTGGTGAGAATGTGATTTTCTAAATAAAAATGAAACACACATGTTTAAGCCCTATTAATACTTACCCAGTGTGTAACCTGTTAAAGTGGAGGCATATATAAACAACGATGGGATAGCTCAACCTGCTTCTATTCACAGACACATGAATGAATGATGAAGAAGAAATACTACTATTCAAAATGTACCCATAACTCTGATTATATTCCAGCAATCACTATAATCCATGGTTGGTTCTAATATCTGAACATAAACAAGGAGACCTTACCACTGGCTACTTCAACACTGTAAAATATCTTAGACTAATTTTCACACCAGATTTGTGGCCACAGACTTGAATAAGCCATCATAAATTATGGGCTACACAGTACCAACAGTTGAGTGTTTATTCTTTCCTGTTCTTTCTCATGGTTGTACATTGAGCCAAGCTAATATCAAACTGGAAGAGTAACATGTTTCAAAACAGGTGTAAATTCTAAGTTCTTGATATACAGGAAAGTAAGTGGACCAAATTCAAAGTGGGTTACTCCCTTCACCATGAACCCAGGTATGGGCACACACATACACACACACACACACACACGCACACGCACACGCACACGCACACGCACACGCACGCACGCACGCACGCACGCACGCACGCACTGTTGCTTTAAGTTTCCATATCTATTGGGCCACTCACAGTCTTTTTGGTGGCTACCAATAGCTTCACATCAAGTCATCACTCTTTCATCAAGTTCAAATTTTTGACCAGCTGCTACCTTCCAACTCAAGCCATTTCTCTAGGAAAATACACAGTAGTATTTGGATTTTACCCTCACTGTCAAAGACTTGGGGTCCTTTATGTGGCCCTAACTGAAGCCAACACCCTCAAAATAAGTAGCCGTAGGTGAATGGGAGAGACAGTTTTGGTGCCCCATATTAACAGATAGACCAGATTTAGTGTTAACGTACTATGGTTTTCATCCTTTGTTTTTGTTTGTTTGCTTTGTTGGTTTGGTTGGGTTTGGCTCTGATTTGTTATGTCCCCCTTGACTCTTCTTGTGTTACTCCTTTCTGAATATTTGTTCTCGACAACTGTTTTGAACAGGGCACTGTCACCTGCTGTAGTAAAGAGAATTTGAGCTAATCCACTGAAACTGTTATTCAGCTTCCTCAGCAGCACGTGTGATTTCTCTTCCAGACAGCTGGCTCCGCAGTTCACTCCCCTCATTCCTAAATCATGACGATATTGTAAATTTTTTAAATTTTTAGTGAGTTTCTCATTGAAAACTGTAGAACTATAAAAAGTTATGGTTGATGATGTAGATTTTTTTAAATTTATGCCTTGATTAGACCTATGCTCTTTTTAAGAGTAAAAATAAATAAATGAAATTCAATTTGCATATACAGTATTTGCCTTAATTCTGCCACTTTCAAATAAAATTTGTTTTGCTGATTCTCTGCCTCATCTCTTCTCTTCTGCCCCGATGACCTTGCCTTGTACCCTCTCACCTACCCTCGACAGCTCCTGTTGTCTCTCATGTCACTTTCTACTGATTTCTACCTCAACGGCTCTGTTTCTACTCTAATTGTTTCTTTTCTCATATTACAACCTATACTCACATTTACACACATAAATATAAACATTATAAGCTAGACTCTGTACATGACAGAGAATAAGTAACTGTTGTCTGTCTGAGTCTGAATTACCTCTCTTAATATAATTATTTCTAATTGCACCTATTTATCTGTAAATCTATCATTTTTCTTTATAATTGAAATAAAATTCTCTTTACACCACTTTTTTATTAACCATTCATTAATTAGTTGATGGTCATTTAGACAGTTCTACTTCTTTGCTACTGCAAATAATGTAGCTGTGAACATGGATTGGGAGTATTTCTTTGGTAGAACATAGAGCTTGTAGACTCATCTCTGGAGTGCCACAGCTGAATAACTATTTCTAAGTTTCTGAGAAACCTCCATACCAATTTCCATCACGACTACACTAGATTATACTTCCACCAGAACTGAATGATGGTACTTCATCGCCATATCTTCAACAAAATTCTGAGATTTTCATTTTGATTGGAATGAAACAGAGTATCAAAGTAGTGTTAATTTGAATTTCTCTGATGGCTAAGGATGTTGAAGCCCTTTAAAAACACTTATTGACTGTTTTTTCTTCTAATTTTAAGGGCCATCTGGAGCACTTTTTCTTTTAGCCTTACAAGTTTTTTGCTTATATATTATGGTTTCAGATTTTGCATTTTTATGGGATTTTTCTGTGTGTGTTTGTGTGTCTGCCTCTTTTATTTATTCCTTGTACTCTTTCTTTGGTTCTTTATATTCTATTTGTTTTGTCCTATTCTGGTTTGTTTGTTTTTATTTTTACTTTTTTAGTTTGAAAGAATGTTGCTTTTATTAATATGTTTTATTAATATGTTTATTAATATGTTCAGCACAATTATAGGTATATGGAGCTTGAAAATATCTGTTTAATGTCACTGTAGCAAATAAAACTCATATCTTTGCAGCATTATACACATACATTCAGACTTTAATTTTAAAGACTTAATTTCAAGAAAAACAAAATGAAAAGTGGACTACTACTTTATCCCTGTCCCCTAATCAGCTCCATATTTGAATATCTGTTAACTTTCACACATCCTTATCACATAAAGTCTGCAGTTTACCGCAGCATTTATTCCTGGTATTTTTCTTTTCGTGTTATTTTTTTATATTAATTACAGTTTATTTGCTATGTATCCACGCTGTAGCCCCCTCCATTATTCCCTCCCAATCCCACCCTCCCTCCCCCTCTCTAAGTTCACTGATAGGGGAAGTCCTCCTCCCCTTCCATCTGACCCTAGTTTATCAGGTTTCATCAGGACTGGCTGCAATGTCTTCCTCTGTGGCCTAGCAAGGTTGTTCCTCCCTCGGTATGGGGGATGGGAGGTCAAAGAGCCCACCTCTGAGTTCATGTCACAGACAGTCCCTGTTCTCCTTACTAGGGAAACCCCTTTGGATGCTAAGCTGCCATGGGCTACGTCTGAGCAGGGGTTCTAGGTTATATCCATGCATTCTCCTTTGTTGGAGAATCAGTCTCAGAAAAGAACCCTGTGCCCAGATATATTGGTCGTGTGGCACTCCTGTCCTCTCCATGTCTTACTAACTCCTCTTCTTTCAAATGATTCTGCATTCTGCCCAAGGTTTGGTTGTGAGTCTCCATATCTGCTTTGATACACTGCTAGGTAAAGTCTTTCAGAGGCCCTCTGAGGTAGGCTCCTGTCCTGTTACTTGTTTTCTCCTACTTCCAATGTCCATTCCATTGCCTTTCTAAGTGAAGGTTGATCATCTTACCCTGGGATCTCCTTCTTGTTTAGCTTCTTTAGGTGTACAGATTTTAGTATGTTTATCTTATCTCACAGGTCTAGTATCCACTTATAAGTGAGTATATACTGTGTGTGTCTTTCTGCTTCTGGAATACCTCACTCAGGATGATGTTTTCTAAATCCCACCATTTGCCTGCAAAATTCATGATTTCCTTGTTTTTAATTGCTGAGTAGTAGTCCATTATGTAAATGTACCACAGTTTCTGTGTCCATTCCTCTGTTGAGGGATATCTGGGTTCTTTCCAAGTTCTGGCTATTATGAATAAAGCTGCTATGAACACGATTGAACAAATGTCTTTGAGCATATTTTAGATATATGCCTAGGAGTGGTATAGCTGGATCTGGAAGAAGCACTATTCCTAATTGTCCGAGAAAGCACCAGATTGATTTCCAAAGTGGTTGTACAAGTTTACATTCCCACCAGCAATGGAGGAGGGTTCCCCTTTCTCCACAACCTCTCCAGCATGTGTTGTCACTTGAGTTTTTTATCTTAACCGTTCTGATGGGTGTGAGGTGAAATCTCAGGGTTGTTTTGATTTGTATCTCCCTGATGACTAAGGACATTGAGCATTTCTTTAAGTGTTTCTCTGCCATTTTATATTCCTCTACAGAGAATTCTCTGTTTAGCTCCATACCCCAGTTTTTATTTGGATTGCTTGATTTGTTGCTTTTTAACTTCTTAAGTTCTTTATATATTCTGGATATTAGCCCTTTTTCAGATACAGAGTTGGGGTAGATCCTTTCCCAGGTCTGTAGGCTGTCGTTTTGTTTTGATGACAGTGTCCTTTGTTTTACAAAAGCTTTTTAGTATTTGTTTATTTTTAAAAATAATCATTTGTTTGTGGCATTAGCCCATTTGTTGATTAGCAGTTTTTTATGTGTTTATTTTTGAAGTTCTTTGTACATCCAATATTAAACCCCTTTCTGAGATATAGCTACCATAAATCTCTTATCCAGTAAGATGTGTACTTGTTCTGCTAATTGCTTCCTGTGCTGTGCAGAAACTTTAAATTCACTTTTTAATTCTTTTGGCTATTTATTGTGCTATTGGAACTATCTAGAAAGCTGGTGTCTATATCCATATATTGATGTGTATTCTCTATTTTCCTCTAATAGTTTCCACATTTACATTTTTGAATAGTTTTTTAGATGCACTTTGGTATAGGGTGAAAAATATGGATCTGTTTTTATATTCTCACTAGTGGATAGCCTGTTTTACCAGCAAAAGATTGAATGTGCTGTCTATCCAGTGTAGCCATTTGGCAGCTTTAATTCCAAAAGTATGTGAAACACTGTGGGCAAACACTGACCAAGGAAAGACATTAGACTAAGAGGAGCTACCACATAAATTCATTCTGAGATAGTTGTGAGAACCTAATAGTCCACGCACTGTCATTGATTTCTATTACACAGACTTTTAACATAAACTGTTGTGATAGTTTTAGTAAGAATGTTCTGTAGGCTCATATGTTTGAATACTTGCTTCTCAGTTGGTAACTGTGCTTAGGGAGACTTAGGAGATGTAGCCCTGTTCAAGGAAGAATGTTGTTCTAGGTAGGTTTTGAAAGTTTAAAGATTTACACCGTTTCTGGTTGTTTTCTCTGCTTCATGCTTACTGTTTAAGATCTGAGCTCTCTTCCCCATCCATGTGACCCTAGAGTATCAGTTCTCAGATGGAAGGGGAAGAAGACCTCCCTTATCATCGGACTGGAGGAGGGGCATAGGAGAAGAAGAGAGAAGAAAGGTGGGACTAGGAGGGGATCAGGGAAGGGGCTACAGCTGGGATACAAAGTGAATAAACTGCAATTTGAGCTCTCAGCATACTGTATTAGCCCCCATGTTTGATGTCTGCTGCTTGCTGCCGTTGACACCACTCTGCCATCATGGGTTCTTACCCTTTGGAACCATAACTAAATTAAACTCTTTCTTCCTTCATTGCTTTTGTCATGGTGTATTATCACAAGAACAGAAAAGTAACCATTGGCCCCATCATATAGTTTTGTTTCTTTTATTAGTGAAAAGGAAATGTTACCTTCCTTGTCCTGAGGGCTCCTAAAAGTGAGTTAAGTATTGTAAAAGAAAAGACTTGCATGTACAACAGCTTTCAAAAACAGCCACTTCATTTAAAGGTGATGAGTCTTAAACATCTTGCTAGCAGCTACACGAGTCTTTAAAAGTGCAAACATCTTCTTTTAGTCTAATAATATTATGGAAAGAAGAAGCTTCAGAGACCAAATGAACAGGGACATTTTTAAGTAGTAGATACTAACACAGAGAGCCAGTTTTCTTTTCTTTTTTCAGTAGTAACATTGGAAAGTACAGTTATACTATCATTTTATTACACAGAAAACATTGTAAAATTGATAGAGTGGAAATTATCTCAGTATTTCAAAAATGCATTATAAACATAACATCATTAAAAGCTCGTTGCACACTCTTATTTTCTTCATTTCACTCTCAGGCTTGCCTTCCTAACATAGGAAATTCTGTCTTTATTAACATGTGACTGTCATGTTGTCTGTTTGCTAAAGAGCTCACTTTAGAAAATGACATTCCCTTATCTTTGTTTTGGAGATCAAGCTAAGACAGATTTGTAAGACAGATTGGTAAGAAGTGCTATGGTTATTAAACCTCATGATTAGGCTTTGACTCCAATGTGTCCAATACACGTGATAGATCGTTCTCCATCACGTAAATTATTTGTTCTGATCACCAGAACCATTTGACTTCATATAATGGCATATAGATATTAGCCTCTATAATTAATTATAGATTGTGAAAACTATATCAGGGCCTAAACCAAATGTTTCAAAATAGAAATAAGAAAGAGTATAGTAGGCATTTCTACATACCTACAGTATACTCTCCCTTTTCCTTATTAAGGGAATCTGGCTTAATTCAAGGGAATTAGATGTCTTCTAGTTCTGCCCTGAAACTTAGGGTGTGTGTGTGTGTCACAACTCTGCAACTAAGAGGGTGTTACTGGAGGATGCTAGGAAGGAATGCTGAGGAGCTCTTTAAAAGGAGACTCATCTAGCTAAACTGTGTGTAAACCTTGCCTTTGCACCTTTGCTCCTCACTCTGCTAGATTATAAACTTAAAATTGGAGAATGAGCACTGACCATACAACCACAAAAATGCTTTTGAAAGTGAGAACCACAGGCTAAGAAGATCGATTCAGAAATAGCAGAAACATATTTTGCTACTTGCTGATGCATCACCCAATTAATTGTGTCTGAATTGTTCTCCCTGAGATTTCTATTTACAAAGAAAAATACGGCATAAATTTCTTCATTGACAAGAATTCTCTTCATAAGGGTCTTACTACCTGGTGTGCAACGAAATCTTTTTTAAATAAAAAGACTGAAAATATTTCTGTCCTTTAAGATATATGAAGATACTGAGTAAGACATTTGATTCACAAATGTAGGAAGTAGGAATTGCCAAGAATGAAGGTAAAAGTCCTCTTAAGATGGGAATGTGGAGCAAGGGGAAAGAAAGGAAGCTTCATTAAAGCAGAGAAAAAGTCAGGCCATGAGACAGGTAGTAGCTACTAAAAGGAAAAAATATAGAATCCCAGCTGTTGACGTCTTGACTAAACTGACATTGGCTATGTAGAAGTGTAGCATCCAAGCTGTGTATGTATAAATTCTCACCCAACTGAATAAAGTTGCTACTAAACAAAGATTAGAAGTTTAAAAAGTTGAGCTGAAAAGGTGGCTCAGTAGTTAAGAGCACTGACTGCTCTTCCAGAGGACCAGGGCTCAATTCCCACCACCCCCATGGTGGCTCACAGTTGTTGCAACTCCAGTTCCAGAGGCTCTAAGGAGGACATGCTATTTGCATACATACACACAGGCAAAACAGCCATACATGTGAAATAAGAACATATTTTTTAAGTATAAAAAGGACAGGTTTATTTGGGAACTGAAACCCCCTGGGCAAGCTCAGCAGCCTCAGGGATGAGGCAAGGGAACATTGCAGCAAGATTTATTATTATTATTTTGTGAATTAAAAGCCTGGGGTCCACATGATTAAATGGAGTGCTTCTCTTAAATTTGCCAATAACTACTTCTGTCCTATAAGCTCTGTCCATTTGAGACACACAGCCACTGTGAAACTATGAAAACCTGCATGTGTGCGCGCTCACGAGTGTGCGCATCTACCCTTTCGCTCTTTGGTTAACACCATAATATTTAGTGAGTAGTTTCTGCATTCTCGGTGATGTTTGAAACCCTGGCAGGAGGGAAGCATCTCTGCCTTCATACAACTCACACTCTGGAAGGCTTCTGAACTTCCTTTCAGTCAGGCATGGTCCCAGACATTCCTCCAATAAACATTTGTTTGAATGCATACTAATTTAAGGGGGTTCCCTTTAAAAAGCAAAACAAAACATGCTCCTCTTCTGGACATGAAAGCTCGCAGATGTCCACCTTTTTTTTTTTTCACAGTTTTCTGCCGTGTCTTGTTTTTTCTATCCTTTCCCTCCCAATGCTAGTTTATTGCCCTAAATAACAACTTCAGGGCTTCCCGATTAGGTTTAACAGATAATCTCACATGCTCTATTCAAAGCTTTCAAATGCCAGAATGACTAGCAGCTGCTCAGCTGAGAAACCTGAGCCAGGAGCCATTCAAGTGGACTGTTCCATCAATGCCTATCTCCATTGGCAACTGGTTCCGGATGGCCCTGGGTGGGACAGGCAGCCTGGCTGGAGCTTGGCTCTCATTAGGACACATGAGCGCAGAGGCTGCTCCTTATTCCAAAATGTCACTGCTCTATCCAGGGTGAATGCAATTCAGGTGGGACTTCTTGTTTTTGTTTGTTGTTGTTTTCTTTTTGTTGTTGTTGTTCTTTCAGAATGAATCCTTTAAAAAGAAACTTTTTCGATTGGAATCAAGGCCTACTCCACAGGCAGAAACTCATACCTGATCCTGTGAACATGGCCATACACCAATGCTAAAACAGGTCTTAAGGCCTAGGGGAGAACCTACCACTACTATCTTGCTGAACTGGCAGGTGTCAAGCTGTCTTCTAATCCAAATACTTATCTCATACCCATCAATGGGAGCAGTTCTCACTCCTCATTGGCCAAGCATCTTATTGCATTGGACAGTGGGTAACAGAGACTCACAATTAATCAACGTGAAGAAGAGGATGGCACAGCGCTCTGATCTAAATGCACATCCCCGTCACCCTCACCCGAAACTCAGGAAACACCGAGAGAGAGGGAGCAGAAAGATTGGAAGAACCACAAGTTGGGAAGGATTGTAGCAAAGCAGTGTCACCTGGACAAGCACCGGCCACTGTGCTCATGAAGCGGTTAGAACAGCTGCAGCAGCCCTTACAATTCCTGCGTAAGATTAAGCCCGTTAGTGTCTTAACACAGATGGAAAAGGGGCTTACAAGGCCTCACTCCTAACTGAGAGCACTTGACAATTGATGGTCTCTGGCTGGACAGATTCAGCTTTCTTCAGGGATGTGGCCTCGTATAGGCTGTCCATGCTCATGTGGATGGCCTATAATCTATATACATTTGGGCAACACTAATTGGTTTCAATGGGTTATAAAATAAACAGCCAAATAATGATGAGGATGTGCAACTGGGGGGTGGGGTAACATAAGAAGGGGAATGTGGGAGAAGCTGGGGGAAGGAATTGGGATAGATATGATCAAAACACAATGTTTGCATGTGTACAATTTCCAAAAAAGGAAAAAAAGGTTAAAAAATTTAAAGTAACCTGCCATGAACCTCTTCCACTGCATCTGTCAATAGACCAATGGTCTAGGTATGGGATGTTCTCTAGATATTCAACAGAATCACAAAACAATTATTTCTTTAAAGCTTATGCTGAACTTTTGTTACTTGTTTTCAAATTGATTGAGCAATGATTAAGCAGAAGGCTGTAGTATCCTTACCTACTAGAGCAGTGAGGACTATTCATACCCATATTCTCCATTCTTCCTTCCATCTTCTGTCTCGGGATAAAACTGTGTCTGAGACATTGTTACTGAAATTGTCACAGCCCAGACTTGGAAGCCTTAAAAGCTAGACTGGGCCACCAGTCTTCAGTAGGCCAATAAAAGACACAATTAATTGAGAAAAATCACTGAATTGAGAGTTTCACTCAATGAAACTCAATGACCACACTGGGAAGAGGAACAAAGCATTTCAGTGACCCTGTCCTCTCCTGGGATCTTTGCTATCCTATCATGAGATTTAGGTTTAAGTACCAAGCAAGAGGAATGCAGAGATAAGGAGATCTGGTGAAGCTTTGATCCCACCCGTCATCATTGCCTCCACTCCAGTCCCTCCTAAAAGTGAGCTAAAAAATTATCAGAAATGTATGAACTCTCCTCTTGAAAGACAAATTTCTTCTCAAGATGGCAGCAGTCTTCCGATTTTTCCTTCTCCCAGCCGGAAATTTCTGTGATAATTCCAAGTTTGTAGGAAGCTTTATTTTTTCTTTTTCTTTTTTAAAAATGTATTCTCCCACATATTGCACCTCAACTGCAGTTTCCCTCCCACGCTCCACCTCCCACCACTTCCATCCTCCCTCCCCTAACATCTCCCTCCCCACCTATTCATCCTCTGTTTTCCTTCAGAAAAGAGCAGCCCTCCTAGGAATATCAACAGAACATGGCATATCAAATTGTGATAAGATGAGTTACCTCCCCTTCTATTATGGCTGGACAAGACAATGGGAGTTTGCATTGCATTAGGTTCCTACCTTGCCCCTGAATTGGGCCGCCTCCTCAATTCTGGTTGCCTTTCCCAGTTTATGCTCTCCCTCCATCCTCTCCCAACCCGATCCTTCTTGATCCTGTCCCAACTCTACCAACAATATCTATTCTATTTTTCCTTCCAAGGGAGATCATGCATCTCCCCTTGAGCCCTCCTTTTACTTTAGCCTCTCTGGGTCTGTGGCATGGTTATCTTTTACTTAGCTGTTAATATGCACCTATTGTGACTACATACCATGTTTGTCTTCCTGGGTCTGGGTTACCTCACTGAGGAAAATTTTTTTTCTAGTCCCATCCATTTGCCTGCAAATTTCATGAAGTCATTTCTATTAATGGCTGAGTAATATCCCATTGTGTAAATATGCCGTATTTCCTTTATCCCTTCTTTGGATAGGGGACATCTAGGCTTTTCCAGTTTCTGACTATGAGAAATAAAGCTGTTATGAACATAGCTGAGCAAGTGTCTTTGCGGAAGGATGGAGCATCCTTTCGGTCTGTGCCAGGAATGATTCCAACACAATTCTTTACAGCCCTTGAACAATACTCAACTTCATGTTTAAAAAATAGCTAAAACAATCCTGTACAATAAAAAATTCCAGAGATATCACCATCCTTATTTCTACCTCTATTACAGAGCTACAGTAATAGAACTGAATGATATTGGCATAAAAACTGATAGGTTGATCAATGGAATAGAATTGAAGACCCAGATATAAACCCACACACTTGTGGACACCGATTTTGTTTTGTTGATAAAGAAGCCAAAATTATACAATGGGAAAAAAATGAAAGCATCTTTAAAACATGGCACTGCTCTAACAGGAACATTGTTTTAATATTCTCACAGCCAGAATGAGGGGCACAAGTGTCTCTTGTAAAACATCTCCATTCTTATCAGACTTTCCATTCAAATTAGAGAAACCCAGCCATAACCCAAGAGAAAAGAGGAGAGAAAGAATCCATGATTTTCCCCAAACAATCACTGTGAGGCTTAATAACACTACTGACAAACATTTCCTGCTATACACACCCAGAGCAGTGCCTCTCAACCTTCCTAATGTCACAACCCTTTAATACAGTTTCCCATGTTGTGGTGACCCCCAATCATAAAATTATTTTTCTGCCACTTCATAACCATAATTTCCCTATTGTTATGAGTCATAATGTAAATACCTTATATGCAGGAGATCTAAGATGGCAACCCCTTTAAGAGCTATAACCCACAGCCCCTATGAGCATTAGTAAAATCTTTCAAACTCAACTTGAGCACCCCGCTTCCTCTTGATTTCTGCCTATGGAGATGACATGAGACTGGTCAATAACCACTAATGTACAACTTATCGCAAATATTTAGACACAGTATTCCCTGATCTGAACTTTCTCAACTCACGTCTGGGACCATGGGGCTGCTATGGGTTGTGCTAGCTGGTTTTAACTGTCAAGTTAATACAGGCTAGAATCCCTAGGAAAAGGACAGTTAATGGTAAATTACTTGATAGTGTTGATGAATTGCCAAATCTGTGGGACATTATCTTGATTGTTAATTGGTGTGAAGATCCAGCTCATTGTCAGTGGGACAATTCTCCAGGCAGGAGTATCCTGAACATTATACGAGAGGAAACAGCTCACTAAGAGGAAGTAGCATGCATGTGTCTATTTCTCTCTGCCCTTGTCTGTGGATGTGCAAGTTCCTGCCATTAACTTTCCCTCTGTGATGGACTGTAACTCATTGTAAGGCAAATATGCCCTTTCTCTCCAAAGTTACTTTTTGTTAGGTATGTTAGCACAGAAACAGATATGAAGCCAGAACATGGGTGAAGTATGAACTGAACTAGAATCTCATTCACTAATCCTACTGACCTCCCTAGAGGGCTGAGATAAAAGGCTAGGAGTGTCTTAGGAAAAGGATATTTTCCCTTCCTCCAGGACAGCTAGCTTAGATCCACTCATCATTTCTAAATCAAATTGCCAAGAGACAAATATATGTAGATATAAAACCCAAGCTATGTTCTACCTTCCTAGACAAATATATATTTACAATTTAAAGTTATCTGTAAAATTTCTTAATAAATATGTCTAATCAATTTTATTCTAAAGAACTGAAAGTCAGCATAATGCTAAAGGAAACTGAAGTTAGCCTAAGTTATAGTGTAAAGTTAGTGAGTTTTCAATGTTTGAATGTATTTAAAGTAAAAATGTGATTAATAAATTGCTAAATATTTCTCCTATAAAAATGGTTTCTTGGAGCTTGGAGAGGGATCTGTGAGAACAGAGTGCTTGTTCTTGCACACATGAGGACCTGAGTGAATTCCCAGCACTCCTAGAAAAAGCCAGCATGGCTACACATACCAATAATCCAGAATGAGATGAGATGAGAGGCAAATCCAGATAGCTAACCCAGACAAAATGGCAAGCTTCCAGGTCACTGAGAGGTTCTGTCTCAAGGCAATAAAGCTACAGAGGGCTACAGAAAACATTAGCTGTCTTGCTCTGGCCTATGCTGTTAAGTACACAGAGTAGATATACCAGTGCATTCACACACATAAAACACAGAGCATGCACATGCACAAACACACACACACGTACACTACATACTTTTTTCTCGTCTTTATTTCATTATGCCTCTAATATTCAATATTTTCACACAATTTGGTGTTCTACTGACAGAAAATCCAAACTAAAAGAACTTTTCTTGAATTATAGACATTCTTAGTATTTTTAATTAATTGTAATTAATTAAAATGGGCCTCTTTTAACAGGGTGTGGTAGCACACACCTGTCATCCAGCACTCAGGGAGGCAGAGGCAGGTTGATCACTGTGAGTATGGGGAGAACCTGGTTTACAAAGCGAGTCCAAGACAGTCAAGGCTACACAGAGAAACCCTGTCTCAAAACACAGTAGCAATTGCAAGTATCAAAGAATACTTTAAGCAATATTTAGATCCAGAAATTCATCATTATTTTATGTCATGTTGAAATACGTTAATGTGATCACATGTAATAAAGTATCATTACAGAAGATACCATCTAATATTACAATTTTATCACTGAAAGCACAAAAACATGTCATACAATATTCTTGGTTCTATTTTATTTTATTTCCTTTTCTTGAAAATTGATTCCTTTCTCATATAATACATTCTGATTATAGTTTCCTCTTCCTCTACTCCTTCAAGTTCACCCCATTTCCCCTCTCATCTGCATCTACTTCCTATCCATCTCTCATTAGAAGAGACTTCTAAGAGATGACAATAAAATATAGCAAAATGAAATTTAATAATATAAAACAAAAACTATTACACTGAGGTTGGACAAGACAAATCCACAAAAGGAAAAAAGCCCAAGAGAAGGTACAATATTCAGAGACCCACTCATTTGCATCATGAATATCATTTAAAACACTAAACTGGAAGCCGTGATATATATGCAGAGGATCTGTTTCAAACTTGTACAGGCTCTGTGCATGCTGCTTTAGTCTCTGTGAGCTTTGCTCATGTTGATGTAAAGGGCCATGTTTTCTTGCTCTCCTTCATTCCTTCTGGTCCTTACATTCTTTCAGCCTTCTCTTTTGTGGAATTCCCCGAGCTCTGAGGAAAGGAAGTTGATGGAGACAACCCATTTAGAGCTGTATTCCAAGATTCTTCCTTTTCTTAGACTCGCATGTAGGCTTAGATTTTTTACCAAATCTACTTTATTTAAGGTTCTTAAATAACATTACCTTCCTTTCAACCCCTGAAATCTTAGGTAGGAGATTATTAGGGAAAATGGCTATAGACCTCTTTTATTTACTTCCTGCTTATTAAAGTCAATGGGTCTTTAGGTGATTACGAAAGTCAGTAGTAAGGATACCAGCAGACCAGTCCAAAGGCCAACACCAAGCAGCAACACAAAGTCAGTGAAAACCACAGACTCAGTTGGATCACCCCAAGAAGTTCTCTGGAATGTTTCTCTCTGTGAAGTCAAGTGACAAAGCACGAAGACCAGCGCAGTGGTGTCCATCCAAAGAGCAATGTCTCAGAGTGCATGGGCCTCTATATATCTCCTCTCCTCATGGATGTTCTCAGCTGGCCAAAGTCATGACCCTCACACAAGAGAGATCACAGCAAAATACCATGTGCCACCCCACAAGCCAACCTATAACAAAACATCATGTGCCCAGCTTGTAGCAAAACATCACATGACAAGACTGAGTCTTCAAGGAAACCAGGAACTTCTACTTCACCAGCATTATTTGGTTTTATCCTAAGTCTCTGGGCTATCTAGTCTCTGGTTCTTGGTTACCCAGGTCGCATCAGATATGTGTTCTAGCTCACGGAGTGGGCTTTCAATCAAATCAGATATTGTTTGGTTACTCCTACAAGCTTTGTGCTACCTGTGCCCTGGCATGTCTGTCAGGCAGGACACCACAGTGGACCAAAGAATTTGTGGTTTGTTTTTTATGTTTCTCTTTTGGTAGAATGTAATGTACATTCCTGTACCAAAGGTGCCATAATGCATGGGTGAAGGCTCTATGTGGGCCCTAGCCTGACATCTCCATGTTTAATGAGTTCTGTAGGTGTTTTCTTCAACAATGGCACCTTAACATCAGTTTGTGGATAGCAACCTATGCTCTCAACAACCTTTTCTCTTGACAACCTATTCATCCTGGGTTGTTTGGAGATTCTCATGAGACCCCTTTGGCTGATATCTCAATTAGATGTAACCCAGTTTTCTCCCCCCTATGCCCTTTCCCTAGTACCTCCACCCCTTCTATCCTACCGTAATTTATCAGGCCTCATCAAGGCTGGCTGCATCATCTTCCTCAGTGGCCTGTGCACAACCCCAGGGGGAGTTGATCAAAGAGCTGGCCACTGAGCTCATGTCAGAGACAGTCCCTGTTCCCCTTACTAGGGTACCCACTTGGACTCTTAGCAGCCAGTTTGAACATGGAGTGTAGGTCCTCTCCATGCATGGTCCTTGGTTGGAGTATCAGTCTCTGCAGGGCCCCCTGGGCCTGGGTATTTTGGCTCTGTTGTTCTCCTTGTGGAGTTCCTGTCCCTTCCATGTCTTTCTATCTCCCTTTTCTTCCATAAGGATTCCAGCAATCTACCCAAAGTCTGGCTATGAGATTCAGTGTCTCCTTCCATATCATGGTGGGTATAGTCTTTCAGAGGTCCTCTGTAGAAGGCTACTGTCCTGCTCCTTATCTTCTCTTGCTTCCAATGTTTGCCCTTCTGAATGAGGATTAAGCATATTCCCTAGGGTCCTCCTTGTTGTTTAGCTTTTTTTAGGGCTATAGATTCAAAGACCTGTTTTCAAATGATCCCTTCAACTAATGTGAAAGTATTTATCTAAATGAGGTGAAATGTACACTTTATAGATTCATCTAGTTTACAATGTATCAATATGCTCTAAATAGAACAGCTTTTTTATCCTTCTCTAAGCATTTCATATATTTCCAGGTATATGATGCATCATCCTATAAACATGTGACAAGTAGAGTAAGAAGAATGTGTGTGAATGTGTGTTTAAAACAGAGTTGCAAAAATCACATATTTTTCACAGTTAGTTTCTGAATGTCTTAATTTCTAGGCCAGTGATTTAACTTCAAGACTGGATTGTATTGCTTCTGATTCAGGTGTAATTTATTTTCCTAAAGATTCTTTATTGCTGCTGCGCCAATTCCCATCCAAATAATGCTTGCAAGCCAGTTAGTCTTGCCTGATTTCTGTGCCTAAGTGAATTCCCACTTCATGTTTTGTTATCGTATTTGATCTGAAGAACATAAGCTCTTCAAAGAGACTGACAGTGAGTTCATCTTACAGAGGCAAGCCAGGTGATCATTGACCCTGAGCTCTAGGCTTGGATTCCTCAATGCCTCCCATGAATCACCTGGAACCTGATAGAAGCCCATGGTTTTGCAGGGCAACAGTGGAGAGGTGATGAGAAAGTGGAGACCTGGAAGGCAAGCAGAACTTGGCAAGTGTTTTTTACCGTAACCACACACTAGCTCTGCCATATCTTAATAATACAGTGAGACATCAAACAGCATATAAGCCATTTTATGAATCATAAAATGCTGGAGCTTCAGGTCATAGTGATGTAGAGTAGGGATAACCTCTAACTGTTGTTCTGCCTCTACCACCACCTCCAGATAGCTTGGTACTTGGAATACTCCCCTCCAGTCAGCATTCTCTCCATGAAGATTGACTATCCATACAAGGTGGTCAGAGGACTAAGCAAATCTGTCATCCAACTGAAAGACCAGCATGTGTGGAAATCCCACTCATGTGACAGTTTGAGATGAGTGCTTCCACATCTCATTTCCAGGCATAGGCTCTGGATGTCTCTTGCTCAGGTTTGATATTATAAAGCCTTTCTAACTTCTCTGTCTCCCACACCAAGGAATCCTTGTGTAATCTAAAGCAAGAAAAATTTAAATACATTCTAAGGAAGTTACACCGGTCCATATCATGTTCCAGTTGTAGACTTCTCGAATCCACAGCTGTGGGAGACAGCTTTGGTTTTCCGTCTGTGGTCATGTGCTGTATCAGCTCTAGATTACCTAACATGAATGGTAATCTAATAAATTACCTTTGAATCCAAGTTTTCTCATTTGCCAAATTGGGGGCAGCAGGAGATATGGCAGAGTAAGATAATCATTTTGACATAGAATGGGCTGGAGAAACTTTGAGATTATTCCAAAGTACATTCAACTTTAAAAATTCAGAAATGGTCATCTAGGGTGAATCCCAGATGTCTGTATTTCTAGAACATCCCTTCGTGGTCAAAAGCAGCCAGACTTATAGTTGTTCAACAACATTATTTGGGCTTTCCCAAATCTAACACATAGTATATTTGAATATAGGAAAAGAGTATGGTTTAAATGATAGAAAATCCCAACCATTCTATTTTACCAATAAGAACTCAGGAACCAGATGCTGGGGTAAAAACAGGCTAGCTCAGAGAGACAGAGAAAGCACCCCACTGATCTTCCTTCTCAACTCAGGTCAAGATGGGAAAACAAAACAAAACAAAATGCTCACTAGTATAACTGACAGCCAAGGAAGATAAGGCCAAAACCCCAATCCTGAAGGTTTGCTAGTTCAAAGACCAAAATATCAGGAAACTGAGGAGCTGAAGCCTAAGCTAAAGCCAGAGCTTAAGCTAAAAGCTCCTTTTTCTTCTTCATGCAGTCTTAAATACAACTCAACTCAAAATCCTTCCTAAGCTTTAATCCTTGTCAGCTGTTTCTTGCTCTGCATCTTGAGCCAGAGTTGACTTTATTATATCTGGTATACAGAGAGTTCTTGGATTAAAGGTGTGTGCTAGGGCTGGGTGAGCCTCACCATAACCACCTGTTTACAATAAACAGAAAGTACTTGGACTAAAGGTGTGTATTAGGGCTCAACCAAACCAGACAATAAACAGGGTTTTACAGTTCACAATTTTGGGGTTCACAATAGGAGCAAATATCCTGCAACAGAAAAGGTTCCTTGGGAAGCCAGGAAAATATATAATCTGCCCAGAAGAAACCAAGGAAAGACTGAGTGATCTTTGAGAGAGTCAGAATTACATAGTAAACACTAGCTTAGCACTAGGTCTAAATGCCTTGTTCTCCTGGGCCTCATAAAATCATCACCTCTACAGGAAGAAACACTTCAGAAATGTGTGATTTTGGGAAGTATTACATCAAATGGCAGGCCAATTTATTTCTGTGCTCTGGCAGAATAAAAATCAAAAAGACCAGCAGGAATTCAAAGGACCTCTTTCTACAAAATTCATTCATACATTCATGAAATGTTTATTGGGTAATTTCTTATAGGTCATTCAACATAGAGTCACTCTACAAACACAAATGGAGTACAAGCTACCTATCAGGCATCTTTCCAGAAATGTGAAACCCATTAGTAAGCCTAATTGAGTGTCATATTATATTTCATAGAGTGTTAGAAAGGAGCATTCAGTGATGAGATCAGGCATTCAGTAGGGAACGGGTGTAGGTGGGATGATAGTATGCATGTTTGGACAGGGAAAGCCTCACTGAAAATAAATTTAAGCAAAGAGTCAATTGGGGAAATCAAAGGCGATGGGCATATGCTTAATAAACTTTCAGACAAAGGCAGCATGCATCAGAGTGATGGCCACATCAGTCAGTGAATCTAGATCATCACTCCCTCCCAGAACTCTATCATTTGATTAAAGAATCAATGCCCTAGTTCATATTCATTTGGAAGTGGAAAATAGCCTGTGCATGTGAGGCTCCAGTGTTTTGGGGAAGAACGGGGTCTATCAGCAAGACCCTTTAACCATTTTTGTGGTAGAGGGTCTAAAGGATGTCTTTTTTCAAGCAAAGTCCACAAAATAAAAGTTAAGCCATTGTAGAACTTTACAATCCAAAGGGCACATTCCTCAGTGAGTAGCTCCAGGGAGGAATGAGGACTAGGGCAGCAGAAGCCACCAAGCTCCTTTGCAGACTGTTTTGTGATTTCCCTTTTATCATTTTTGGACCAGTCCTCCTTCCAATTAGGGATCACAGCTGCTAAGAATAAAGTGATGTCTGTTCAGCTGGCAGAAGGCACAATGGCCTACTCACACCATCAATGGCAGTCATTGTTCAGAAAATATTGCCATTGAGATTTTTGAATGCTAATGGAATTAATTTCTCTTTCAATGTTGATTGTCACTCAGCTTCTCCTTTTTTTTTTTTAAGAACATGGGAGGAGGGTTTTTATTTTCGTTGAAGACCAAAAAACATTTTCCGAAAAAATATACAGATCAGAATTTTAAAACCACCAAGAACTTTCAGTATTATTTATTTTCCCAAATCATTGGTAGAAGAGAATGAAGACCCCAAAAAGCTGAGCCTCTTCATTTAGTAAGCACAATGATTTTCATGGTAAGTCAGAGCCAACCTCTTCTTCTCTCACCTAGCATAGTTTCCTGAATGCTATACCAGCAGAAATATTTCTGTTGGAGAGATATATAATTCTGTACTAGATTTCCTTTGCCATAAGCAGGTGTCAAACTTTTTTCTTAAGTACTCAAATAAAAGATTCAGATGTACTTCTGACAGCTTTCCTCTGGTTGAATCAATGCTACCTTTTCACACTCCAAGAAAGAAGGTCTTTACACATTGGACAGTCTGAAACCATCAAAGAAATGTGTTCCTTCAGATAGAAGCATGGCTCTAAAATCATGTATCTAGCTTCTGTAGACTTCATTTCTCAAGATCTAAAGATTCATGGATTCATCTCCTTTGGACAGCTGTCACACTGTCTTATAGCCTGGGTGACTCAAAAAAAAAAATAGACATTTTGTTCTCATAGTTGGCCACAAGAAAGTGTCCTTTTTGACAAAGAGAAAAAAGGTCTATTTCCATGAAGGCTCTTTTCTTATTCCGGCCCATTCACATGCCCTTATTTGGTAGAAAGAAAATGACTATTAATGAGAATACAAATCCCATCATGGAGGCATTACACATATGATCTCATGTAAACCTGCTCTCTAAGGCTCAATCATCAAACAGGACCACATTGGGGAGGATTTCAGTGGTTGGGGGAGGGGCAAGGAGGAGTGTATATGCAAGTGTGTGCATATATGTGTGTGTGTGGCTGATAACACCCCTATGCATGTGTACAAAGGCCAGAGGGGACATTAGGTGCCTTCTATACCACTTTGCCTTATTCCATTTGCATGGAATCTTTCAGTGGGAACAGAAAAGGCACAGAATTGTTGGGGTGTCTGTATTTGATGAAGACCTCACTTCAGGCAGGCTTAGATTGAGGGTGAGTAAGATCCTGGAAAACCTCCCAGCCACCAAAGTAGCCCTGAGCTTGTCGTCTTTGGGTTCTTGTCTTTTTAACTCAAAGAATAGAATTTATAGCCCACAGAGGGTGGGTTTTAGGAGTTTATAATAAATTCATAGGAGTTATCTTAAGAGAGAAGACAGAGTTTCTCTTTAGCAGGAGTAGGTCTCTGCAGACAAGGTACCGCTGAGCTGCTGCCAGGAACTTTTTAAAGGAATTATAGCAGAAACTGGGGTGAGGTATGAGGAGGAGGAAGATAACCTGACCACTTGGCCCAACCATCAGGTGTCCAGGTACCTGCTCTCGGGGTCAGTCCCATTTTCACTTTGAGCTTTCAAGCAAGAGATAAGAAACCAGGAAGAACTCTCATCTAGCACTCCTGGCCTCCAGCAAGGGCAGTCTGGGAATTGCTGTGTTGGGGTCGCTGACCCTCCCCTCCGACCAGTTTCTGTCTGTAGCTCCCCACAGCAAAACATAGTCCTTAACAAGTAGATCATTTGCTCATTCTAAAATTCTTCTAGGTATGCAAGCTGATTCCCTCATAAATGGCAGTATCTAAGGCACAGGAAAGTGACCCCAGTGTCTGAGGCCTGGAGGAGAAGGTCTGGGATTCAAGCTATTTGCTAACTGTGAAAGCTCTGACATGAAGGCCACATACAGATTAACTTAACTGAGCAGGAGGGAGAAGCAGTGAATCCTGAATGTAAACTGACCATGATGGCTTGGAGGAGTCCATATACTTGCAATGATGTCCACCTTCTGTCCTAAGCAACATAAATTGTCTCTGAAGGCCAGACACCTTATCTGCTGACACAAATTCCAGAACTATCAAAAGCAATAATTGAAATCATATCACTGGGTCAATCAGCCTGTGATTTTGACAGCTTCATCAAGAGATATATGGTCTCTGCTATCATTTTTGTCAAGGGCCAAGCAATTTCAGGATGATAAACTCAGATACATAAAGTTTACCTGAAGCTCACAGGAAAAATTCTAGCCAGGGACTGACCCTCTTTCAGGTTTAAAACTCTTTGTCTTGTTGTTTAGATTGCAAGAGAACATAAAAAGGAAAGAAAAGCCTAAAAACCTAAACAACAACAACAAAAAACCTTTTTTAATTCAATAAATTCTCTATAACATCATCTATCCTGGCGGAAACTGCAGGAGCCCAGGTCTCCCAGATTTATTCTCGTCCCTTGAAGGTGACACTGAGGCCTTAAACGCAAACACAGACTGAAATTAACCTCATAGGCAGCTTTGACTTAAGTTACTGAGATGTTTGCTTCAGCCCTCGCCTGATAAATTTACAGCCACACTCCCATTCCCAGGTAATAACCCCAATTCTACCCCATGGCGACCTTGAAGTGTTAGTTTGATTATGCCTTAGTCGGAGAGGTGTGCTCTGAGAGATGATGCAACCCTCAGATGTGATTTTAAGGGAACCGGCTTTTTCTGGGAGCCTGCAGGAAGACCATCAAGTTAGAAACACACTAAATGAAAAGAGGAAACTTTTAACACTGGCTGAAGCCAGAGGCCAAGGTGAGAAGGTGATCAATAGCTGAACTTCTTTTCAATTGCCTGGAAGTAATGTTTAGCATCACATTCTCATATATGAAAGGGTTTATGTTATTGTTTATTAAACTAATTTAATGTTTTTATTTCATTATTTTGTGTGCATGTATGTAGTATGTGTGTGTGTGCATGTGTCTATGTCTGGCAGATCACATTCATGTGTGTGCAAATAAAAAGGCCAGAAGGGGACATAGGGTATATTCTATTACTCTCTGCCTTATCTCCTCAGGTTCTTTCACTGAACCATTTTGGAGCCTGGCCAGCTACTGAGTCCCCAGGATTCTTCTGCCTGCAAACACTGAAGTTGCACATGTGATCACACCTGACTTTTATATGAATACTAGAGATTTAAATTAAGCCCTTCATGCTTGCACTTAATGAGACATCTCGCTATTCTCTCATTCCATATTATAAAGTTCCTTTTGTGCTGTTTTACATAAGCCATCTGTCAAAGAGCATGAGGCAGGCTCCAATAGGACTGGACACTCATGTAGCCCACACATAGGCAACAAATGTTGCAGTGTAGAGTTACACATTCGTTTGTTTACTGCCAGACTGGGAAACATGATGATCTGTATTCCTTTCTAGGGAAACATGATGATCTGTATTCCTTTCTACTCATCGCAAGGCCCCTCTGTGTCTTGTCCCCTTCTGTTTACCCATACTGTAAAAAGTGGCAGAAAATATGTCATCCCATGTGCGAATGAGATGATCAGTACCTCACATAGTTACATCATTTGCATTATGCATTTTGTAACTTCTGTCACTGTGAAGGTGACAAGTGATGTAAACAAACTAAAGAAAGGAAGGATTTATCTGGGCTCACAGCTTCTTAGGGCTTCAGACCTTCGGTGCCCAGCGCCATAAGACTAGACAGAAGATCAAAGCGATGTGGATGTATGTGGAATAAGCACTTCTTTGCCTTGTGGGTAACAGAAGAGAAAAGGGATGGCCGCACCCCGGTTGGCTTTTCTCCTTTTCTCTACTTTATTTCCTTGGCAGTTGGAGGCACAGAACACATTCATGGTAAGTCTTCCCCCACTACGTCATCCTGTCTGGGGAGATCTTCTTAGTTACCTCCAGCAGTGTGCTTTTACTAACCTCCTAGGCGCTTCTAAATGCAATCAGATTGAGAGAATTAACTATCATCCACTATGAAGACATCCCCAATGCCATGCTGTAGGCTGAGCAAACCTTATACGCACCACTGCTTTTCCTTTATTCCTCTTCCCCTCCTTCCTCTCCTCTCCTCCAGTAGTCAATAACTATTAAACTCCTTCAATGAAGTCAAGCTGACAGCAGAATCACTCACTGACTAGCAAGTCTGTGCTCACACTCCTATTCCAATAATCCTAAAATGATAATTTCATAGCACTCTCAAAAACTCAGTATCTTAGCTAACAGAGAGCTTTCGTTGGTCAACAGAGATAAACACATATGCTGTTTGTTTGTTTAATCATGTGAGCAACTGCATCAATATCACCCCCAACTCTTCTGCCCTTCCTGTGTCCCTCCTCCAGTGTTCATTGTCTTTTCATTGTTATTGTCACATAAATACACATATGCAAGTATGTACACATATACATGCACACATGTATAGATAATCTACTGAGTACATTTAAGCTTTGCTCATATGTACATGTGTCCAGAGCTGACCACTTGGGATTAAACAACGAATATGAGAGCTCATTCCTGGAAGATATCAGGATAAGTATTTAGAGTACAGTTAGAAATTGTACTGAGTTACAAAAATGGCAGTAGAAGTTTCTTCTCTTGGATCTATAAACTCTCCAACCATATGTACCAGGCATAAATTTCCATCTTCTGACTGGGCCTTAAGTCCAGTTAGACAGCTGTTGGTTCCTCGAGAGATATAATTGCCACTATTGCACCTCTGCGGGCATATTGCTGCTCCAGTCGCTGCTGTGATTTAGAGACCTTACCGCTTGGTAGGAATACTAGTTGCTTCTCCCCCTTGGTTACATAGCTTGCATAGTACCACTGAATATTGCGACAACCCATCCCCAGAGAAAAGGCACGCAGGCAGGTCAATTCCCTCTTGAGCCCTCGAAGTCCTATGTCCGAAGTCTGTGGTGTCTTCAGGAACAGTTTCATAACTTCAAGTTCTGGGGAAAAATGGAAATATCCTACATTGTCTTAAGAATTGCTTGAATTCTGATCAACAACTCAAAGGAAGGTTACCCATGCCTGATATTGAGATTTTAAAGATTATCTATATTTTTTAGTGGGGGGGGATTATCATCCCATGTGATATAACTTTATCAAAATTATTGATATATGTATCACATACACATATATAATCTATATTAAGTAAACATAAAGTAATCTTTGGTATTCTTAATTCCCCTTTCTTTTTCTCAATGTTTTCCTCCCTCCTCCCTCTCCAGAAAAAGTGTTCCCCCACTTTTCCCCATTTCTCTTTGAGTCTATTGTGGATCATGTAAGGTTTTGTCTTGTTTTGTTTTGTCTGCTAGTACCTCAGGGAGCAATGACATAAGGAAACAAATCGAGGTCAGTAAAAACCTGAAGTTGCATACAGAACAGCTCACTGAGTCCTTCAAGGAGACAGACAGAAATGGTGGTATAGGTTTAAAATCTTAGCATTAACATGCCAGAAGCAAGACCAAACATATCTGGTCGGCACATGGAGTTCAGTCCAGCCAATGCTACATAGGAAGACCCTATTTCAAATAACAACAGCAACAAAAAGAGACAGTAGCGTCACTCTTTTCTGCAGCAAGTCCATCACTCCCATAATACAGCTGTTGTCTTTTGTTTAAAGTAAAAATGAAGTCTTAACTCTAGACCTTAAATACATGACCCCAAGCAAGCCTCCTGACCTCTCCATTAAGGAAATAAAGATGCATACCCAGCTGCTTCATTGTAAGATTTGAATGAACCTTGTGTCTGAAGTCAACCAGCATTTTGTGACTAATGTTATTAGCAGGGCCCAGCAGTCTGTGGAAACGGAGAAGACAGTGGAGCAGGAAGAGAAAGGAGAAGCTACATAGCTTAGGAACTTTCAAATGTGGATTTGGAATTCAGGCACACATTTTTACGTTTAGTTCCTTTCATAAGGGAGAAACTTTGGACTTTTGCAGGGCATGCTGAAATAAAAGCTGCTTTTGCCAGATTTTAACAAATGTTATCTGAAGGAGAAAAGGAGAAAGAGAGAGAGAGAGGCAGGCAGACAGAAATAACAAAAAGAAAGATGGATAATAAAAAGGAAGGAAGAGAGAAAGGAAAGAAGGAAGGAAGGAAAGAAGGAAGGAAGGAAAGAAGGTAGACAGGGGCTAGGTAACTGTAGCCAATACCAACCAAAAGATTTTTGAAGATTTCAACACTGAAGTTACTGAAAGCATATGATTGGGGAAACATTTCTGCCCAGAAAAACATCTCTCATACCCACAAAACAAAACAAAACAAAAAAAGAGAAAAGAAGTATATGTTTATTACAGAAAAATGAAATAATAGACTATGAGAAAAATGTTCCCGCAACTGATTTCACAAGAGATCTGTGGAGCAGTGTTCTCAGATACATCTTTAAAATCAACCAGACAAAAATGTAGTTGAAATGTTTATATTCAATTAATAACTGACCAGTGTATCAAATACTTTACCAGGACGTGTGCATCAGCTCGTGTTTGGTCTCAGTATCCCTTGAAGTTATATCATTTGTTTGTCCATATGCTTGACTTTAACACAGGTCCTTAAGTGGTACAGGCTGACCATCCCTCTGCCTCTGCCTCCTGATGCTGAGGCTATAGGCTGTACCACCACACCCAGCTTGCCCCTTAGATTTTATCTAATTTCTTATAGCCCCGATTAAAGTAATGCTGGAGCATCTGAGCAGCACACGGCTTTCTTCATGTCCCTCCAGTTGTTCCGTGTTTTTCCTTCTTTCTCATCTCACTCTTCTCTAACTGGCTAGAGACAACAGTTACCAGGTTCAGCTGCTGCTATCTTCCCATAGGATCCTAAATGGGTAGTACTGTGGTTTCAACCAGTATCTGGTCAATTGATATTTACAGAATATGAAGAAAGCTTGGAAATGCTGGTGGAGGAAACAACAAACCAAGAGTCTCTTTGAAAACTCATATTAAATTTTTTTTCAGAAAAGAAAAAAAAAACAAATTTAACAAAACAAAAATAAATAGAAGCTAGCTAGATGATAGGTAGTAGGTAGATAGATAGATAGATAGATAGATAGATAGATAGATAGATAGATAGATAGACAGACAGACAGATAAATGATAAAGCTAGGCATGGTGGCCCACATCTATAATACTAGAACTCAGGATCACCACATTAAAAATCAATCTGGAATTTTCTTGGAAAATTGGTAATAGTTCTGCCTCAAGACCTGTACTTCTCCTGGGAATATACTCAAAAGATGCTCCACCACACTAATAAGGACATTTGCTCAACTATGTTAATAGGAGCTCTCTCTGTAATAGTCAGAATCTGGAAACAACCCAGATATCTTCTGAATGAAGAATGGATAATGAAAATGTGGTGCATTTACATAATGGAATACTATTCAGCTATTAAAATAGGGAAATCATGAAATTTGCAAGGAAATGGATGGAACTAGAAAAGATCATTATCAGTGAATAACACAGACCCAGAAGGACACACATGGTATGTACTCACTTATAAGTAGATATTAGCCAGTTAGTACAGGATAACCGTGCTACAATCCACAAATCCAAGGAAGCTAAGTAACAAGGAGGGCCCAGCGGAGTATGCTGAAGTCTCACTCAGAAGGGGGAATAAAATAGACATCAAAACTGGATGGAGAGAGAATGGGGTGGGAGAGAGGGTGGGGATCAGCAATGGGGAGAGCTGGTGTGGGATGTGAGAGGGCTGGGATAGAGAAGGAAAACGGACAAGCTGGAGACTCGGGACAGGGCAGGCTCCTGGGATGATATGGAGGTGACTCGAGATGAGACTCCTAGCAGCAGGGGATATAAAGACTGAAGTGGCCACTTCCCAGAGTCAGGCAGGACTTCAGGTGGAGTGAGCAGACACCAACCCACCCATAAAACCTTCAACCCAAAATTTTCCCTGTCTACAAGATATGCAGGGACAAAGATAGAGGAGAGATTGGGGAAATGGTCAACCAATGACTGCCTCAGCTGGAGACCCACTCCATGGGAGAGAGCCAACCCCTGGCACTATTAATGATACTATTAATGCTATGCTTGCAGACAGGAGGCTAGTGTAAGTTTCCTCTTAGATGCTTCACCCAGCAGCAGATCAAAGCAGATGCTGAGACCCACAGCTAAAAAGAGCTTAGGGAATCTTGTGCAAGAGTTGGGAGAAAGATAGAGGGACCCAGAAGGGACAAGAACCCCTACAAAAAGATGAATAGGGTCAAGTAACATAGGTCCCTGAGGGCTCACAGAGACTGAACCCCTAAACAAAGAGCAAGCATGAGGTGGACCTAGGCCCCCTACACATATGTAGCTGATGGGCATGATCTTCATTGAGGGGCCCCTAGCAATTGGAGCAAGGGTTATCTCTGACATGGTCACAGTTGCCTGCTTTTGGATCCCTTTCCCCCTAGCTGGGCTGCCTTGTCTGGCCTCAGTGGAAGAGGCTGCACTTAGTCCTGTTGCGATTTGATATGTTGGGATAGGTTGTTACAGAGGGGCCTCCCCTTTTCTGAGAAGAAAGTGAGTAGGGAAATGGGGGAACAAGGTGGGTGGGTGGGACTAGGAGGAGAGGAAGGACCAGGGTTCGATCAGTATGTAAATTGATTGATTGATTGAATGAATGAATGAACAAATAAATAAGAAAAAGGAAAGGAAAAGAAAAAACAAATCCAAAACAATTTAAAAATGAGTAGATGATAGATAGATAGATAGATAGATAGATAGATAGATAGATAGATAGATAGATAGATAGATAGATAGATATTAAAGCCAGGTGTGTTAGCTCATATTTTTAATCCTAGCACTCAGGAAGCAATGAGGAATATCTCTGAGGTCTCTGGGTCCAAGGCCAGCCTGGGTTACAGAGTGAGCTCCAGGACAGCTAGGATTACACAGTGAAACTAAGCTTGTGTCTCAAAAAAACAAACAAAAAAATTAACATTTCAGCTTCTCTCTGCTTCTGGACAAGGTAGAGATGAAGAAGGTCTCTTCTACTAGCCCGTGGATACCATTAGCCTCAGATTTAGCAGATTATGAATAAAACAGATAAACAATAATTGTAAGCCCTGCAGCAATTTTTCTTTTACTTCAGCAGGCAGCCTGTAAGGATCTGTCACTGTTGCTTCCTTCTTCTTACAATACCTTTCTTTTACAGAACCATGCCTTCCCTCCTTCTTAGTCCACACAAAGTAAAACTGTTGAAAGTCATTTGCCCTACTCATGGGAAATTCAGGTCCAGCAAGCTCTATCTTTGGGTTAAATTGATGAGTTGAGAAACAGTTATGATGTCAGTGGTCAGTAAGCTGTTGACCCTTAGGGCTTCTGCTGATACTTAGAAAGAGGAGCTTTGTTCTTTGTGGTCATGAGCAGTAGTTCTGTGTGTGAGATATGGGGAGGAGTTCTGGTGCTCATGTCAACCATTCTCCTAGAAGTGGGAATGAACCTAAAAATGGGCAAAGCAGGGCCAAGACAAAGGGAATTAAGAAGTATTGTGATCGCTGCATCTACACTACTGGATCTGACTTCCAGACTCCATGAACACTATGTGAATCAGAAAGAGCACTGTTCCCATGTGGGAGTCTGAGTTAAGGCAGGCAAACTTGACTGTCATCAATCTTGGGATGTCTAATTTACTCTCACCTCCTAATACTGGAGAGTCAGGGATTTACATACTGGCCTCAGTTATGAGCTTCTGGGTTTTGTAAACCCATTTTCCTCCTAGCCAATGGTACATCAAGCCCTGTAGATGTCTAAGACAGAAAACACACACACACACACACACACAACTTTTCTCAGAACTACCATACCCACTCACCGTCTTATTGTTCTTGGCACATGCTTTCTTATTTCTTTCCTTCAAAATGATGTTGTCCTTACATTAACTAGCATTGCAAGTGTTTTTAAAGAGATTTTCAAATTGCCTATTCTAGCCATGTTCCTAGTAAAATAAAGATTTAACAAGCATTTTAAAAATATGTTTTCCACAGTAAAATGCAAGTTGTCTTCATTCTGGCACAAACAACTCTTTAAAATCTGTGCTGTAAGTGGTATTATCACTGACAAAGGACAAATACAATTTTCCAGCTGACCGTTTTTTTTTTCCCAGAATGCTTCTGTTAGACTAAAAGTCTAAGAGCAATGAGAGCATATTTTTGTTTGAGCCTTCTGAGTCATATTAATTAGTCAATGTTTTTAAAGTGCTTTTGAGATGAAATCATTATTCATCAGCAAACCCAACTTGGTTTTATTTTGTATGTGTGTGTATAATGATGGCCCACCTGCCATGAAAGAGCAACTTCACCTTTGCATTAATAACTAACAACAGCATATGTGGGTATCCTACTTATTAATCCATAAATTAAAACTTCATAGATAAGAGCTATATACTCTTACAATACCAATGAAAATTTGCTGCAATAGAAGGAGCATATTTTGGCAGTGCTAAGAGCCTCCTGCAAATAGAACGGTGCTTGTGTGGGAGCCAAAAGTTGAAACCCATTGTTTTCGCACCATTGTTTCTGTCCATGAGAAATATTTTTATATGTATTAACAGTGTACACGTTTATTGGAATTTTGTGTTCTCAGCACCTGCCTTATGAATGTTATTTTACACTATTTATATTTTGTTTCTGTGCAAAGAGAATGATTAAATCGCATGTTTTAGTACTTAATAAAAATTGACTTTGAAAAGCATGTATTTAGAAAGACTATCAAAAGATGGGAGATATTTCTTAGATGCTTTTCTGGCATTAAAGAGAATATTATGGTCTCTATAATGTTATCCAAATAGTGCTCGGTTTTTTAAAAATTATATCCAGGCAGTATTACACTGGAGATCAGATATCTGATATGGCATCTGAAGTGACTTATTTTTCCCCTGTGACTAAAGTGAATCCTTAAAAATCTTCTCTACAGAATCAAAGGTGTTTGGAAAGCGACACTAATAGCCTTCTCATCCCAGAAGACAGAAAGGACATAAAAATCTAGCAGAGAGCCAAGTACTGTACGGCTCTTTTACCTTAAATCTAAAAATAAACTGTTTCATGACACTTGTTTGAGAAGAGTTGGTCAAAAAAAGAATATTCTCGAAATAAATGTAATCCAAATATCTCTTTTTTAAAAAAGTTACCTTTGAAGCTTTTGTTCTATAATAAAATAGCCTATATGGGAGCAATTTGCTAGTGGCAGACATTTGTAGATACCAGGTTGTCTTTCCTCTAGACCATGGTGTCCTTGCTGGCGGGAAGTACTCATTTGTTAAAATGGCATCCCAAGGTCAAAACAGCAGAGAGAGCATTGAAAATCACCTAAATTATTGTCAACAACCAGATTGTTCTGAGATAATCTATCTGGTTCATTGCTAAACCAACAGCTAAATATTTCAAAAATCTGCTAATCTATAATGTTGAGAATTGGCTTTTGAATAAAAGTGGTTTTTGTTTCTTTGTTTTATACACCTTTATTTCATTTGTAATTAAATGCATGTGTATGAGTGGGTGCATGTGAATACGGGCACCCAAGAAGTCCAGAAGAGGGTGTTGGATCTCCAGAAGCTGAAGTTAAAGGAAGTTTCAAGCAGCCCGATTTGGGTGTTGGGAACTGAACTTGGGTCCTCTGTAAGAGCAGTGAACACTCTTAACTGCTGATCCATCTCTCTAGACCCCTAAAAGTCTGATTCATTTTCAGATATTAACCATATTGACTTGTAGGTTGTTATACTATCAAAATTCCTGTCTATCATGTATCCTCTATGTCAAAGTTAGCATTTAAAATCAACATGCAATGAACTATCTGACATCAAGAAAGGTCATTGTGTGCATTTAAGGGGCTGTTGGTATGTCTGTAACTTAAGACTTGTATGTCATGTATCTTACTAGTTGTAAACAAGTCAAAGATAAACAAATTACATCTTAATAATCCCAAGATTGAAAATAAGTTATCATGTCACTCTGCAGGTATAAGAGGGTACTAAGTACTGTGATAAGACACTGTTCTCAGTGCCTTGCTGACAAAAAAAGGGGGGGGTGGAAGTAATCTGCTTAAAGAAGGCAATCAGAGCAGGTGGTTTCTTCCTTCCTTCCTTCCTTTCCCTCCCTCCCTCCCTCTCTCCTTCCCTCCCTCCCTTCCTTCCTTCAGTCATCAGTTTATTATCCTGTCGCCAGGCTAACGTAACTCACAAAAGCAACTTAAGGGGGAAGGATTCACTTCAGCTCACAGTTCAAGACACAGTTCATCAGTAAAATCAGTGTAGCTGGTCATAGCACATCCACAATCAGGAAGCAGAGAAAGAGGAATGCATGTTGCTGCTCTGCTCCCTGTTTTCACTTACAAGGTCAAGTATAGGTGGCAAGGGAAAGCTACCAGCAACAATGGGCAGGTCTTGCCACCTCAGCACAATCAAGGTAATCCCTCACAGATAAACCTGGAGGCACATCTTCCAGACAATTCCAGATTTCTGTCAATATGGTAATTAATCTAACCATTACAGTTCCTTTCTTTCCTCTACATTAACCCACCCTGTTTAATTCGTGATCCTTCTGGCATTAGCCTCCTAAGTGCTTGGATTTCAGACTACAATATCATGCCCAGTCATGTTTTCAGGAAGACAGGAGAGTTCTTCCGACACACAAGGAGAATGATGAGCATCCCAGCAGAGGAATGAAACAGGGTTAGAAAGACAGTGAATGTTCTATATGACGGGAGCATTGAGCACACACAGGGGACAGTGAGAATTGAGGACCAAAGTGAATATGTACACACACATATCTATATTTGAATATTCAATCTTTAAGTATATGTACTTAAAGATCAAATTATGATCTTTAGAATTGTACATTATTTGAAAAAGTACTACACACTTAATGACTAAGAATAACATTAATTTATTCTTTCACTTGTCCTGTGACTTGAAAGACTGGACTTAGCTTAACTGGATCCTCTGCTCAGAGTCTAACAGAAACTCAGGGTACTAGTTTTCTTCATTACTATTTCAAGGCTTAAGGGAGAACTTACTTTCAGGATCCCCCTCTTTGACAGAATAAACATTCTTGTGGTTATATGAGTGAAGATTCCAGCTAGCTTTTAACTGGCTTTTTGATAGGCAAATACCTCCTAAATGCTACCCACAATTCCTTTCTACCTGGTTTCCTGTTTAGAAAGCTGACAGTATGACAGACTTCTCTTTCAAAGCCAGAAGAGTCTATCTAGTTGGTAAATATACAAGCTTAGAAATGGAGCAACAACAACCCATCACAGTTATTAATGTCTACTGGTTATGAGAAAGTTACAAGTTTTGTCTATATTCAGAGGAAGGGAATTGTGTAGGAATGTGACTCAATCGTGGGAAAGTGGTCAATGTGTGTGAACTTTGACCTCAGAAAGCTATGGGAGTTCTCAGTGTACTCAAACAAGACATGCTCAATAATTATTATCACTTTATAGCTTTCTAATTGCTTATGTTAAACAGATAGAGGCAAATACTTTCTAAGAGGACTGGCCTTATAATAAAACTCCATGATTCATAGATCATATGAAACAGTGAGGAGATATGGTCCTAGCTTTTTTTTTTTTTTCCTTACACCAGTTCTTGAAGAAGCTGTTTCGGGTGTGTAATTTATTTGGGGGCTCTTTGACAAAAACTGGGTGGTTAGACTTGCATGCTGTTCTGCCTGAGTCTTCTATTCCATTGATTTACATGTCTATTTATTTCAAAATGAACTTATTCTTTGACAATATCATCCATGTATATGACATATTCTAGTGAAACTAATCCCTCTACCCTCTCTTCTCTTTCTCCACTGCCCCAACCTCTTCCAAAAAAAAAAAAAAAAGAGAGAGAGAGTCTCCATTCTACTTTCACATATTTTAGTTTGTTTTGCTTTGTGACCCTTTGAGATTAAGCAGAGCCACTGGCATGAGCATGGGTGTGAAGCTACCCACTGGAGCATGAAAGACTCTCTAGCGGCTACATCACTGAAGAAAATGACTTTCTCTCCTCCAGCTGCCCTTAAGAACCTTTATCTTCCCTAGGCAGGGCCCCACAAGCCCTTCCTATAATCTATGACTGAATGTTTACTGACTTAGACTTGTACAGGCAACTACAGCTGTTATAGATTCATGAGGGTCATGGCTATAGAATGCCCACAAGACAATGTTCCTTGGCCCTCCTCCATATGGCTTGGCTCTTACGTTCTTTCTGCCCCTCTTTGTTGATGTTTTCTGATCCTTGGAAGAGATGATGTAAGTGTGGGTGCACAGATTTGTTTTGTGTCAGAACACCATTGTATTTGTTATTATGGCTATATAGTATAACTTGAAATCAGATTCATTTATATTTATTATTATTATTATTATTTTACTAAGAGTTATTTTGGCTATCCAAAGTTTTCCTGTTATTCCACATAAATTTTAATATTTTCTCTATTTCTTTGAAGAATAACACTGAGATTTTGAATGGAATTGCTTTGAATCTATAGATGGCTTTGATGTTTATACTCAGAGAATGCTGTGTAGATTGTGGGCTTCTTGTTTCTGCATCTTTGTTTCTACAATCTTGCTACCCATAATTTACAGAACATGTCCCATACAGCAGAAGAAGAAACAGAAATTTTACCTAATGCCTATTCTAACTGTATATAAGTTCAATAAATTGTATAAACTTCGGGTCTCGTTAATTTTGGCATGTAATATTTTAATTTATTTGCAAACTTTTAATTTAATACAGCTAATAAAATTCTTAAAAATTAGACTTTTTCTCCAAGTGCTGGTATTCTTATGATTAGATTTTGGTAGTCCACCAGCTAAGCATAAAAATATGGTCTCTTCTCTGCTTTTAAGGTTGAAGTGAGAGGGTCCAAGATAGCAGTGACCAGTGTGCACCATATGCGAGGGCCACAGCATCCAAAAGTCCTAAATTGATAAGTGGAGCGGCAGCTGAAGCCAGAACAATCACATTGAGGCTTTCTGGGCAAGAGAGGACAACCCATGAGCTAGGACAGTTTGGTTCCTCGTCACCCATAGATGTCTCTGGGGGACTGAGAGTGGAGAATATTCACACCCCCAGCACTTCCCTTTCCCCAAGCATGGGCCTCCCTGCTGGGCTGACACCCAGTGCATGAGCTGAAACAGAGCAGGCAGGCCTCTCAGAGCTGCAACTCCTGCTGGGTAGCAGTTAGCCTCCCTGCTTTATGACTGAGACTACAGAGGCAGCTACCCCAAGTACAGGCCTCCCTGCCCAGTGGCCAAACAGTGGACATCACTGAGCTGACATATCTCCTACACTCTCTTTTGCCCCTAAGGGCACAAATCTGAGAGTAGTGAACACAGGGAACCCCTGTTTTTTCCAATTAGGCCTGCAAGTGAGTGAGTGCGCCCTCAAGTGAGTGCTTGCAGAGCCCCAGATACAGGGTCCCTTTACTCTAGCAGACAGATATCAGATCCTTCCCACCAACAGACCCACTGTAGGCAACATAGGGATTCTTGGAACAGCATTTTCAATATTCAAGCCCCTGTTCTGTGGGTCTAGCAGTGGAATCCAGGCAAACAATACTTGGAGCCCAAACTGATCTGAATACCAGGAGGACAGTAAGAGAGGCCTGTAAGCCACTGAGGTACTCAGGGCACCTGCACATTCGTATTGCTCCCTTGAAGAGTACCAGCACCCACACCTTCTCCCACGCTTAAGCTCCTCCACCCTTCCAGGTATCTACAAGCTCTTGGCACCCTTTCTCTCAACGCACACTGCCAGGAACATGCCTGTGCTTGCGCATATGCACCTGTGACCTTCCTCCCTTAGCTACAGCTGAAAACTAACATCCACTCTCGAACCAGTGGACCTCTCTCATATTCCTGAAGAATACTCCAGACACCAGAGACAGACTGACCCAATCTGAATTACAGACTCCAGGAACAAACAGTGAAGGTCACAGATAAACAGATGTCGACATAAGAACACATCCAACAAAAATCAGGACATCATGGCTTCACCAGCAACCCTCAAAATCAATGGCTATTTTAATTCATCAGAAACATAGGAAATTATTTTAAAGCTATGCTTATCCACTTATTAGAGGCAAATGAAGAGGAAATGAACAAAGCTCTCAAAGAAACACAGGCAAATACAGCTAAACAAATAGAGGTACAGGTAAAGGCAGAAGTAGAGGCACAGAGAGAGGAAAAGAACAAAGCTCTCAAAGAAATACAGGCTGGAAAAATACAGGCTCAGGGGTTAACAACACTCACTGTTCTTCCAAATGTCCTGTGTTCAATTCCCAGCAACCACATGGTGGCTCATAACCATCTATAGTAAGTTCTGGTTTTCAGGCAGAATATTGTATAAAAAATAAATCTTTGAAAAATAAATACAGGCAACTACAAACAAATAGAGGCACAAGAAGTGGCATATAGAAGGAAACAAACAAAAAATAGAGGACACTATGGAAAGACAGGAATCTGTATTCAAACAGATGAAGGAAATGGTGCAAGACATGAAAACGGAATTAGAATCAATAAAGAAAACACAGAGAAAACCCTGGAGCTGGAGAACTTAAAGACAAGATCAGGAACCACAAAGATAAGCATCACCAACAGAATACAAGAGATGGGAGAGAGAATCTCAGGTGCTGAAACTGTGCATCTCTCAATGAAAAAGTAAAATCGGAAAAGCTCCAAACACAAAACATCCAAGAAATCAAGGATGTCATGAAAAGATGATATCTAAGAATAATAGGAATAGACGAAAAAGAAGACTCCAGACACCAAGGTCCAGAAAATATTTTCAAGAAAATCTTGGAAGAAAATTTTCCCAAATTAAAGAAAGAGATATCCATTAACATACAAGAGGCCTACAGAACAGCAAATAGACTAGACCAGAAAAGAAACTCCTCATGTCACATAATAGTCAAAACACTAAGTCTACAGGACAAAGAAAAAATATTAAAATCAGCAAGGGAAAAAGGCCAAGTAACATATAAAGGTAGAGCTATCTAGAACTCCTGCTCAGATGTAGCTCATGGCAGCTCAGTATCCAAGTAGGTTCCCTACCAAGGGGATCAGGGACTCTCTCTGACATGAACTCAGTGGCAGGCTCTTTGACCCCTGAGGGGGGAACAGCCTTGCCAGGCCACAGAGGAGGGCAATGCAGCCAGTCCTGATGAGACCTGATAAGCTAGGATCAGATGGAAAGGGAGGAGGACCTCCCCTATCAGTGGACCTGGAGAGGAGAATGGGAGGAGATGAGGAAAGGAGGGTAGGATTGGGAGGGTATAGGGAAGGGCTACAGCTGGGATACAAAATGAATAAACCATAATTAATATGAAAAATTAAAATTTAATTTAAAAATGAATCACACCAGACTTCTCAACAGAAACTATGAAAGCCAGAAGGAACTGGGCAGAGGTCATGCAGACTCAAAGGGACCACAGAGACCACATATGCCAACCAAGACTACTACTCCCAGCAAAGCTCTCAATCAATATATAGAGAGAAAACAAAATATTCCATGACAAAACTAAACTTAACAGTAACTATACAGCCATCCCTACAGACGATACTAAAAGGAAAACTCCATTCCAATGAAATCAACCACACAAAAGAAAAAACAGGACATAGATAACTTCACAACCAGGAATTAAAAGAAAACAAGTATTGAAACACAGTAACACCACCAACTCCACAATAAAAGGAATTAACAGTCATTGGTCACTATTATCTATCAGCATCAATGAATTCAACTCTCTAATAGAAAGACACAGATTAACTGAGTGGTTGCAGAAACATGATCCAATATCCTGCAGCAACCAAGAAACACATCTATGCATCAAAGATAAACTCTACCTTAGAATAAAGGGCTGGAAAAATGTGTTTCAAGCAAATGGACCCAGAAAACAAGCTGGGGTAGTGAACCTAGTATCTAATAAAATAGACTTTCAACCAAAATTAATCAAAAAAGATGAGGAGGGGCACTTCCTTCTCATCAAAGGAAAATTCCAACAGGAGGACATCACAACCCTGAACATCTATGCCCCAAATACAAGACCACCTACATTTGTAAATGAAACATTATTAAAGCTGAAATCTCACATAGATCCCAACACCTTAATAGTGGGAGACTTCAACACTCCACTCTCACAAAGGGACAGATCATCCAGTCAGAAGCAAAACAGGGAAACAAGGGAACTCACAGAGACCCTAAATCAAATAGACCTAATAGATGTCTACAGAACTTTTCCCTCAAACTCAAATGAGTGTACCTTCTTTTCAGCACCACATAGATCCTTCTCAAAAATTTTCCATATAGTCTGACACAAAGCAAGCCTCAACAGATACAAAAAGACTGTAATATTCCCTTGTAGCCTATCAGACCACCATAGCCTAAAACTAGACTTCAACAACAACAGAAATAGCAAAAAGCCTACATCCACATGGAAACTAAACAACTCTACTCAATGACATCTTGGTCAGGGAAGAAATGAAAAAAGAAATTAGAGACTTCCTAAAATTCAATGAAAATGAAGGCACAACTTACACAAACTTATCAGACACAATGAAAACAGTGCTAAGAAGAAAGATCATAGCACTAAGTGCCTCCAGAAAGAGGTTGGAGACATCTCATACAAGCAACCTAACAAAACACCTAAAAGCCCTAGGGAAAAAAAAAAGAAACAGACACACCCAAGAGGAGTAGATGGTTGGAAATAATAAAACTCAGAGCTGAAATCAATGAATTAAAAACAATGAAAACAATTCAAAAAATCAATGAGACCCAGAGCTGGTTCTTTGAGAAAAATCAACAAGATAAACAAACCCTTAACCAAACTAACTAAAAGGTAAAGAGAAACCATTCAAATCAGCAAAATCAGAAATGAAAAGGGGACATAACGATAGACACTGAAGAAATCTAAACAATCAGTAGGTCTTACTACAAAAACCTATATGCCACAAAATTTGAAAATCTAAATGAAATGGACAATTTTCTTGATAGATTACATTTACCAAAATTAAGTCCAGATCAGGTAAATACATTAAATAGTTCAATATCACCCAAGAAAATAGAAGTAGTCATCAAAAGTATCCCTTCCATAAAAAACCCAGGGCCAGAGAGTTTCAGCATGGAATTCTATCAGACCTTCAAAGAAGAGCTAACTCCAATTCTCGTCAAGCTATTCCACAAAAATAGAAGCAGAAGAAACACTACCAAACTCATTCTATGAAGCTGCAGTCACTCTGATATCTAAACCACACAAAGACCCATCAAAAAAAAAAGAGAACTTCAGACCCATCTCTCTTATGAATACCAATGCAAAAATACTCAATAACATACTTCCAAACCAAATACAAGAACACATCAAAGATTTCATCCTCTGTGACCAAGTAGGCTTCATCCCAGGTATGTAGGGGTGGTTCAAGATACAGAAATCCATCAATGTAATCCAACATATAAAGAAACTTTAGGAGAAAAACCACATGATCATCTCCTTACATGCCAAAAAAGCATATGACAAAATCCAACACCCATTCATGTTTAAAGTCTTGGATAGATCAGGGATACAAGGCACACACCTAAACATAGTAAAGACAATATACAGCAAGCCTATAGCCAACATCAAACTTAATGAAGAGAAACTTAAATCAATCCCACTGAAATCAGGGACAAGGCAAGGCTGCCCAATCTCTCTGTATCTCTTTAACATAGTACCTGAAGTCCTAGCTAAAGCAATAAGTAACTGAAGGAGATCAAGGGGATACAGATCAGAAAGGAAGAAGTCAAAGTATCACATCTTGCAGATGAGAACTGCTTCAGCTGATAAACACCTTCAGCAAAGTGACTGGATATAAAATTAACTCAAAAAAAAAAAAAAAACTCAGTAGCCCTCCTGCATATGAAAGACAAAAGGGCTGAAAAAGAAATTAGGGAAACACCCTTTACAATAGCCACTAATAACATGAAATACCTTGGTATGACTCTAACCAACCAAGTGAAAGACCTGTTTGAAAAAAAACTTGAAGTCTCTGAAGAAAGAAATCAAGGAAGATATCAGAAGACAGAAAGATCTCCCATGCTCATGGATGGGTAAGGTTAACATAGTGAAAATGGCCATCCAGCCAGAAGCAATCTACAGATTCAATGCAATTCCCATCAAAATACCAACACAATTGTTTACAGATCTTGAAAGAAAAGCTCTCAATTTTATATGGAAAAACAAAAAACCCAGAATTGCTAAAAAAATCCTGTACAACAACAGATCATCTGGAGGTATCTCCATTACTTATCTCAAGCTGTACTACAAAGCAATAGTAATAAAAACAGCATGGTACTGGTATAGAAAAAGAATGGTGGATCAATGGAATCGAATAGAAGACCCAGAAATAAACCCACACACCTTTGGATACTTGATTTTTGACAAAGAAGCCAAAACCATACAATGGAAAAAGACAGCATCTTCAACAAATGGTGCTGGTCTAACTGGATATCTGTATGCAGAAAAATGAAAATAGATCCATATTTATCACCGTGCACAAAGCTAAAGTCCAAGTGG
>CM053752.1:42020965-42056573 GCA_028658305.1 Pachyuromys duprasi
CTTTAATGCATCTTGAGAGGGAGAGCATAAGCTTACAACGAGTAGAGACGGAGACCCTGAGCGGCAGAAACCCAGCCCTTATATAGAAAACTATCCTCCGCTTAGGATGTGTCAGCCTCTGATTGGCTGTTACTCATCAGGCGGGATGACACCACGGGAGAGGCAGAGCACAATGAGTGGAAATTTCCTTCGCACATGCACAGCTTTCTTGTTTATCGGTTTGGGACACAGGATATCAGCGCCATCTTGTAATGGCGAATGTGAGTGCGGCCCCTCACAAGCCTTGAAATCTAAGCCCACAGTAATCTTTTGGTCCTTTGTGATTTCAGGTGGTTCACATCTTGTCATTGATGGGGTCTGGAACCACTTACTAAGACAAGGAACCTTCTTTTTTATTTTTAATTTTTATTTATATATTTATTTATTACAATTTATTCACTTTGTATCCTTGCCACAGCCACCTCCCTCCTTGCCTCCCAGTCCCACCCACCCTCCCTCTTCTCTCCCTATGCCCTTTCCCTACTCCTCTGATAGGACCATGCATAAGAGGACCTAGACACTCTGTTCAAAGAAAGCCCATCAGTTGCTCAAGTTCCTTAGTCATAATTTCTTTTTATTTTTAAAATATTTTTATTAGTTACATAATCCCTGCATAGATGTAGTCCATGGCAGCTAAGTGTGGATCACCTAGTAAGGGGAACAGGGACTGTCTCTGACATGAACTGGCTCTTTGATCACCTCCTCCTTAGGAGGTAGCAGCCTTACCAGGCCACAGAGGAAGACAATGCAGCCAGTCTTGATAGGCTAAGGTCAGAGGGAAGGGGAGGAGAACAGGTCCTATCAATGGACTGTGGGATTTGAAGGGGACGTGGGAGGGGACTACCACTGGGATACAATGTGAATAAATCGTAATTAAAGGGAACCTTTACATAGGCCCCACCCCATGTACTCACTTTGAACCTTAACATGCATAGGTTCCACAGCAGTTCCACAGCCACAAATAACAAATATCTATCTCTCTTGATTCAGAGACATAAAAATCTCTCTCCTTTCCCCTACTGTGGGGACCCTTTTCTTTGCCCATAAAAGTTTTCTCCTTGAAAATCATCTTTAAAAGACAAAAAAGATTCAATGTCTTTAGGGTGATTTTCCCTAAGGCTTTGGATCCTGTCAGGTACAGAAGGCAAGATTCGGTACAAGAGAGGACAATGGAATACAGAAAGTGAAAACAGAAACTGAACAAATAGTGTGAAACACAAAAATGTAGTAGCTTTATAAAAATGTTCTGAGTCGTACTAGAGCCATAAACAGGGAGTGTAACTCTTAAAAAGGAATGGATGTTGGGCTGGGGAGATGGTCCTGCAATTAAGAGTGTTTCTTACTCTCCCAGAGAAGCCAGGCTCAATTCCCAGCACCCATGTGGCAGCCCACAACTGTCCCAAAACACTAGTTACAGATGACCTGACACTCTCACACGGACATATACGCAGGCAAAAATAAATAAATAACAATGCCCATAAAAATAAATAAAAATAAAAATCAATAAACTACAAAAAATTAATGAATGAATGAAGGCACACTCAAGAAGATTTTCATTTTACCCTACATTTCCAAAACTTTATCAAAGCTGTAGGACCCCCACACATTCTTTTCTCAGGATGCTCATGCAGATTTAGATGTCAGTGTAAATATATCAACAGTAAATTATCAGTCATTGCAACTGTGGGATGAGCATTTCAGACTGTCAGACAAGCAAGAGACGAACCATGACACTGGCTTGTTTGTTCTCAGCTTGATACAAGTTAGAAGTATAGCGGGTGAGAGAGGAACACAGCTGAGACAGTACTTTCCTCAACACCCACAATGGGGTGGGTCCTCCCACATCAGTCATTAATTAAGATTAATCACCCTAAAGACATTAATTAAGAAAATGGTCAACATGCATGACTGATGTGGGAGGACCCACCCCATTGTGGGTGTTGCCATCCTTGAACAGATGGTCCTGGGATGAATAAGAAAACAGGTGGAGTAAGCCATGAGGAGCAAACCTGTAAGTAATACTCCTCCGTGTTCTCTGCTTCACTTCCTGCCTCCAGGTTCCTGCTTTGAGTTCCTGCTACGGCTTCCCTCAGTGGTGAACTTATAAACTACAGAGTGAAAATAAACCTTTTCCTCCACAAGTTGTTTTTTTCATGGTGTTTGATCATAGCAAAGAAACCCTAACTAATACAGTAAGCAAGAAAGCTTACTGTGAGCAGGCCTGTCAAACTCTGTGTCAGGTATAAGAGATTTTGCATATCAGATATTTACATTACAATTCATAAAGGTAGCAAAATTATAGCTATTAAGTGCAATGTAATAATTTTATGGTTGGGGTTACCATAACAGGAGGAACTATATTAAAAGTCCATAGCATTAGGAAGGTTGAGAATCACTGTCCCAGTTCTATTTTTTTTTTCTGTCTTTTTCTGAGAAACTTCTATGGCAAGAAAGTTAAGTTACCAGCTGGTTCTAATTTGGAAAGCAGCTACAAATCACTGGCAGTGCAAGAAATACTGAAAAATCGGCACCAACCTAAAGAAAAGTCAATGACAAGATGAGAAGGACTTTGGTCAAGGCTCGGATACCTTCATCATGTCCCCTGGTTGAACTTGCTTTACCCTATGAATAATTATCTGTGCCACTGCTATTCTTCCTCCCTTCCAGCTTTCTTCAACATAAGAAAGTATATTTTGGAAAGTACTTTCCTGTGGCACATACAGGTGGAAGGCACCCAGAGGCCCGCCAGCTGCCAAGCAACATGTGTGGGTCAGCACCACCACAATGACCAAGTATGTGATGGAGAGATGGAGCAGAAAGAGAAGCTGAATGGTTTGAGTATTATGAAGAGAGAGGTGAAACTGGAGACGCAAGGGTGATGAGGATCAGCCTGATGTGAGAAGCCTGCACTGCCATATGATGCCACGGTGATGTATCAGCCAGTGCTGCCACTGAGAGCCATGGCTGAGTCCATGGCCATGGAGCAGCAGGGGTCGGAGCCAATGTCCATGTTACCGTCAAGGAACATCCTTGGTCTGGGCTGCTGTTTGGGACCATGTTGATGTCCAAGGACTGTTCCGAACTGGCCCTGCTTATCACATGGGCATTGTGGCAGAGCTGGTCCTGGATGCAACACAGGGAGAGCAGCCCTGCACCTCATAGAAGATCGTGCCCTGGTGTGGAACTGGGTATCTGGCCCCACCCCTCACTGGCTGCAGCATTTGGGAGAGCAGGCCTGTGCCTGATCTGGGCAGCACCGTAGAGCTGATCCTAGTGACACAGGCATGAGAGAGCTGGGCTTGCCCCTTTTCAGCTGCAGCAGGTGGGTGGGCTGGTCCTGCTCCTTGCCGGGGCAGCGTTGGATAGCTTGTCTTGGTGGAGTGGGTGCCCTGGAAAGCTTGTCCCAATGACATGAGAGCAGGAGAGCTGAATCTGCTCAGACTGCAACAGAGTTTGCCTCTCCCTTTGCCAGGGAAAAGCAGGAGAGTTGGAGGGCTGACCAACTCAGCTACAGATCAGGTCCAGATCCAGAGTTAGTCCGTCCCAACACCTAGCCCATCTATGTACTGCTGGAGCATGTGAAGGGGCCAGTTCTGCAGGATCTTCAGGACAGAGCAGCAACAGGATTTGTAAGAGGACTGATGATGAGGATCCATATTGATAGTGTAGCAGAAGCCAGAGGCCTCAGACCAGACCAATGGCTCATTGCAATGAACATTTACAAGTAAAGGTGTTCCGGGTAAGAAAAAAAAAAGCGTTTCAGCTTCCATGACCATTTTTTTTCGTTTGTTTATCTGTTTGTTTTCCTTTAGGGGAAAGATTGCAAGGGCAGAGGATGGGTACAGCAGGATGTGGAAATAAGTAGGATTGTGGTGAATAAGGAGTAATTTTTCATGGTAATACAATTTATAAGATTCTCCTCATCAGTCCTCCATATCCCCAACATCTCTTGCGTTAAAGCAAGCAACTCATCCTACAGATAATACTTCCCTCTACTATATCACTACTCTACTTTGCCCCAAGAGTGAAGAGATACCAACACTGCTGTCTCCATTTCGTTTTCAGCATCCTACATTGTGACATTTCCCACTTTGCCAACAAAACTTTGACAAGGTTGTTGCTAAGGTTACCATTCCCTGTCTAGTTGCTAAATGCAATAAGAACTTTTTCAGTCTTCATCTTCCTTGACCTCTGTGTCAAGACAGAGAGCTGTTAACCACTGTGGAGACTGTCACCCCACTCAGTAACTCTGATATATGTCTCTTGTTGTTTCCTTCTCTACGGATGCCAATAGGAAACCTCTTTTCTTTTTGCTGTTGATTTGGAGAGGGCTAATAAATAATGCAGCTTTCTCTTACATTAATTTAGGACCGGCTCAGACAGGGGAAGATGAAAATGTAAGCATTATGTATTGATAAAGTAGCATTGGAAATATGATTTGCATACATGGCAAAAATAAGATTCCTAATGCTAAAAGTGAGGAGTCATCTGGCCAAGTCAGGGAAGTAGCAGAGTCTCCTGGCCCTGTGCAAGGAGGTGGGAAGTTCTTTCCTTTGCAAAGAGGACTTTGCATGGAGGCAGGTGGCGGTGCAAAGGTCTGAAAGAGGGGTGAGCCTGTCCTACTGTAGAAGGACCTTTAACCTTTCGAGCTCACCAGTCTTTGAACTTCACCTTTAGCTTGATAGAACAGTGAGAACATGAGAATCCCTCATTGAAGAATCTTGATCCACAAGAGAGTTGCTTTCCTTGCTACACCTCCTGTCTGTTACCTGCATGTATTTCCTTGACTAATGTATCCCTAGTCATTCATTTGCTTTAGCTGCTGCTAAAACACTGGCCAAAACTGGGAACTCACACACCTCAATAGTTTTCCCTCACAGCTCTAGAGGTAGCAAGAATGGGAGAAGCATAAATGTGATATCAGGCTTAGGACACCAGCCTCATGGGGCAAGCCTGTAATCCTAGCTACTTGATTAACTGAGCCAGGAGAGTCAGAACCTGGATACCTGCCTAGGTTAAAGAGTGAGTTCAAGGCCAACCTGAACAACTTAATCAGATCCTGTATCAGAAGAAAAGCAAAAGAGGGTTGGAGGTGTATCTTTCTAGTTGAGAGCTTACGTAGCAGGCATGGTGCCCTAGGTTCAGTTCCTACAATGACAACCTCTTTCAATTGCTACTATTTGTGTTCTCCTGTGACCTTTGCCTTATGTATGGACATTCGCTTCATTTTTTTTCTTCCTCTAGTAAGTCATACTAGATTAGGATACTCCCTATCACTCTTGGTTTTTAAAGTGAAGAATAAGTTCTGTGGAGTCTTTATTTAATCCCAGAGCATAGTTTGCTTACAGTACTACCAATGAAAGTCTGGTTCTGATATAGGAAGTCTTCCCTTCTCTTCTAAAAAAATAAATTGACTTGTATAGTGAGGAACCTGTTGCCAGTGGGTACCTCATTGCTTTCAGAGTTCCCCAAGACAGGGAGCAAAGAAAAAAAGAAAAAGCAGCATGACCATGATTGTGTGAGACAGAGGTGGAGGGTGGTGAGGCAGAGCATGGCAGGTCCATAGCTGTGATGCAATGTAGGGAATGTTAGAAAATCTAAAGGAGGTTGGTCACACAACCCTGAATACTTCAGAAGTGTGGGTGGGTGTCCTAAGCAGAAACTCTGTTCTTAACATGATTGTTTCGGCCAGGTTTATAATGAGCCCCCCCCCTCAAAAAAATCAGAAATGACGTATGAGCATCTGCCTTTTTGTTTCTCTTTCTCTAGCCCAAGTTCCCTCAAAGTTGACTGCTGTTCCACAACAAGTGACCTGGAAGGCTCATAACTCACCTCACAGTGTCCTATACTTATACTAATTGGTACTCCCCTGTTGTAGTAAATAAAAAAGGGTGTTGGGCTATATATTATTTATTTCTAGCCCTATGATTATCATGGGGTATTATTTAATCCTCTATCACAAATAAGAGAAAAACACCTGTTAGAATTATAATTGCCTTATTTACCTCGGGCCGGGCAGATATTCCTACCTATACTGTCTGAATCATGTCATCGTTCATCTACCGGCCCCCACCCAATGCCATCTTTCTTAACCATCCTATCTTCCATCCATAATCTTATAAACACTTGCTTTTGTTCTTCAGCTGGGCTTTTCATGCCATCATTGGAGTCCTTCCTCCCAGCCCCATATGGTTTCTTCTCCAGGCTAACCCATCAAGGCATCTTCCCTCTTCTTCTCTTCCTGTCTGTCCCTCCTTCTTCCTGGGATTCCTCCTGGGATTCTCCAAAGCCCAGGAACCTTAGCCACATCTACACCCATTCTGCTCTGCCCAGGTATTGACTATTTAATTAGTCAATCAGGTATAATGACTTAGGCAGGTTTACACAGAGGACCTATAATTAGCATCAGACCAACCTCCAACACTCCCCTTTCAGTGGACTAGAGGAAGGGGAAGGGGCAAAAGGGAGAGACAGTGGGACTGCGGGATTTGAGGGAGGGCACTTCAATCTGGATATATAATGAATAAATTGTGAAGAAAAATTTAAAAATAAACATGGAAAAATGGACAGAAATACAAGAAATTTGTGTTGTTGCTGCTTTTAACATATCATGAAAGATTTTTAAATTAAGTAAAAAACTGAAGTAAAAATGTAAAGAATATACATATTGAACATTCCCTTTGATGTTACACATCAATAAATCCATTTGTACAGTGTAAAAATACTATAAATTGAAATGTGTTTAATACAACCTACATGCCAACCATCTCATCTTAGTGACATAGCATGCTGCAGATTATCGGTACTTTTTCTTTCATGTTAACATGATTGATTGGGAACTGTGGCTTGCTGACACTAGCTAGTATCCCTAGAGTATCATACCACACACTGCTAGTTTAGAAAAAGGCCAAAACTCAAAGACCAAAGTATGATTTCTACTGAAGATACATGGCTTTTAAGTCATTACTCTAAGTCACTTAAGTCAAACCATTGTTATATCAAAAACACCTGTGTCTATGTTGTGTAGAAGTGATAAGGATAGAATGGTTTAGCATGGGAGATCTGGCATTTGAAGAGGTAAGCGTCAATGTGGTATGAAAGAACAGAAAGACCTTGCTAACATTTCCAATAAACCATAAACTTAGATAACTAAAGACACCACTCGCTTTCATGTGGAAAATGTGACCATTTCTAAATATGATTCAGAGTCCTGCTTTATGAGAAGCATTTGATTGGTCAGTAGAGCTCATGATCTGAAGGAGACATTCATCTGCCATTTCATGTTTCCAACTAGAGGTATTCCACTAGATTCTCACTTCCTTCTCCACCCTCTTACCCCATGAAAGAAAGTATTTCTATAAGGATTTAGAGAGAAATATTAGTCCAATACCATTCCTTAAGACTCATAAGGAAAATTCTGCCTAGTAAGAGGAGGCGTGTCATTTTCAACAGTTCCAATGGTAAAATGTGGCAACCCCCAAGACCAGCATGGCTCAGGGAGAAGCAGATAAGAGTTCTCTTCCATACTTCCCCTTCCCCGCCCCATCAACTGACCTGCCACAGCCAGCAACAGTGGCCAGATCTTCCCTTTGTGCTCCACTTCCCCTGCACACCCCACACCCCAGTTCTCAGGCCTGCACCATTTCCCAGGACCCACCCTGATCTGAGGACCTGGAGACCAGCACAGATCAGGGACCAGCAGAAAAACCAGAGGACTGTGGCCAAATGAGACCACAATCTCTACCTACAACCCAGAGACCTACTACCATCAGAGAACACAAGGCCTGCTAATAACAGTTAGCCAAATGGCAAGAACACCAGCAACCAATGGTAGATTCGAAGATGAATCCAGTTTGGAGTAAATACTGGGATGTAGTATCCTCCAACCCAGCAATAGGTTCTTCTAAAACCCTAACAATGCTATGTCTTGCACACTGATTGGCATTACAAATGTAGACATCAATGTCATGGTCGCTTTTCTCAAGAAACTCATGAGTCATAGTTAAAACCAGAAACAGAGAAACTTGAATAATATATCATAAGCTAAGTAAGTAAAGACTGGGATAAACTCTCAGGACTATGTTGAACACAGCAGAATGACATTTTCTGAAAGCTAGGTTCAAAAGAAGCTCAAACAGCAAGCCCAGTGTTAAATGACAGAGTTTGGAAAACAAAATAATAAACAATAGTTACCATTTATGAATGAATTGCGTTCCAGGCTGTATGCTAGGTGTTTTCCATCATTAGTGTCTCTTAGTGAAAGCTGGTGGAATACATTATTATTTGCACTAGACAATGAGAAAATATAGACTCAAAGATTATGTTTGTAGACTTCATAACATTTAATTATGAGAACACATTTTATTGTTAGTGTTTAATTGATCACATCAAATAAAAAATTAACAATACGTTTTCTATAAAGAACCAGGTAAGTATCTTGGGCTTTACAAAGCAAATGTCTCAGTTGAAACTACTTTGCACAGAGATGTATGATATGCACAACTCAGTGAGCAAGGCTGTGTTTCAATAACACTTTATTAACAAACATTGAAACCATAATTTTGCATTATTTTCTTGGGTCATGAAACTATTCTCCTCTGATTACATTTCAATCATTTGAAAATGTCAAGAGGGCTTGGTATGTAGCTCAGTGGTAAAATGTTTGTCTAGCATGTACAAGTATCTACTTTTCAATCCTACCAACACACAAGTACAGAGAGAAAGGGAGAGAAAGAAACAGAGACAGAGACTGAAAGATCCAGAAGACAGAGATGGGGAACGGGGTAATTTCCATTTGTATAAAAATAGCTTGTATGTGAACAAGTGACACAAACAGGTAATTGATCCCATTTGTCCCATGGATCATTTTGGCAACCCCTGTTTTCAATTATATTATAAGAAAACTCCTGATTCTTTCTTGTAGCTTTCTAGTAAAGCTCTGTGATAGTTGGGATATTGGTTGAGTTTATTTTTGGTTTTATTAAAGTGCAAGTTGCTGGATATTTCTTGACATTTTCTAAGGGAGACAGAAATTTCTCACCTTCCCAGATTGCCACTTAATGGAAAGTAAGAACACTATAGGACCTTGAAGGGGTGCCAATTAGAATCCAATACATTATAGTCACTCTTGGAAAACCCAGAAATACTTGATGGAAATTTCGTTCTTTCTTTTTCTTTCAGCCTTGAATTCTGGTTTTCATTTTGTTTTCCCCTTGCCATCCTCTGGCACATCTCTGAATTAAGGTATTTATTCCTTTCTACATCTAGATTTGGAAACCGCTAGTAAGCAAATTGATGACTTCAGAAGCTGGTACTTCAGTTGTTAACCTCATGTAAGGACAAAGCAAGTGCTAGAACATTCTTTGTTTGTGAATGTGAGAAGATATCAGCTCTTGCAGAAATTATGTTATACAAGCCTTCTTGAACACAAGCTCCAACAAGATCATCAGCATTTACATCTGACCCTTGTAAAAATGGTGACTAGTATGACTGTTGCCTGAGATATTTTTTCCATCCTCTGAGAGTCTTTTATGCCTGATGAGTACCTGAGTATCTGTCTTGGACACTTAGGCACCCACATTCCTCAAATGTTCTTTGTCAACTACTTAGATGAAAACCTCAAGTAAAATGACCTTCATCATTGCATGTCTGTAGAGACCTCTTTCCTTCTCTACCCCCAGGGTTGGATAACGATTTTGGAGAACTCTGAGTTGCATACTCTAAAACTATGCATTCTTAGTAATAGAACATTAAACTATTACCCAGGCCAATGAATGTCTACAGACTGATTTTCCCAGCTTCCTTACTTTCGAGGGCCCATTGCTGTGAGTAAATGGCTAAGTTCTGAACAGTGACACCTAAAAGTGTATGGGGATGCCCACTGAGCAGTTTTCACTGTTTGCAAACATAGTTTCATGTAGCCCAGCTGGGGTTATTAAGTAACCTTGAACTCATGAGCCTTCACCTCTGCGTTTTTAAGACTAACAGTTTCTATCACCATGTCTGACTTAAGCAGCTTTAAAGAAGCGGTCTTCAATTATCCTCTCTTTGCCGTGGTCTCTTTGAAAAAAGAATGCTCTATGCAGAGCTCCAATGTCTGCCCCAATCATGAAGATGAAGACCATGTAAAAAGAATAGTAGATAGAAAGGAAGAAATATTGGTCCATGATTTCATGCAGTCCTAATTAGCTATTAAATATCTCTAGTTTTTTTTTTTTGACATGAGCAAAAATATAAACATTTATCTTATGTAAAGTACTATTTTATTGGGTTCAAATTATATAGCTCACCTTAACTATTGACACTCATGAGATTGGCTAAATTCATGTGGGGAAAAATATTGTGTTTCTTCCTTCTGAGGCAGTTCAGTTCAAGAAAACATCAGATATTCTGTGGCTGGTAGTACTGTGGCTGGTAAGTGTGTTCACAGAAACGTCAGGAGCAGAGATGGCAATTTACTGACTCTTAGCTGTCAGGTCCAGATCAGTCCCCACCTCAGCTGTGACTTTACAGCCTTCCACCTCATTTTTGAAGATGAGGTAGGACAGAGGTCAAGAGCGTGAATCATAGACGTTCATCACTGACACCTCCACAAGCACAACTAGCTATGTCTCTTGGAATAAATTCACCTCAGTATCATAGTGATATAAAACTGAGGTGGTCGTGTAAACAGTAACTATCCCACAGTGTTACTTTCAGAACTAAGGAACTCACTGTGTGGACATGAATATAAATTGTTTAGCACTAATAAAGGCCACCCAAGTGTTATTATTAAGGATATTGCCAGTACCATGGATGTTGGCAACACTTCTTCACATTGTGTTGTTTTATTTAACTTGATATTGCCAGTATTCTTAACACTTAAAATTATACGTGAATAGCACTTCCTAGTATTGTGCTGTTTTTGTTTAAGTCACTTATTAGTTAGTTTTAATATTTTAGTGTCTAAAAAGATAGCTCATTCAGGAAAGTGCTTCGAAGTTCAATCCTTGTAACCCATATTCTAAATGAAGCAATTTAAGCATGGTGGCCTGCATATTTGCTCTCTTCAGTGAGAGGGGCAGAGGCAGGTAGACACCTGGGATCCCAGCCTAACCAGCATTCATGTTGAATTCTAAGCCAGTAAAGGTGGACAGTGCCTCCAAGATCATGTCTACAGTTGTACTCTGGCATTTTTCACTACTAAAAATGTCAAGTTCTAAGTTAATAGAATAAAAACCCCAAATGTCCTTTCCACACCATAATTAACTACATACACACCCCTTCATGTATTCTATATGTGAATATAAATATAGAAATAAATTAATAGACACACCTTGACATATATGAATGCCTGTAATATGATGTATTATGCAAATTCTAATACTGTATCTAATCTTCATCTGCATAGTTTTTGCTAAATATTATTTGCAAAATATTGATGTTTTCTAAATGTCATTTTCCCATTATGCAACACACTTGATAGGATACATAATTGATTATTGTTGTGGGAAATTGTTATTTTATTTTTTAATACAACTTTGACATTTTTATTTGATCTTCTCTATTCATAACCACATAAATTGTTGCTGGGTTATTATTTCTATGAAAAAAACTTACTAAGAATTTTCTTGTCTCAGATCTTAGTGCATTTGTGTGAGTATATCTCTCATAAAAAATATCCCCAAATTAGAACAGCAGGGCCAAAGTGTATCTGCATTACAGATGTTGCTGACAAGCTCTCTCATCTGTAGTCCACTGATGGGAATGAGAATCCCATTGCTCCATGTTATCTGCAGGATTAGGTGCTAACAAACTTCCCAGGGATATTGAAAATAATGTTTTATAGTTTTAATTTGGGTATGAGTGAAGCTGAGACCCATTGAAAATTTATCAACCCTTTATTTCTTTTTCAGTGGGATATCTTTGGTTTACATCTTTCGATATTTGAATCTTGCCATTTGTTTGAGAATTCTAGATTATTCTGCCCCGGCCTGCCTCGCCTCCTGCTGCAATCCATTTCCCCTCTGACATCAACCCTTTCTGACATGAACTATTCTGCTGGCATCAAGGCTTGTGTGTATCCTAGTTCCAAATGCATGTCCTAAGGAGCTTCAGCAGAGAATCAGGCATGTAGACATAAGCACATACATCTAGCAAGAGTACTGCTTTTGTTACCCAAGGCTTCCAGATAGCCCAGGGCAGTTGATTACAGACACCCTCCTCTGGCATGGGACCTCACCAGAGGCCACACCCTCCAGTAGCATAATATGCTCTGGTCCTGTCTCACCTGATACCATGCCTTGTTCACAAGGCTAACTCTGGCTGGCTATTTTCCCAGAGCTCTTGTCAACCCTTCCAGGCCAAAACTGCAGCTCCCCGTATACAGAAAAAAAAAAATGATAGAGTAATTGGTGTCCAGAAAGTCATGTTCTGCTAGCAGGTCCACCGCTTAGCAGTGTCAGATTTTGGGGCTTAAATCTCGGTCTTCCATTTCTGCATGTGTGAAACAGAGGAAGGCCGTTCTTTTGTAATTATCAGAATTACTGTGAAAGCCACAGGAGACAGTATATCTTGAAACACTTTGTAAGCTGTAAAATGCCGACCAGCTAACAGTGATGCTACTGTGTGAGACTATTATATTATTATTAATATAATGTTACTATATTACTAATGTTCATGCAAATAGCAATAGCTATTTTTCTCATCTGTAGTGCTAAGTATTGGATCAAGGGCCTTCTAAGAAGTTAGTTTTCCACTGGAGATGTCCCCAGCCCTCTATTTTTATTTTGACATAGGGCCTTATTATATTGTACAGGTTGGTCCTTGAAATTTCTATATAGCCCAGTATATAGTCTCCAATTTGTGGTCCTCCTTCCTCAGCTTTCTCAGTAGTAAGATAATTGTACCCAGTTGAAACATTGTTATCTTATACATCTATGTATATTAACTAAGGGTCTGGACCAATGTCTTTTCCTGAACAAATCCTCCATGTTATTACACACAAGCACACAAATAAACTATTTCCTTCCTATATCCCTAACTTTCATGGAGGTACCTCTAAGATTGATTTATAGGAGAACAATGAAAGTTTCCCTTTAGATCCTATCTTTGGAGCAGGAGCAAATAACAACCTCTACATTGCTTTGTAAATAGTAGCAAAGAATTGATGGGACAATTTCAAAGGCTGCCTTTGACCACATAGAAAAGACCAGGTCAGGTCCAACTGAAATCAAATATTACGAAAACAACATTCTTGATAAAAAGCACACACTTTCAGGCAATAGCACTTGGTTCAGATCATGATGGGCCTGTCGAGATCATGATGGGCCTGAAGAGCTATATTTGTGCACATAGAATGGTGCTGCTACAAGCTCTGTTCAGAGAAGATCCCTTTTGCAGGGGTCTGTGTTGAGTACAGAAGCTTATAGTTAGTCAGATACATGAAAGAGGACCTTCCACCCACTGGTACATCTATAATATTTTTGCCTAGGCTCAGGGAGCATTGTAGAAGCAGAGGTGGAAAGCATATACAAGCTAGTCCAAGTGTGGGAGTGGCATGAAATATCGACTTCCAGGCCCAACATGTCTTTGGCACACTTGAACTGCAGCAGCTACAATAGCTGCATGAGATTGGTTCTATCAACACCCTGTCACTAAAGCAGGAGGGTCACAGGGGTCAGCAGAAAAGGTAACAGAGGTGGCAAAAACTGATCAAAACATCATGTTCATGTATAAAAATGTTACAATGAAGCCCTTATCATATGCATTTAATATATTCCAAATTTTTTATATATCTAATATACTCAAAACAAAGTCCCTTGATAGCTAAGTTTTTTTCCCTTATTCTGCCTTGTGCCTCCATTTTCTAGAGAGGATGTGGGGATACCCATCTCTCCTCCAACATGAAGTCACTGTGAGAATGAAGGAAGTTTTTACTTAATGCAATCCTGAATCATAAACAGGCACTGTCTTTCCTGGACCTGGAGACCCAGCATTTATCATGTCTGATTGACTTCTTTTCCTAAAAGAAACTAGAAGACAGATTTTTAGGTAAGACTCTTCTCAATTTTCTAAATACATTCATCAAGTAAAATCCTTGGGTCGTGATTTAGTTGGTAACAACACACTAAATGCTTTTTCAAGAACATGTGCAAAGCCCTGTGTTATGAAACAGTGTGTTTAACGCCCTGAAACAAGCAGGAGACATCCTTTCTTCAACTCCAACAGATGCTGCAAAATCTTGATTTTCATTCTTCCCAGGAAGTAACCAAGAAACAGGCATCCAAAGAACATGGTAAAAGCAATAAATCTCCTTCTGAACAAAAAATCCAGTTCTAAATCTAGCTCCCAGAACACCCTTGCATGTTACCTAGCATGTCTGCAGCTGCACAAGATGTTTGACCTCTGAGCACAATATGGTTTTCAATCAGCCTGCCATTACCCAGGCCACTCCCACTCAGCCCACCCTCTTTACCACCCTCCTGTCTGCATCGACCCAAGCCAACCATTTACGCAAGTTCTAACCCAACTGCCCAATTCTCTGGCCCAGCCCTTGTAACGTGGACTCCACACTCCCCTATTTTCTGGGTGCTTAGGAGCCCAGTTCCCACCACAGTAGGCCCTTGTGTGTGCTTAGTGAGTCAGAATGGTACAGGGAAAACTCTGGGACTTTGACATCTGGCAGAGGTGAGGTTGAATTCCAGCTCTGTCATTAGCAAGCTGTGACCTTGGGCAAGTTATTCAATAATTCCCTCCAGCACAGAGTGAATAACCAAATTGCCTCAGAGAGTTGTTGCGAAGACTAAATCAGGTAAGCAAAGCACTGAGTTCTGTGCCTGACACATGCTATGAGACCTATTATTCTTAGTTTAACTTCTACTTCCTGTTAGTTGCACATAATTCTCTTCTTATAAAATCCAAATTACACAGCCCCTGAGAACAAAAAATGAGTTCTATGTTTTTTTAATCTCATAAAAACATCTAGCAAGGCTGCTAACATATTAGTCAATAACGGTTACTGAAATTATTAGGATGTTTACATAACACTGAGGTCAAGGGTGAGAGGGACAGAAGTAAGTCATAATTAAATCTTGAATCAGCTTAGTATCATAAGCCGTGATTCTTCAGATATTCACATTTGACTCAGAGCCCTGCACTATGATACCCATGGTAAAGTCCCACAACCTTTCCAAGCTTCTGCTTGCCAGCATCTGACCCACAGATTTAGAATGCTGTGAGGGCCAATGGCCAAGGTCATCGTGTTAGCAATTGGAATGAAAGCATCTTCACAGGGCCTGAGGAAGGCTGGATGATTTGAACATCTTAGCCTTAGAAAGGAAGAAAGAGGAAGGCTATTTCTCTTGGAAATTTACATAGTCCCAGAGCAGTGTAAGGATTAGAAGCCTTGAAAAAGTTGTGCCTTCTAATCCTCTCTGAGATGACCAAGTGACGATTGAGGTTGTATTTCCCAAGGCTGTTTAGAGCCAGGGTTACATAGTCTGTACACTGAGTATATTTGTGTCAATTAACCCTCTGTGGCCAAATAAAGTACCTAAAATAGCACAGGCATTTATGGAGCACAAACTTAGGTACTTACACAGAAATGCACTTCTCTGGATTGACTGCAGTTCAGGGAATGAAAAGCACAGAGAATGCAAAAGTCCTCACAGACTGAAGGAAGACTAAGCTTTCTGTCCACACACATCCCATATTTGAAGCCATTTAACGATACCATGTTTATTGGTTTATTTGCTTGTGCTTCTGGCCTATGGAAGAACTTATCTCTTGACAACCTGGACTTGAAAAGATACAGAAAGCTTTCTTGATAACCTTACTTTTATAAATGAGCCTAGCATATTAGAGCTACTCTGTCTAACCGTTCTATTTCTATCAAATGTCTGAGCATGGTATAGGTTGAAAAGCCATAGCATGGAGCAGGAAAGAAGGCCAGCTAGCTAACTCCCAAAACCAGATCTTTCAAGGGTGGGTAGCCCTTGAAGCTCAGAAATATTGTCCTATCAGAACAGGAAAGTGGATCATAGCACTGAAGAGTGACTTACCCCTACCGCCTGCTGAAATCCAGATGGCAAGTCAGTTATTTACACCCAGAAACAGAACAGCCTGCAGGAGGTTTTTGTTTGTTTGCACGTTCTTCATTTTATTTACACGGATAGATGATATCATTTAAATTTGTTTTTACGTTTTGAATAAAATCTCCAGCTCTAGCTCCTTGCTTCCACGAATGTCAACCCTACTTAAAGAAGCCCAGCAGTGTTGTCCCTTACACATCTGTACATTCCAACTGTGCATATCTCTCACCCTTGTAGCCTATTACCCAAGGTGGTAGTAATTTATCATGGTGCTTACAGTAGTTTCTAGTTACATCTCAACCAAAGCTGAATGCAAAGCTCCAAAGTAGATCGCTTTTAGAAAGTTAGAGGGGACTATTGTTCCTTTGGAAGTGAAAATTAAATCATCTGATACAATTACAAATGTAGTCTGTGTGTATATATCTAATCCATATGTATATACAAATATAACTTAAATCTACCAATTAGTCCATCAGTCTATCAATGTCATCCTTCAATCACCAGTTTCTCAAAGAAAAATTAAAATAAGCTCAATCTTGACAGAATTATAGATTTCACTGATTAATAGAACTTTGTGACAAAATCTAAGTTGATTCTATTGGACAAACAAAACGCTCTTAGAAAGACAAATGGGATGGACATTGGAAGTAAGAGAAAACAAGAAACAGGAAAGGAGCCTACCACAGAGGGCCTCTGAAAGACTCTACCTAGCAGGGTATCAAAGCAGATGCTGCGACTCATAACCAAACCTTGGGCAGAGTACAGGGAATCATATGAAAGAAGGGGGAGTTAGTATGACCTGGAGAGGACAAGAGCTCCACAAGGACCAAATATATCTGGGCACAGGGGTCTTTTCTGAGACTGTTTCTCCAACCAAGGACCAGGCATGGATATAACCTAGAACCCCTGCTCATATAGAGCCCATGGCAGCACAGTATCCAAGTGGGTGTCCTAGTAAGGGGAACAGGGACTGTCTCTGACATGAACTCAATGTCTGGCTCTTTGGCCTCATCTCCCTGCCCCCCTCCTGCCCCCACCGAGGGAGGAGCAGCCTTTCTAGGCCACAGAGGAGGACATTGTACCCAGTCCTGAAGAGACCTGATAAGCTAGGGTCAAATGGAAGGGGAGAAGGACCTCCCCTATCAGTGGACTTAGGGGCAAGGAAGTGATGAAAAAGGGATGTGGGATTGGGAGGGAATGACGGAGGGGGCTACAGCTGGGATAAAAAGTAAATAAACTGTAACTAATATAAAAAATTAATTTAAAAACGTGAAAAAATGAAAATATAAATGTGAAGGAGGAAAGGTGGAAGGGAAGAATAGAAAGGAAGGGGGGAGGTAGGGAAGAAAAAAAATCCAACATGAAAATATAACTTTATCTGTTACTAGATGTTCAGGAACAAAATTTAAAGACACTAAAGTGATTTTGCGTTCTTACTGAAAATCCGACTGTAACCTAAAGTTTTTTTTCCCCCTTGGGTGAGTGGATGCTGACAATACAGAGAGAAACAACCACAGCTTGTGGTCTTTCAGAAGGCCTAGGGGACAGGGTTTAGAACAAATACGTTAGAGCTGCCAATATTTGGAAGAAAGGTTAATCTTCCGGGAAAGGTGGGTGTGCTCTCCTTAGAATAATTTTAAAGCCCTCTCTCAGAAGATGAGCAATGCCAAATCTGAATTGCAGTTATCTGAAGGCCGAACTATGCTAGAGACGCCCAGTACAAAGGAGAGGTACGATATGACAAACTTGTCTCTGGATGCCAATCTACCACTTACCTCTTGTGGTTGCGTGTTGTTTTTTCCCCTGTGTTTTAAGGCCCCATTTACAAACTTGAGTTACTTTTCCTTCCATGAGTGGATATAAACATTTTAAGAGGAAGCACTGTAAACTGGCTGTTAAAAGAATTCTAGGCTGAGATTCCTGTCTTCCCTGTATGTGATAAAGACAACTACCATGGACTGGAACTCTTACTCCTCCACAGACTAGTTTGCCTTACCCTGGTTTTCCATCTTTATAAGTTGTTCTAGCGCAGTGGTTTTAGCTTATTGATAACACGTTTACCTAATATATATAAAGTACAGATCTTGATCATCAGACAACAAAGAAATAAAATAGTTTTCTCAAACTCTCCATAGCATTTTAATAGACTAGGAGAGAGATTGATCCTTTTTTGCCAAATGGTTGCATTTGAAATATTTTAAGCTTTGTGGGTTTTTGGAACTGTGCCATGATGATTCAACTCTGCCTGCCACTGTACCATGGAAGCAGCCATCAATAATATGTAAACGAATATATGAATGTGTGGGACTGAGTTACAATAGAATTTGATTTAGGTAGTCAAACAGTGGGTCTAAGAGGCAGTTTGCCAGTTCTTCTGTTTTAATTTTTTAACTCTATTTTAAAAAATATTTATGTTATCTCTCTGTGATACTAATTTTGTTGATATAATGTACATTTCTGTGATCTTTCTATGGCCAGAAACACTTGACATGAACTCAATGGCTGGCTCTTTGACCTCACCTCCCCCCCCACTTTCAGATGCGTCTCATATTACTGTATTACTATCCTCAACTATATTTGGAAAATCATATTAAGCCTACAGAATTTTGGAAGATCTTTTTATATTTTATTTGATTCTCATGTTTCACATTGGCTTTGTGGCTGTCTCTTGCTTTTTCTTTATCTGTCTATAATTGAAATTCAGTTTTTAGTTTGCCACATTTTCCTAATAGTTCTAATTCTTTATTTAAAACTCACTTATAGATATCAAGTAACCTCTGAAAATGTCAATATACATCTTGTAAGAACAAAGACATACCGTGAACACAACATCCATTATCACATCTAAGAAATTTAATGGATTTGAATAGAATTATCAAAATATAGCCTATTTTTTAAAAAAAGTCTTCACTTGTCAAATACACCAATATAAAAACTTGCTAATTTTTTCATAACAACCCTAGATTTTGGATTTTATTTGGTTTCTATGTCTCTAGTTTTCTCTAATATTGAACAATTCTATATTGGTTTTTGTTTTCCATGACAACATACTGAAAGCGGTCAATGCCTCTTCTGGTTCAATAAAATGTCCCACAATCTGAATCTTCCTTTGCACCCAGATTAAAATAGCAGCTAGCTCAAGACTGCCTATGGGATAATCTATACACTTTTGATTTATTCTTTCCTAATGATACCACAAATTGCAAACGAATTTTGAATTTTCTTAGTAGTTTTGTTGTTAGTATTGCTGTTGGAAAAGCAATAATATTTTTTATTCTGTAGATTAAGCAAGATGAATACATTTGTAAACATATTGAAACACCTGTCTTACATATGAGGGATAGAGATATGATTGAGGAAAGGTAAAGACATGCCTTGTGCTGCTGATTTGAATGAAAGATGAGGCAGAAGGGTTGAGTAGTGTACATCTGTAAGCCCAGCACTCAGGAAGCAGAGGCAGGTGGATCTCTTATGAGTTCAAGGCCAGTCTGGCCTACAAAGAGAATTCAGAACAGCCAAGGCTGCACAAAGAAACTCTGTCTCAAAAAAAAAAAAAACCATAAAAACAAAAAAATCCACCAAAACCCAAAAACAAACAAACAAATGAAGCAATGAACTCTGTTTGCCTTCACTGTAAAAAGCATATGAAAGCCTGATTTTTAAGCGGCAATCTGTACTAAAAGAGAACCAGAACCAGGGTTCCTTATAGAAATGGTGGGCTGTGAAGAGCTGCTTGCTTACAGGGATAGGCAGGATGTTTTACCAAGTTCATTTCCTTTTGTTTGTGTGAGGATCACACAGACAAGAGGTCAAGGTAAACAAGTTTGACTTCTCAAAGAACCCCTTCTTTGTATTGAGGTGCTTTGTTCTGAGTATAAAAAGGAATTATGGAATAAAACAGTGGGACAGTTTCTCCTGGTAGCCCTCTCAAAGTGATTTCATGCATAGTGTGTTGGTGTTTTTATTTTCTTTCAATCCTCACTCCCTACTCAAGAACTGATTGACTCTGCCAGCAGGCTCCAGCAGTGGGCCACAAGGCGAGGCAGATAAAATACAAGTGGATAGTGAGGTAGCTTGTGTTTTCAGAATTAGTAGTGAGGCAGGAAAGACTGAAATAAAGGGGAACGTCAACAACTCAAGTGACAACACATGCTGGAGAGGATGTGGAGAAAGGGGAACCCTCCTACATTGCTAGTGGGAGTGAAAACTTGTACAACCACTTTGGAAATTAATCTGGCATTTTCTCAGACAATTAGGAATAGTGCTACCTCAAGATCCAGCTATACCACTCCTTGGCATATATCCGAATTACGGTCAACTATACAACAAGGACATTTGCTCAACCATGTTCATAGCACCTGTATTCATAACAGCCAGAATCTGGAAACAACCTAGATGTTTCTCAACAGAGGAATGGATACTGAAATTGTGAAAGATTTATACAATGGAATACTACTCAACAATTAAAAACAAGGAAATCATGAAATTTGCTGGCAAATATTAGGAACTAGAAAAGATCATCCTGAGTGAGGTAACCCGGAAGCAGAAAGACACAAATGTTATATACTCACTCATAAGTAGTTATTAGACATATAATATAGAATAAACATACTGAAATCTATACTCCTCAAGAAGCCAAATCAGAAGGAGGACCCTAGGGAAGTTGCTCAATCCTCATTTAGAAGGGCAAACAGGATAGGCATCAGAAGCAGGAGAAGACAGAGAACAAGACAAGAGCCTACCACAGAGGGGCTCTGAAAGACTTTACCCATCAAGGTATAGAAGCAGATGCTGAGACTCATAGCCAAACTTTGGGCAGAATGCAGGCAATCTTACGAAAGAACGGGGAGATGAAAGATCTGGAAGGGACAGGAGCTCCACAAGAAGACCAACAGAGCCAAAAAAAAATAAAAAAACTGAGCAGAGGGGACCTGCAGAGACTGATACTCCAACCAAGGACCATGCATGGAGAGAACCTAAAACCCCTGTTCAAATATATCCCATAGACTCAGTCTCCAAGTGTGTTCCCTAGTATGGAGAGCAGGGGCTGTCTCTGATATGAACTCAGTGGCAGGCTCCCAGATCACCTCCCCTTGGGGGGTTCAGCCTTGCCAGGCCACAGAGGAAGACAATGCAACCACTCCTGATGAGACCTGATAGGCTAGGGTCAAATAGACCCCAATCAGTGGTCTAGGAGAGAGGCATAAGAGGAGAAGAGGGAGGGAGGGTGGGTTGGGAGGAGTTGATGGAGGGGGCCATAGCTGGGATCTGAAGTGAATAAATTGTTAAAACAAAACAAGGAAACACAGGAGTCTACTTGGGGGATAATCATTGTATTGGTCAAAATTGGACTTTGGGGCTAGCAAACATGATAATGATAGTTATAGGTTACATTGTATTAAATAGGAACTTCTGCTATCAAGGAATTTAGGGAAAAAAATAACTACATATAAGGAAAGCTTTTCCTTACAGAATTCCAACCCCTATGTCCTTCTCCCCAAACCTGCATTTTTACCAGGTTCCTCAATGTAACTAATTGCTTTTAAAATTTGGTAATGACTTCTTGATGCTAATCTGAACTTCTTTGATTCTATGTAAGATATAAAATCTTAAACGCCTTTGAAGAATAGAGACTCTAATTAGACGAGAACAATTTGTTTCTTTCTTTAAAATACTTCTGAAAGTGTTTGCTTTTACTGTTCTCTAGACCATCACCTGGCTACTCCTATTTTTCACCACTCTGTTCTGTCTTGTTCTGTGAAAACTCTCCCTGAACGTCCCTCATCACCCCTTCTTATATAGTGCAACATATTCCCATCAGTGTAGACAGGGAAAGGAATCTGCCTTGGGATTTCTCTGGTAAGTGACTTTTGTTTGCTCTAATTTTCTTTGCCCCTTCACCAGGGGCAAAGATTAGAGATTAGACTTCTAGGCTGTAGATTCCTTCCAGGAACTTAGCTCAGTACACACTATACGTAAAAACAATGTCTTGTGACACAACAGAGGTCCTTGATTTTTAGTTCATACACAGTTGACCTTTATCTTTAAATGTGTCTTCTGCCTCTAGATGACCACAGTTGACAGTTACCTGGAGATAATTTTCTGCAATGATAGTTTAATTATGGTTAGAAGCAATAAAAACACTCAGTATATAGGTAAAAGTTTCTCTAACCACAGCCAACAACTTTCTTCATTTAGCATATCTGCTTTGATGGCTATACCCTATCAATGACCCTTTTCAAATGTTCCCTTTGCAGTTTTTGTTTTCTTTTCATAACTACCCATTAAGTGCTATTGTTTGTGAAATTTCTGCCACAATTACATTTTACTCTAAACAAGTGATGTTTTCTTTATCCACACAACTATACAAAATGCCCAAGACAGGATCATTTGTAAAAGAACAAGTCTGTTTTTCACAATTATAGAGGCTGGGAAGTCCAAGAGTGAGGCATTTTTGGGTCTGGTATGTTTCCAGGACAGTTCCTTGATCTTGAGTCCTCCAAATGGGACAAATACTATGTCCCCACAGGAGAGGAAAAACAGAAAGACAAAGAAGCCTTTGTAATTCCCTCTAGCCTTTTTGAAACTTTGCACATTTTATCCATAAAGCCTCCACCTCATTTCTCCATAGCATATCTTTTTCACACACAACATTCATGTCATCATGATATTCCCGCCAAATTTAAACTCCTTTCAGCATCTTCTTTCTTGTAGAAGTTCAAAGTCTCACTTGAATTAGGTATGAGTAGTGTGAGAAGTTTGATTCAGACTTAAGCCAATTGGGCTCCAGCTACAGATGTGTGAGAACAAGCAAGTGTTTGCTCCCAAATACAATGATAATAAGTCAAGAATTTGATAGGCATTCATACCACAAAAAGATAGGAAAGAAAATTTCCAAGAGTGTCTGTAACCAAGCAGGGCAAACTTTTAATCACAAGGCTTGAATGTAATCATCATTTACTCCACATCTTCCCACTCTACAGACATATGAAGGTGACTTTTAGGTCTTCGAGGCCCCTGAGAACCCCATGCCAAACCTTCACAGAGCTTAGCCTCAGCAGCTCTTTAGAATTTGAGCCCAGTGTGTGCAGTTCTCCCAGGCTGGAGCTGTACATTTGTTCTAGAGTCCTGGGGTCTAATGTATGAAGCTCCGCCAGAGTGACCCCATTCAACAATGTTCTAGTGAGGACTCTGATAGCCTCATTCTAATGGCTTCACCAGATCAGTAGAGTGCCTTCCTTTCATACTATCTTCCCATCTTAACATCCTTACCAAGTGGTACCTTGACCATACTCTGGATGATCTCTTCAAAGCCATTTTATTACATGACCAGACTAAACACTATACAAATATTTAAGTTATTCTTATTTTTTATTATTAATTTCATCTTCAGCTTGTTTCTCTTTTCTCCCATTTTGCTAAAGTTAGTCCAATAAAAAACCCAAGCAGCCCCTTTCCTATATTTTTGCTTTGTTATTCTTTCTCTTCAGATATCTTATTTTATTGATCTTCAGATCTGTATTAAAACAATTCAGCTTGTAACTAGGATGACCTACACTCCTGTTTTCAATATCTTGTCCCTCATTTACATATAAAGACCTCAGCAAAGTTAGCGTCACTTTCCAAATTTCTACAGTAATTTTTTTTTTTTGAGAAAAGGTCTAGTTATTGTAGCCCTGGGTGGCCTAGAATTCACTTTGCATATTAGGCCTGGAACTAATAAATATCAGCCTGTTTCTACCTTCTGATTACTGGGATTGAAGGCATATACCATTCCACCAGCTTTCTAAGGATAAGTTTATTTTTTTCTGTTTGCTTTGGTTTTGTTTGTTTTTCAATATTTTATTAGTTAAATTTGTTATTCGACAGTTCCACACATGTACATGATGCACGCTGACAGCTCTCACCCCCACTCTCTCCATCTCCCTGGCTAGTATCCGTGTCTAACTGCCTTCCCCCACCCCAAAAAAATCTCTTCCTCATATAGTACCTATTAGCTTTGTGTGACAGTGAACTTCTGCCCCTACCTGCTAAGTGTTAGGTTTATGTCACCAGGTCTGGTCTTCTACCACTCTTATTAATATTCATCTGAACATATTGAGGCTGTCTAAAGATCTTATTTTCTCGTGAGTCCATGCTAGAATAGCCCTTACAGTCTGGACTTTACCCATTATCAGCCAGTTCTAAAGCCATTTTTACACTTTTAGGTGTTTCCTATGACAGTACTTCATGCTGTGTTCAGTTTTAGATTTGACTTTATGTGCTGCTGTGACCGAATGCCTGAGACTAAATGCTTTATAAAGAACATAAATAATAATAATTTTAAGTAGTCCATGGTGCATTCAACATTAATCAATATTTAATAAATGTCATGATAAATAACTAATAATTATTTATTATAACATATTTTTAAACTGAGCTTTGAACTTACAGAGATCCACCTGCCTCTGTCTCCCCAATGCTGAGATCAAAGGTGTGCATTAGCACTTGGCTTATAGAGCAGAAATTTGCTGCCCTAAGTTTCAAATATCAGAAAGCACAACATTAAGGAAGTGAAAATATTAATGTTTATTGGAATCTTCACTTCTCCAAAAAGATAACTTGTGGCTGGGTACTTCAGAGAAAATAAGCATTGTATCTACATGACAAGAGGTCATAGAGATGAATACTCTGTTATCATATGGTAAAGGAATGAAAGATTCCATGTTAGAAACAGGGTTGACATCTTCAGACCAGATATCAAGTCTGCTGATGGCTTCATTTTGGACTAGTTTGTTCATGTATGAGGTTGCTGATCCTATCTGTGAGGCTTCCAACCATTTCTAAAAGTCCCTGTTTCTTAAGACTGCCATATTAAATCATAAATTCTAGCATATACATTTTGGAGGGACACAACATTCAATTCATAGCAGATACCTCAATGCCCTCTGCAGGTCCTCAATCTACATGCATCTTTGCCTCCATCAATTGCATGTTCTAACACTCCCTAAGATTTGACAGATCTAAATCGAATCTCACTACCTACTGACAAATCCCCTCACCAGTTTGAACAATTATGCTTATGAGCATCTTGTAAAATGTATAAGCACAAATCCTGTAAGTAAAACAAACCAAGTGAACAAACCTATGTTTGAACACTTGAAAACCGCTTCAAATATGTGCAAGAGTTGTAACTTGGCAGAGTTCAACAATCTTGTCTGAAACATGGGGATTTTATTATTAGTCACTGTTTAGAAAAAATAGTACATATTCTGTACACAAATCCCGATATGTAAAGGTTTAATAAATGGCAATTATACTTTCACTCGACTCTCCTCCACCCAGTTCTTTGCCCAGTAAACTATCACAAAGTGATTGATCTGTTTAGTTTGTCTCTTCCACACAAATACTGATTTTTAGCTATCCTATCTGAACTATGCGACAGTCTCAGGCATTGTCCTACTTTCATTTCACTACGTATTTGTGTTTCTATTATATGTAAGAAATCACAGGAAAGCCTTCAGCCTTTCGCAGTCACTCATGGTTTTATCACCAGAATTTGTTTACCTCACCTGTTCCCTTGATCTCCAGAAGTAAATGGCTGCCCAGAACTTAGATAAGTTCTGCAACGGGTTCCCAATCTATCTGTAGTGAATGGTTAACATTTGGTTTATCAGAATCTTCTGGGAATTTCCATTAATGTTTCCAGACTGTGGTTAGTTGTACATAATCAACCAGAGAGAGCAAGATTTTTACATCATATGGTAGATTATAGAAGGGATAGGTGAGAGATCCAAAAGACACTTTGGGTATAGCTAGTGATGGACTTGGGGCTCAGCCCTGGAGTAAAAGACACTTTACACATAGTCATCGTGAAGGACACTGAGCTCATCCCAGAATTAACAGAAGGATGTTGTCTGAGAGGAAACTGAGCAGGAAGGAGTGGCTTGGGTGAGCTATAAACAGAAATAGACTATCAGGCTAGGAGGCAGAGTGAGGAAGGAAGTTTGCTGTTTCTCATAGATTGAGGAAGGGGTACAACACAGAAATGTCTCCATAAAAAAGTGAAGATGATAAAGAAAAGAGTCAGACACAGGCTCCTTCTCAGACAAACTCACACCCTCTCCCAGTGAAAAGGTCACTTTGGTAATATAAAGGCAAACTTAGAAGATGAAGGAGAGTTTAGCATCATCCTGAAATAATAACTTCAAATTTTATCTCATGTTACTTTAAAGATGAGTGAAGTAGTCCATGAATTTCTTACTCCTCCTCACTTTCTCCTATCTGATTAGACCATGCTGTTGAAATTTCTAGAATGCGCTGGAATGTCCTGCTCATCAGGGTTTTATACATCCAGGGCTTACCATTGTGCTCAACGTCCTTCCAAGTGAAATCTAATGCATCATTCTGCAGTTTACAAAAAAGATAAATGATATAACCATTAAGGACAGGTGGATCACATTAACATGAAATACAGATTAAAACATTTAATACAGAGTTGGTTTTAATTACAGGTTGTTATGGAAGAAAAAGGGAAAAGAAAATTCAATAAGAGGAAAACAGAAGAATAACAAGGTACTTCATAATTTTGCCTTGGGTTGTTCTGGAAAAGAATATACACACTAAGCACAATCCAATAGCACTCACCTGACTGATAGGTTGGCTGAGGGTCTGGGTAGTGGACTTTCTAGTTTACCCAGTACCTGCTCGGGTACATGCAGGCATACACAATGAAGGGTGTTTCCACATGCTTTGTAGGTGATGATGGACCTATTATCCAACTGGGACACGCCACAGGAAAAGCTACCCTGCCTCCTGTTCCTGCACCATTGCCTTCCTCGCAGCCCTTCTGTCTTCATGCTCTATCTTTGAAATGTGCATTGCCAACACTAACCCAGCACCGGGACTTGGAATCTAAAAGCTAGCTGTTTTCACACCCATGCGCTCTCAGTGCCACAGCAACCTGTTCTCCCCATGTGCTGCATGTGCGTCTTCCTGTCTTAATCATCCCTGTGTCCCTGGATGTGCTTGCTCCTATCACCTGCCTTACATCTTCATGAAAGCAGGGACCCGATGTTTAGCCAATATGAATTTGCCAGGCTGGCTCACTTTAGGGGGGATGCATTTTGAGCCTCAGGCTGTTCCTCCTTCATCCTTTCCCTTAACATGACCTCATAAATCAAAGAGCTTTGCTGTTCTTCCACTATATTATATCTATTATTTGTTCATTGAGAAAAAAAAAGCCCTAAAGATGCTCAGTGCTATTCTTTAAAAAATGATGTCAAAAGTACAGAATTTTTCCAATTCCAAGTACTGGATGGAGAGTGTTCTCTAACAAGTAGACATTTATGTAACAAGAAACACAATATAACATATTAAATCAGGACTGCTCTCCAACCCAAAACACATTATTGTTGATGTTTAAAAAAAAAAGACAAGGAGGATGATCTATGCTGCCATCCCCGCTTGGTCCTACCATGGAATCTGCTCCATCTACTCCCTCTGATCTCCTCTCTTGCATCCTTCTTTTTCCTCTGAGCTGTCCCAGCTATACTGCACATGTTGGTCTCTTGAACTGGACAAGCCTGGCTCTCTCTCTCTCTCTCTCTCTCTCTCTCTCTCTCTCTCTCTTTCTCCCTCTCCCTCTCCCTCTCCCCCTCCCCCTCCCCTCCTCTCTCTCTGTCTAGCTTTCACTCTCGATCTCGCTCTGTGTGTGTGTCTGTCTCTGTGTCTGTGTCTGTCTCTATCTCTCTGTGTATCTATCTTTCGGTCTATCTCTCTCTGTGTCTGTGTCTCTATGTCTCTAACCCTGTCTGTCTGTCAGTCTGTCTCTCTCTCCCTACATTGGCCTTTGCTTTTCCTTGACTACTTCCCTCAGATCTTTGAGAGGCTCCCCTTTCCTCATTGCCTTCCTCATACTCCTGCTGTCTTTCTACTTCATCCATGAATGTGTGTCACTAGCCCAGCACTGAAACTCCTCGAAACCTGCTTTTACACTCATTCGCTCTCAGTGCCCCAACAACCTGTTCTCATCCAAATATCACCTTCTTACAAAGGGTCTCACTATATCTCCACTTCCCCTCCATTGGCCTTTTGCCCCAGTTACTCTTAACTGTTCTACTTGGCCCCGCCTTACTTCATAACATTTACCTCTATGTGGAATTTATGTTTAGAGTCTGTCCCTGCACCCACTTTGCCGCCCACTATGGTGAAAGCTTCCTAAAGCTGGCCTTTGCCAGTTTTATGCCTCCTATATCCCTGCACCACAACAGGAGCTGTGACAGTGTAGTTGCTCTCAAAAACTCTGTGGAATAAACAGACCACTGCTTCTCAGCCACATGCTGTTGCTCTGTCACGCATCCCTGGATCTTTGGAAAGAGGACCGTGTAACTTACTTTTACAATTCTATGACCGTTCATCTCTAGATAAACTCACATCCTATGGGAAACAGTAACAGAAATCCAACTTTAGGCTGGGTAGAAAATGGAAGTCAGAGTATAGGAGAGAAAGCATAAACAGAACAGGGGATCAACAGTGTGAATGAAATCTTGTTTTCCTTTTCTTTTATTTATTACCAATTATTCACTTTATATCCCAATTGTAGACCCCCTCCCTCATCTCCATGCCCTTTCCCTCTCCCCTAATCTACTGAAAGGGGGAGTCCTCCTCCCCTACCATCTGACCTTAGCCTAGTAAGTCTCATCAGGACTGCCTGGGTCCTTTTCCTCTGTGGCCTGGCAAGGCTGCCCAGCCAGGGGGAAGGGATCAAAGAACAGGAAACTGAGTTCATGTCAGACACTGTCTCTTCTACCCTTACTAGGGAATGTACATGGAGAATGAGTTGCATGGTTGGTGCATCAGTCTTTTCAGGTCCCCCTGGGCCCAGATATTTTGGCTTTGTTGGTCCCTTTACCCAGCAGTGGATTGAAGCGGATGCGGAGACTCACAGCCAAACTTTGGACAAAGTGCAGGGAGTCCTATGAAATAAGGGAGGTGGGGGAGGGTAGAAATCTTGTTTTTCTGTCAGGGGCAGGCTTTAAGTAACTCTTAAAGAATAGTGAACTTGATGATTAATAATTAGACTTGACTTTTCTACAAATTCACTATGCAGCCTTCAGTACGATGGTCCTTTCCAGTGGCTACTGTTTTTAAAAGAGGTGACCTATTGGGGTCTGATAGGACTGTGATCTGGAATGTTCCATGTCCTAAAGCCTTGGTTCCATGCTTCTTGCTATTGAAAGGTTAGGCAGGACCTTTAAGAGGCGGGCCATTCACTGAGAGGTCCTTAGATTATTCTGACTAGTCCTTGAAATGGACTGTAAGCCCCAGACCTTTCTTCCTGTCCTTTGCTCACTGGCCATGAGGCAAACAGTTTTGCTGCAAATGTCCAGCCTCTCCAGATGCCCAAAGCAACAGGTTCAAAGCCATGAAGCCTAACTACAGAACCATGAGCCAAAATAAGCCTTTTCTCTTTATAAGTTGATCATCTCAGGTGTTAGCTACAGTGACAGAATGCTAAAGGAGGGGCCACTGGGGCCAGGGGTTTTCTGTCTTGATTGTGAAGAGTGGGGAATTCTGCTTGAGCATTCTCACTGAAGGCTTACCTCTGAGAGTCAGCACTGATAAGAAGTTGAACATTTGGCATAGCCTGAGGGATGGCGGTAGGCTTCTCAGCTTATGGGATCCCAGATGGCTGGGGGGGGCGGGGGGCTTCAAGTATCACCACATCTAAATACAAAAGGAGGAGGGCAGGGTGTTCCCTAAGGTTTCCAAGGAAGAAAGGCCAGAAGGAAATGTTGGTTCTATCTCCTAAAGAAGGGCAGGGTTCACCTGAGAGTTACTTCTACCCCAGGGAATAGAAGGGACTCAGTCTTCAGATGAACACTGAGGCTGTAGCTGCTAAGATGTATTTTTAACAAGGGTAAGACAATGGTTGAGTTTCAAGTCCCTACGCTCACTTGTTGATTATATGACCCAGGTAGATTATTTATTAAACCCGGGCCTCCGTTTCTTCACCTGTAAATGGCAGTGATCCGAAATGGATCTCAAGTATTGCTCAGAGGATTGGGTCAGTATGTGCACAGTACTTAGGATAGGGATTGTCACTTACAATCCCACATGCATGCCTCAGGCCTCACGCTATTTAACATTTGTCTCCTTTCATTCTGATGCAACCTTCAACCGGGAGCATATTTTCTTTCCATATAGGTGTGCTTATATAGAAGAAAATGTGCTTAAGCAGAGATTTGCAGAAAGGCCCATCCCGGAGCCTGCCATTTCTAATGGCTAATAGATCAATTACTTTGTGGGTGTGTCTGGCATTCTTGCACAGCTTAGCCACAGAGGCAAGGTGCTGGTATGCTGGCTGGAGAATTTCTGGTCCAGGGACAGGTTGGTTTTGATTTCCCCATCTTCACATTGGAATTCTGGTGCCTATGTACATTTGGAAAGCAAACACTTAGGCATGATGGGTCTGAGATCTCAAGCAGAAGGCCGGATCTCTCTCTCTCTCTCTCTCTCTCTCTCTCTCTCTCTCTCTCTCTCTCTCTCTCTCTCTCTCTCTCTCTCTCTCTCTCTCTCTCTCCCTCCCTCCCTTCCTGCTTGATTTCTCCCCAACAGAGGTGCCAGCTGTATCAGCTCCCTTACTAACCCACACTGAAGAGCTCTCTGGGGCTCCTGTCTCTGTTGTGGGCAGATGTTCATGAAAAAAAAAATTTCTTTTGAAATATGGAAGGTTAAAACGTATAGGAGCAGGAGTGTCAGAAGCATCAGCTGGGGCTGTTTGCTGCTGATGCCCATCAGTGGGACAATGATATACAATTTTCCAAAGACCCCCTTCCTACTGTCATCTTTCGGGTGGACTTCACCTTCCAGAATTAGCAGATTTGTGTTTTATTTTGTTTTCTGGAGAAAGGAGAGAGAGCAGCACGAACCAAGGAAGTCAGAAACTTGAGTCACTTTAAGTGAACTGTGGGGCCAGCTTAGGGGACAGGGAGAGCTTAAGAAGTTCTATAGCAGAAGAACTCTGGGATGTCCACTTATGGCTTGAGCTAAGGTTAAGGTGGCATTTCCTGACTGGCCTAGGAAGAGAACCAAGAATTACAATGCCTTCACCTTGGGACAGTTCAGTTTCAGAGACAAGCAAGCAATTTTCAGGGAACTTGGAGGTGCAACCTATTATCGGTTTTTAAAGAAGACACTTTCTGTATGGAATCTGAGAAAGAAAGAGGAAGCCTCAAGAAGCATTTGGGCTGGTACGGAAATTGGGGGTGGGGGGTGGGACATGGAGCAAAGCATGGAAAGGAGATTAAGTTAGACACTTGTCCTGGAGATGAGGCGGGCAGTGCCCCGTTGAAATTCAGAGGAGGTAATGAAAGCTGACCTCTCTTCAAAAAGCCAAAAGATGCCTTGCTTTGCCACAGAGGATAGGGGTACTCAGGCTTAATGAGGCTTCATTCTGTGCTCTTGTGACAGCTTTCCCCTGGCTTCTGGCACAGCCTAGGACCTCTCTCTCTCCCCGCAGTTCCCTTCCTCCTCAGAGGCCTTGGCTGGGGACTTTGTGAGGGAGATAAGAACTGAGTACAGACAGAGAAGGTTTGGTTTGAGGAAGACTTGTATCTTCAGGCAACTGAGGAAGAAGGGAGGGAAGTTGACTCAAGAGGAAAGAGTGAGCCAACTGGTAAAGGTGAGTGTGGGAGCCCCTCGAAAACGGAGGGCTGAAAAGAAAGGTGCTATCAGCGCGGTGGGTGTCGCTGAACGGGAACCGGTGGCTTTGGGGGAGCTGCGGCAAGGCAAGGTGCAAGCGAGAACTGAGGCACCCGGATCTGAGCCAGCGCGACGACGTGGGAGTGTGACACTGCAGCGGCGAACAGGTGAGCGGCTGGGGCCCCGGGTCCCCGCCCTCGCCTCCTCCTACCGATTCTTCTACGGCACTTGGCGGCTCCGCGGCTCCTCTCTGTTTGAGGTTTTGCAACTGGCAGCTGGCTTTTTTCCCTCCTCCCCCGTTGAGGACTCTCCTTCTTCTTTTAGGTTGCTCCACCCCTCCAGAATCAGGCAAGGGGGAACCAGCTCAGCGGCTGCCAACTGGCGCCCAGCGCAGCCGCGAACACTGGAAGTAGAGTCCCAGGTCCTGAGTGCGCCGCTGCGGGGCATTTGCTTCTTCGGCGCCTGGGTGACCCGAGTCCTCCCATCCGCACCCCTTCTCCACTTTTCCCCCCGTTTGCAATCACATGGCATTTTAAGAATGCTGGAAAGATGGCGGTAGCGGCAGCGGCCGTGGCTGCGCCGGCTGGTGGGGGAGGCGGCCGGGCGCAGCGGAGCGGACTGCTGGAAGTTTTGGTGCGGGATCGCTGGCATAAAGTTCTGGTGAACTTGAGCGAGGACGCCCTGGTGTTGAGCTGCGAGGAGGGCGCTGCGGCGTACAACGGCATAGGAACTGCCACCAATGGCTCGTTCTGCAGGGGCTCCGGGACCGGGCACCCGGGCACCGGTGTCACTCAACCCCCGGATTCTCCCGCTGGGGTCCGCACTGCCTTCACCGACCTCCCAGAGCAGGTGCCTGAGTCCATCTCCAACCAGAAGAGGGGCGTGAAGGTGCTGAAGCAGGAGCTGGGCGGGTTGGGCATTAGCATCAAGGGGGGCAAGGAAAACAAGATGCCCATACTCATCAGCAAGATCTTCAAGGGGCTGGCAGCGGATCAGACCCAAGCCCTGTACGTGGGCGATGCCATCCTGTCGGTGAACGGAGCAGACCTGCGGGACGCCACCCACGACGAGGCGGTGCAGGCGCTGAAGCGCGCAGGCAAGGAAGTGTTGCTGGAAGGTAAGGGGTTAAAGCTGTGCGGGCCTAACCCCACAGTACCACCTGCTCTTCTGCCCACTGGGCACACTCACACTCAGCCACTTGCCCCGCAGAGCAAGGGACCCACTGCATGTCTGTTTTGCAAAGGCAGTGGCAGGAGCGGACTTCCTGACAACTTTACTAGGTGGGGGCAATTCATCTTCACCCTCGTCCTGGCCCAGTACACAGTGTGCTTGCTGGGCTAAAAGACTAGACTGCTTGGGTTTCCTTGGCTAGGATGGGGTGCTTTAGTGCACCGGTGTTGGAAGGAAGTTTCCTACTTAGTCGGTGCACGTGGTTTTACATTTTTATCTGCGGACAATCCAAGCGCAGTGTAGAGCCTAGGAAGTGGAATGGGAAATGGAGAGTAGACGGGATTTTCATCTGCCCAGGTTGCCCAGCAAGGCCACTGACTCGTGGCAGTTCTGGTACTTTTCTACTTTGGCAACATTTTCCCAGCAGTAAAGAATGGAAAGGTAAAGGAACCAGAGAGAGGTGGCAGTGTTTGAATGCTAAACTCCTCCACCACCGTTTCCCACTTCCCTTCCCTCCAGCACCGGAGTGTCTGTGAAGTTGTGAGTTTTGAGTAGTGCCAAAGGCTGGGGAAGATGTTGCCGATTTAGGCACAAGTTCACTTCCCCTGCAGGGTGTTCAGCCGGTCAGTCCGGATTCCAGGTCCCTCTGGGTGGAGAGCTGGTGAAGTGTTTTTCCTGCTTAGGTCTCCCAGAGTGGTGTGAAATCCAGTTTGCATTTCTGAACAGTTTTCCCTGCCCATGAATATGAGGAACTCTAGAAACTAACTCTGAAGATCTGGAGTCTTCAACATTTTAATCATCCAATGGGTACAGAATAAGAAGTACCAGTTTCCTTCCATGTGGCAATAAGGGGCGGGGTGGGGGGGGTGAGGGAGGGAAGAACCTTGCACTTTCCTTTTCCCCAGAGCTGGGTTTCTCTCTGTCTTTGTGTCTTTTTGTACACACTTTCACGGGCGCTAACATTGTGTGATCATTTCATCTTCTCAGCTTCTTCCTAACTACAGACTGAGTTGGTCAAAGGTCTTTTATTTAGATAGGGGGCTCTCTAGAGCTTGGATGCCCAATGACATACATGCAGGGTGAGTGAATAAAGGAACTCAGCTACCCAGAGGGTGTTCCAACCTAACTGGTGCTGGTGTGTGACACTGGGAAGCCAGCTGTCCTGACATATGACAGCTGTTGCGACCTCACAGCAATGACATGGTCTGCCCCCTGGCCTGGGACACTAAGGGGCTAACTGTTGTTGTCTAGAGGATTTGTAATGTCTTCGTATTTAATTGCCACACAGAATACAAAACCTAGAAGGCTGTTTGGTTTGGCTTGATGATTAACATAAGTAAACAGGAAAAAAAATCTTGATCAAGTGTGCATTGGTTTGGGTGACAAGGGACATGTAGAATCTGGAAAGAGTGTAGTTTGGACTATTAAACTGCTGGGCACCTGTTTAGTTTGTAATCCTTATTAAAAATATGGAGGGAGGAGGTGACAAAGAAAAGTCATATTTTTCTTCAGGCTCTGCCCCTTATTACCTCTCTTCTTCCTGCCTTTGATTTTAATTTAATGAATAATAACTTGGCAAGGGCATTAAAAAGGATTCTTACCGACAAAGAGGATGAAATGGTGACTCCCTGGAGTTGAAAATAAACTTATGAAAAAGTGTGTGTGTGTGTGTGTGTGTGTGTGTGTATGTGTGTGTGTGTGTGTGTGTAAAGCTTATGTACTTCTTTAAAGAGCAACTGGAAAATGAGTTCTGTCAAAAGCTCTCAAGTGACATTCTAAAGATCAATGCATCATGTATTGTGTCATGACACCAGGAGGAGAAATGGAGGTCTCCTAGACATCCTTTTCGGTAACTGGCAGTTAATAAGAATGCCTGTGAGGGAAGGTATGGCTTAAAGCAGTGCCCCTTCTTTACCATATCTTCCCTCCTTCCCACCCTCACCTACCTAGAGATGGAGCCTAGTGCTTTGCCCATTCTAGGCCGGTGTTCTACTCCTGGGCTTCACCCTCAACCCCTAGACTCAGTGCCTCTTATTTGAAGCTGATTGCTGTCCTCTGTAGTCCTCACTGATGAGGTGGTGGTCACAAACCATCAACTCAAGCATCATAACCTTCCCTTTTGCCATTTGGCATAAAGCAAAGATTCACAGTGAAAAGGCTTGTTAGGGCCATGTCCAAGGCTTTTTACATTCTCATAACCTTGCAGGCTCCCAAGGTCTTCTGCAAAATGAAAGTAAGAAAAGTGTCACCTCTTTAGTTCATAAGGAGACCCTGTGCAACAGCACACTGAGAATACAAGACATGTATGTACTCTCTGTATTTGTACAGCATCAATAAAATAGACTTGAAATGTCCCCTTTGAAGTGGAGAATACATTCATCTATCTTATTGGAGTTTTTATTTCTTTTTTTTTCTTTTTTTTTTAAATTTATTTATTTATTTATTTATTTTTTTAAATTTATTTATTTTTATCTCAATCACAGGTTGGGTACTTTGAATCCCAGGCGTAGCCCCCTCCCCCATTCCCTCCTACCCTCCCACTCCCTCCCTCATCTCCTTCTTCCCCGCCCCCTCCAAGTCCACCAACAGGGGAGGACCTCCTTCCCTTCCATCCAACCCCAACTTATCATGTCTCCTCAGGGCTG
>CM053752.1:42057073-42167317 GCA_028658305.1 Pachyuromys duprasi
AAAATATACAGGTGTAATGTAGAAGGTATAGAAGCCATCCTTATGTTGACCATAAGGATGTCAGTACCCAATATAATTGCAAAGTTTGATTCCACTCAGAATGTACAAAGATCTTAAGACATACATGCTTATACTTGGGGCCTTGGATCTCTAATAATAAACAAATTTGGCAATATTTTATGGGAGTTGCAGGGAGAGTTAAGTATTACAAAAAACACGCCAGAAATAAGAACACTGTTTATAAAATCATCACTACTGACAACCTGTACTTCAATTCTAGAGCATGTTTCTCTGATAGCTTGGCAATTCTCCTCCATTTTCTTTGCTCTTTCTCTCTGTAGAGCCTATTTAGTTGAATGTTGGGCCCTCCATATTGATTTACTAAAATACCTGATTTTTGTTATCAACTTTTTAATATAATTTTTATTCTTTATATTAATTATAGGTTATTTACTTTGTATCCCAGCCGTAGCCCCCTCCCTCATTCCCTCCCAATTCCACCCTCCCTCCCCCCATCTCCTCCCTGCCCCTTTCCAAGTCCACTGATTGGGGAGGACCTCCTCCCCTTCCATCTGACCCTCGCTTATCAGGTATGTTTTTGTTATCATCTTAATGATCATCTTTTTTCTCTAATTCCACTGATTTTATTCTCATTTGAACCCCCCTCATACACACACACAAGTCATCTGGGGAGCTTTAAACTTCCTGATGCTTGGAATGGCCCGAGACTAACTGGAATTTAGAACTCTTTGGGAAAGACCTAGTCAAGATGGGCTTAACCTTCCCAGGAATTGTGAAAGTGTTAGGCAACTTTTGGAACCAGCGTTAGGAATCTATTTTAGTGCCTTTCAAGAGAAGGTCTTTTGCCATTCAGAAGATATGTGGCAACACTTGGAGACATTTTGGTTTGTTAGAACTAGTAGAAAAGGATGGCACTTGTAGCTAAAATCTAGACTATTAAACATCTAGTAATATACAGATGACACCCCTCAGTGCAGAGGATATGGCTGAATAAAAACGTATCCACCCCAAACATCACTAGTGCTGAGGCTGAGAAAACTTGATAGGCATAGTACCTCCTTTCAGCCTAACTCACACAACTTCTTTATCATCAGTACACAGGAACTACATGATCTGCAATTAACTACATCTGAAGGACTACCTGAGGGCCACATGTTCAAATAAATTTTAAAAAGCTAGTATAAGTAGCCCAAGATATTGACTTACAAGGATTCCCAATGATAGTATAATCAATCTTGGTAAAACCAGCCTTTTTCAAGGTGTTAGAAGAAAATGTGAATGTTTTATGGATGTGCATGATTTCTTCTGAACACATTTAGATTAGGAAAAAATCATGATGAAGCCCCAAGTTAGTGTGTTGCCTTCTCTGTATTCAACATATGGCATCTGGTTGGGAATACCTTCAGTCCTATACCCTGGGGCACCTTTTTGCTGAGAATACACACAACCCTCACAGTGATGCTAGCTAGAAGTACCAGAGAGCGAATGATGGCTAAGAAGTATGTGCCCACCTTCTTCCAAAAGACTCCCTGCACTCTGCCCAAAGTTTGGCTGTGAATTTCAGCATCCCAACACAGCTAAAATAGTCTGAGCCCAGGGGATCCTGCATAGACTGATGCAACAACCAAGGACCATGCATGGAGAGGGCCTAGACCCCGTGCTCAGATATAGCCAATTGGTAACTCAGTCTCCATGGTGGGTTCCTGAATAAAGGGAGCAGGGGCTGCCTCTATCCTGAACTCAGTTGCCTGCTCTTTGATCACTTGCCCCTGGTGATGAGACCTTGTCAGGCCACAGAGGAAGAGGATCCAGGCAGTCCTAATGATGAGACTTGATAAGCTATGGGCAGATGCCAGAGGAGGAGAACTCCACCTTTCAGTGGGCTAGGGGAAGGGGATAGGAGGGAAGAGGAAGGGAGGGTGGCACTGGAGGAAGTTAAGGAAGGGGGCTTCAATCAGGATATATAATGAACAAATTGAAAGAAAGGAAGGAAGAAAAGAAGGAAGGTAGGAAGGAAGGAGAAAGAAAGAAAAAGAAAGAGGCAGAGAAAGAAAGAAGAAAAAAGAAAGGAAGGAGGAAGATGAAAGAAAGAAAAGAGAAAGGAAGGAAGGAAGGAAGGAAGAGAAAGAAAGGAAGAAAAAAGGAAGGAAGAAATGAGGAAGGAAGAAAGAAGTTCATGCCTTACCAAACAGATGGATGACAAGTTTTATCTAGATCCCTCAGTCATAAGTCAGACTATGCTGAGCTCCAGGGACCTAAGTGGCTCAGTGTGGCTATCATTTATTCATTCCCTTTACGGACTCAGATCCTACTCTACTCTTTGTATTCCCTATGATTTTATCAAAAAAATTCTTGGGCTGAACTTTGATCTCTGATTATAACTCCTGAGGTTCACAAAGATGGAACATCTCTCAAATATAGGAATCATCAGGTAGACACAGCACATTCAAAATTGAGAAGATAGAAAGGAATCTCAAGATAACTGAGTGAATACTAGTTCAAACAAAAGAAATCTTTGAAAATTTTATTAACATTCTTTGAAAGAAAGCAAAGTTATTGCACTCAAAAACAAGAGATGCTGTATAGAAAGGCAACAGCCAGAGAACAAGGAAATTGTTTTGAAACTTAGAGTTATATATTATAGATGGGAAAAAAAATCAATGTAAAAATTTGATAAGAATGTAACAATACTCCAAGTTTGTGTGTGTGTGTGTGTGTGTGTGTGTATGTGTGTAGGGGTGTGTATGTATGTGTGTATTGGTGTTTGTGTAGGTGTGTTTGTTTGTGAATGTGTGTGTGTTGTGCTGTATTCAGGGCTGAACAAATCTGTCTGTCCATGAACTGGGAAGTGGCGAAACAATGTGTGAGACAATCAGGAATACTGGGGCTTGTAGTCAATGGAAGTGACAAGTTCTGGTAGGAGCTGAATAGCTTAACCTATTTACTGCTACGTGGACAAGTTCACCCTTTCTTTTGCTTAAAGTCTTTACCTCCTGTGGTTTGATTTTTTGCTTTATCTGTGTTGGAGAACACATATAAGGATTAACAGCATTCTTCTTTTTTGTTAAAACTATCTTATAACTATGAAAGAAATGACTGCGTCACAAAATGGCAGCAAAAGCTAAGCATGAAACATAGTAGACGTAAGAGCTTTGTGACCTTGTGTAGTTGGCTCACTGTCCAATTGGTGGATTTCTCCATGGTAACATCGGAATAGCAATGCTACTACATAGGGTAGGATGAAAATGAATTCATCACCATCGAACTCAGTGCAGTGTCTGATGGGTGCAGTTCCAAATGTGTTGGGTATCACTGTGACTGATTGTCTCCTTCCACTCATCTTTCCTTACACCAGGGTCAAGCTTTTAATCCATCTCTTAAAATGTCAGTGAAGTCAACAGAATCACCCATTAGTTTATCAGATACTAGTTGTAAGAAGATGTGGACAAAAATAAGTTACAAGTGAATTTAGTTATTGGAATTTAAAGTTTGACAAGGAGGGGACAGAATGGGTGGCAAGTGAGTTCTTGCAGTGTTTCCATCTGCAGGTGTCTAATGATCACCTTTGTCATTACTATATAACATATTCAGATATAAATTCTGTTGTTACTTCTAGTTGATGGGTCATTACAGTGTGATCTGGGCACAAAGTTCATTGAGGTTTATTGTGTTCAGGAGATAGGAGGGGATCAGCTTCTATTGTCTGTGTATAATACCTGCACACAAGCTTCACGCATGCCAGCCTTGTTCCTTAGTTTCTGTCAATTCAACACAAACTAGAGTCAACTGGAGCAATGGAATCTGAATTGAGGAATTGCCTCCATCAAATCTACCTGTGAACATTGTGTGGAACATTTTCTTGATTAACTGTTGATTGTGTGGGCCTCGTCTACCATTGGTGGTGTCACCCCCAGCACTGGTTTGTACAAGAAAGCTGAGCAAGCCATGGAGGGCAATTGTTCATTCCTCTATGGTCCCTGCTTCAGTTCCTGCCTCAAATTTCTGCTCTGGACTCTTACCTATAAACCAAGTAACCTCCCTCTCTCTCCCCCAAGTTGCTTTAAGTATGGTGTTTATCATAGCAACAGAAAGCAAGCAGAACACCAGCCTTGTCATGAGTGCTGGCACCTAGATCAACTTGTTCTCTTTACCAATGGGACAAACCCAGGGATCCACTCAATTGAATTCATTAGTAGACTTCCCTGGGTCTTCACATGTACGGTTACTTGATAAAGTTATTTGCTGTAAAAAAAAATAGTATTACTTGGTCCTAAACATCACATGAGAATTACTTATGCTAAAATATTTGTTGTTTTCCAGTAAGTCACACAGAATTGCATTTTCATGTACTACATCTGGATACTTGAGCCAGTTAATGCAATCAATAAGGAGTCATTCAAGACAGCAATAGTCTTTAAATGGTTTTGTAAAGACCAAGAAGTTTCTCAGAAGATATGGCCATGACCCTTTAGAGATAGAATTGAAAAGCAGTAGGTGAGGGTGCTACCTTCTCTAAATCCTTGCCTACTCAGAATCTTAAAGGTACAAGAGCAGAGAAAAACAACAGAAGCAGGTGCCACTGCTAAGAAGAACAAAGACAATAAATCTACAATTACCCCCAACTACATTACTATTAAAAAACAGTGTTACATATAAAGTCTAGAGTACTTATAAACTGAAAGTAAATTTCAATACTGATACTGTAGGGCTAAAACAGGTAAGATTGTCAGAAATAATAATCTTTATGTCTTTACCATGATTTCTTTCTAGCATATCACAGCATATGATTTATTATGTGTGTGAAGATTTACATGTATGTATTGTCAGTCTCCCCTGGTGACAACTGTAATCCTCAAACCCTGTATCCAAAGTTGAGTATGCACTCAATAAATATTTGTTGAATGAAAGAATGAATACCTCTCTTTGGGTAACCTACAACTTTATAGAAGCTGCTATGATTAGTCAATTTGAAAGAAACAGTTTACACTGTGAATTTCCTGTTCACTAATTTTTCTATCCTCTGAATTGTCTGTGTTAAAATCTGAGACAAGCCAGTTCTCATAAATTAACCTGGGATGGTGGGGCAGGAGGTTTAGAGAAAAATATGATGCTTAGGGACGTTCTATGGTCTGAAGGACTCCTTGATATCTTTACATTGTTCTACTGGCTGGCCATTAAATTCACTCCCTGACATAAAATGTATCCTCATCCTTCCAGTTTGCTTCCTAAAGGGAAAGTAAGCTATATGTAAAGAAAGCTTCATTCACTGGGCATTTCCCTGTTACTGCTGTAACTAAACAAATTTCAGAGGCTTTTTCTCTTTCAAAGCATACAATGTTATCGTGCTTGACCTATATTAAAATATGTTGAAGCATATATTTATCAAAAAGAAAAACACTGTGAGTTAGTCATACTTACAAAAAATGTTTTTCTTTCATGTGGTTTAAAAAAGATATGAAGATATTTTAAGGTAATGATTTTGTTGTTTTTAACAGCATTAAAATTCAGATTAATTCTTTGGCTGTAATGTGTTCTAGAATCTAATAAGTAGACATTTTTAAATCACCTGTTTTGGGCTAGTTAAAACAATATAGAGTTTGAAGTTAACTAGGCTGGGTCTCAGTTGCACAGCTGCTTGGACCCCAATTACCCAAATATTTATCATTGCAATTCCAAGAAGCCAAAAACACTAAACGAGAATGCTTCTGAGTTGGAGTTGGTCCCATGACTGGAACACTTACTTGGTAGAGTCATGGGAGAGTCTTCTAGAGAGCAGTGTTTCTTCATGGGCAGCTTATGTCCTCTCTCCTAGATTGCCACTCATCTAATCTGGGAGCAGTGTGATTACAAGAGGTTACTGCAATTGCTGTGGAAAACCCCACCTGGAGTTTATCATATTTAATGTTTCAGAAAACTTGCATTTGAAGGTGATAACAGTATTTCTTAATCATGCTGCCATTGGGCAAGCACAGGTGTGTTGCATATCATTGAATCTCTTTCCTGGGGACATATTGTTCTTTGAAAGAATTTGGCTTTCTCTGCACCTATCCTTCCTCCTGCCTTCTCCTGAAGCCTCCCAGCCTTACCTCCATACCCAGCAAGGCAATTCTGACAGACATCCTGAGTGCTTTTATCTTTCATTTTAACACTAATTACATCACTATACACATGGTGCATGAGGTTTTCTCGTGCATAAAAATGGTTTTCTGGAACACATAAGGCTGGCTGAGAACCTTCTAGTAAAAGGGGATGGGCTGCAGAAATAGAAGCATATTAGTAAAAGTACATGTGTAGCTAAAAAAATAAGCCTACAAGAAAGGTTCTCTTTTTTGTTCCCTGAAGTCTGTCTCATATTAAAGTCAGGGAGAACAACGGTGTAACAGACAGATGAGCTGAACAATAAGAACAGAAAGCACATTGCTTTTAGTCTGTGCTGGTCACAAGCAAAATACTAATCTTGAAAGAACTGTGATAGAAGAACAGAAGCCTTTTGTTAAGACATGTTCCTACCACAGAGGGCCTCGGAAAGACGATACCTAGCAGGGAATCAAAGCAAATATTAAGAAACATAACCAACCCTTTGGCAGAGTGCAGGGAATCATATGAAAGAAGGGGGAGTTAGTATGACCTGGAGAGGACAGGAGCTTTGCAAGGACCAAATATATCAGGGCACAGGGGTCTTTTATAAGACTGTCTCTCCAACCAAGGACCAAGTATGGTTATAACCTAGAACCTCTGCTTGTATGTAGCAAATGGTAGCTCAGTACCCAAGTGGGTACACCAGTAAGGGGAACAGGGACTATTTTGGACATGAACTCAATGGCTGGCTCTTCCACCCCCCAGACCCCCGAGGGAGGAGCAGCCTTGCTAGGCCACAGAAGAGGACATTGCAGCCAGTCCTGAAGAAACCTGATAAGCTAGAGTTAGATGGAAGGGGAGGAGGTCCTCCCCTATCAGTGGACCTGGAAAGGGGCAGGGAGGAGATGAGGGAGGGAAGGGTGGGATAGGGAGGAAATGGGGGAGGGGCTACAGATGGGATACAAAGCATATAACCTGTGATTAATATAAAATAAAAATGTTGAAATTAAAAAATGACATGTTCTGAAAAGCCTTTTATACTGTATTTCATATTTTAAATTATAATATAATTACATTATTTTCCCGTCCTATTTATCCCTCCAACCTCTCCCAGCTATGTACCTCCTTGCTGTCTCTTAAATTCATGGCTTCTTTTCCTAAGTATACAATCTACATATATATGTGCATATTCTTAAATACACAGGTGCTGCCTGATCGGTCCGTGTAATGTTACTTGTACATATATGATCTCAGGACTGACTTCTTGGTATCGGATAACCAACTGAAGGGAATTTTTCCTGGGGAAGGACATTATAGTTCACCCCTCCTCCAGCATTCACCAGTTCCCTCTAGTTCTCTGTCTAGGAGTGAGGCCTCATGAGCTTCCCCCTTCCATGTTAGCTTGTCCGCGGCTGTAGGGAGCTTTTCCATTTTAGCTGTAAGATAAAGCCAAAACCTTTGGTTTGCCATCAGGTACCTGTTACAGTTAGAGCCTAAACCTACTTTTCTATCTTCCCATGCGAATAGTTTCCTTCAGCTCAGTTATTTCACTTACCTTCTGCAAAAAACTACACTGTTGGGCTTGAGGACTGTTCAGGCAGCAGGAGGCAATTAGTGACATTTGGAGAAAGCTGAATGAATAGGCGAGTGTATGTGTGTATTTATCCAAGAGATATTTTTAACACTACCTTCCATTGCATTCTACACCCAAAATATCCAAATTCCAAATTCTTCAAAACAGGAAAATCTGGTTGGTCTGCCTGGTGTGAGGGTCTCACCTTTGCCCATAGAGCTATTTTGTGGAAGACAAGTCCCAAGTCCACAGGACCCCTCAGCCTGAACTCCCAACATTTCCTTTTAGAAATGCTCATGGATATAACCTGCTAGTTTCATTGAGAGAACACAGAGAATCAAGTCTCTGTACTACTCAGCTGGTAACAAAGTGTTGGCTAATTGTTTCCCTTTGCCCTTGAAACTTGTAAAAGATCCTGTTTCCAAAAGTTATGAAATGATATTTTCAGAGGAAATGCAGGCCTCTGTCAGGGCAAGTAGATGGCAGAAGAAATATTTGAAGGAAGATAAACAATAAAGAGAGTATTTTTTGCAAGAAAATTATTGCTTTATTATATGTGTTTTGGTTATGGGTATTGGTATAAGAATTCCTATAATCTCATTATGATTTAATATAATTTAATGATATCCTATAATATAAGCGGACCGAGAACACATGTCGAAAGCCTCAGTGTAATGTGAATGAATAAAGTCAGCTACTTAAAAATGGATCAATGAAGACTGAGAATTAAATGCACCTGGAAATCTTAGTCTTCTTTGATGAGAAATTTTTTCTTTTTTATTTAAATTAGTTTATTTATGTATTCACTTTACATCACAGTTGTAGCCCCTCCCTCCTCTCCTCCCAGTCCCATCCTCCCTTTTCTTCCCCATCCCCTCTCCCCAGTTCCTCAGAAAAGAACAGCCCTCCCCAGCCCAGCTCATCAAGTCACAGCAGGACCAAAAGCATCCTCAATGAGAAATCTTTTGCTGGCAGAACTTGTATCCAATATTTTCCCAGAATCACAAGAGAGTGAGGCAGCCAACACTCCCACCCAGCTGTGATGCTTCTGAGCCACAGCAACAACCAGCACAACAGGATAACCTAAGGGCCCAGCAGAGGCACATATGTTAAAGTTACTTTTAAGTAACTGTGTTAGGGTTTTTTTTTTCCTCAGTTTCTCTCTTAACCCTGCTGCCACACAAATAATTGAGACTCTTTTACTTTATTTTAATAAGCTTCACAGCCCAATAACTGAGCAGGGTATTACTCCATTCTTAATTCTCTAAGCTAAAGCTAATTTGGCTTTCTTCCAGCATGCATCCCAGAGATACTTGCATTTTATAGCTTCTTTTGCTGAGCTGTCTCTCTCTCTCTCTCTCTCTCTCTCTCTCTCTCTCTGTCTCTTGGACCTCTGCCCCAGGCTCACTCCCCTACTTCCTCCTCTAATTCCTCTTCCCTGGCTGGCAGGAAGTCCAGCCCTTTTCTGTTCCCCACTCAGCAAATGGCTGTAAGCTGCTTTATTGACATATCAAGGGACAACTGAAGAGCAGTGTTTATACAACATTGAGACAGGAGATTCTCAAAACAATTTGTACAACCAGATATGGAGGGATACAGAAATCAGCATTTGAATTACACAATAACCTTATATCTACACGTACATACCCTGGTAGTAACTAACAGCTCTCCAGTTAGACTTAAGACCTACTCCACATGATAGAAAAAAATGCCTGGACACTTAGCCAATAACTCAGTACTAGTCAAGTCACAGGTATTGGAGGAGACCCTCCAATTGCCATTTTACTAAACCAGCCTACTCCCTAACACGGTCTAAACATTTGTCCTTATACTCACAGGTAAGGCTAATCCTCACCCTTTATCAAGAAAATGTCTAATGCAACAGATGGAGACCACTACAGGAAATCACAACCAATCAAAATTCAAATTTATGGATACATCTGTAAAAACTCCCCCATCAGACTCAGGGAAGATTGGAGAAGAGGAGCAGAAGGATCATAAGAGCTAGAGAGTCAGGGAGTTTGCTGTGAGACTGTGCTTCCTAATAATGTCAGAAGCTACATGCATGCAATGTCACAATCATGGCTATATAAATATAAGCTGAGCAAGGACAACAACAGTAGACATGCCAAAGAGGACTGGGAAAAGCCTTCAAGGCCTCAACTGTACCCAGACAAACAAACAAACAAACACGAAGGCAATTGAGGAATGCTGAGAACGGAGAAATATGATTTTGACCAGTAAAAAGTACATCAATTGTTATCTAATACCAAATGGCCAACCCTGATCGTGCAAGGTCAACGTACAGGCAAATAACATTATACAGATTTAGGAGGCTATAGTTAGAAATATATATAATATATTATACATTATATATATATAAACACATACATATAATAACAAGAAAAAAAGGCTGTGAATTTGAACAAAAGCAAGAAAGGGTACATGGGAGTCTTTGTGGGGAGGAAAGGAAAGAGGAGAAATGTTGTATTATAATCACATTTTAATTACCCTAGAATAATTAAGTAAATGATTAAGGAAAGCTGAATAAACATGTGCAAAACCTTTCCAGATTAATGCAAAATTGTCAGTTATAGACCCAGTAAAAGGAAGTTCTCTCCCTGTGAGGATGTGTCTGTGTTTTAGATAACTGTGTGCTGAGATCTGAGTCAAAGTCAGGAAGCACTGTTTTCCTTGTTTTTCTTTATGAGTGAAAAGCAAGAGGTAAATATCACAGCTGAATGAAAAAGTAAATTGCATTTTAAACTTTTATGTTGGTTTTCCCACGTGAGACAAGCAGACCTGTTCAGCTGTACAGTTAAAATAGAGAAAACACCTGAAATGTCTGCTTGAGGGTTCAACTTTTGAATGTGTCTACTAAGTGAATATGTTTACATTGTTGCATGGGGACTCTATTAAATACCATTTTCCCATTTATAACATAACTACATGTGAATGATATGTCTCAGTATTACAGATGTGTAGGTAAACATGCATTTATATTTATTTACAATTTGAATTATTATTGCATCCTTTAATCCTAGAGCATTCTAGAGAGCACATTCATTTAAATTAGATAAAGCTTTAATTAACATTATGCAGTTGATTTGACAAAGGGCTTAAAAATAAGAAATGAGTTCCCAAGAAATAAATCTTAGTATCCACTTAGTTTTAACTTTCAATGGGATATAGTCCCATGGGAAACAAAATGTTTTCATCATCACTGTAAATCTTTAGGGGCCATATTTCAAGACTTTGGTTATTACTAGGTGTTATGGAGTGAAGTGTGCTTGCTTCTAAGTAATATATTAAACTCTGATCCCTAGTCCCTCAAAAGTTAAGCTTAATTGGATGAAGGATTGCTGCAAATGTCATTAGTTTCGATAAGATCTTTGTAGAGAAGACTAAGCCCTTAATCCAATACTATTGTTATCCTTATGTGAGATAGCTATTTGGACATGTATACATTCATGGAAGGGTACCATGTGGCATGACTAAGGGAAGATAGTGAGTCATAAGCTATCTAAGGGAAGAAGCCAAGATCAAGCCATGAGTTGATAGCCTCTGCCAGAGAACTAGCCCAGTGGACAACCTGCTTTGTGCTTCTAGCTAGCAGAACCATGAAACTAAGCATTTCTGTTGATCCAGACACCAGTTTGTGACACTTTGATGTCTCAACAATAGAAAACAGATTCCCCTGGTCAAGTAACCACACCAACAAATGGTGCAGCCTTGCATAGGCTAGCACCCTCTGACCTCTACTTGAAACAGACCTTGGAAACTTCAAATCTACACCCAGCTTTTGATTCTTCCCTCGTTCATCATTTGTATTTAACTTTTATCCAGTCTGGGGAGGGTCAGTTGCAATATAATAATTTTCCAGAAGGGCCTGTGGAACTGACTTAAAGTCCCTGATGAGAATGCATCCATTCAGAGAGGCAGGCCGAGACTGGAACGAAGCACAGTTCTAGAAGAGCTTCTCCAGTCCTGCTTTGGTTCCCTGCCCCCAAGGATTTGGGTAGTTCCCTTAACTTATATCTCATTTTAGAAAATGGAAAAAAATTCCACAATTTGTGATGGTGTGATTCTAAGTTCAACATTCTGCAGGGGATGACAAGGTGGGCATGCATGTAATAAGAGCATTTATTCCGTGCCTTTCCCTTAGAGCTGTTCCGTTGTCCAACAGCACATTTCTAACACGGAGTGTGGTCTGCCCCTCAGCCGTGTGTCACGCCCTCTCTCCTCAGTCTCCAGCTCACTTCTCAGAGGAAACCGCTTTGAACAGTTTCCATATTTAGCTCTTCCTGTGGTTACCACCCTCACTTTAGTAATGTGCTTATGCTACATTTACTTGATCAACCCTGGACATTATCTTTCTGCTCTCTACCACTTATTACTTTTAAAGGGAAGAACCACTGATTCAGCAGACATGGCTGATAGCCTGCAGGTCAACAGGTCTCACTCAGAGCCTCCTTCACTGTGGATTTGGTTTGAGTGAAGAGATTTGGCTCCAAAAGGAAGCCAGGGATTAAATATTTCCATGGGGCACAACACAGGACAGAAAGAAGTTTGCTCTAATTGCACAGGCTCAGATTGGACCTGCATAGTTATGTCTTTGCTCCCCATCTTTCTCTCTCTCCATACACATATATGTGTGTATACATATGTGTGCATATATGCATATGTATAATCATTTATATTATATATGTAAATATGTTAATGCGCACATACGTAAATCTGTATATATTTGTATATGTTTCTGTGTGTCTGTGTGTGTATGTATAGACAGAGAAGAGAGAGAAAGAGAGAAAGACAGAGACAGAGAGACAGAGAGACAGAAAGAGATTCCATAGAAACTCCTGAATGTATGATCTAGACATTCCTTAAGCTTTGATTCTCCAAACTCAAACCATTGTTCACTCTCCTTGCACCCTTTTTGCCTCTCACTGCATAATAGCTTTATTCCCTCTCCATCTGCTAGGCCAGTGAGCTACACACCAGGTCTGCCTCTGTTAACCTGGGCATGGCTTTCAAGTCAGCTGGTTCTCCATACCCAGGCCCATGTCCTGTGTGTGTGTGTGTGTGTATGTGTGTATGTATATTATACATGTGGAGGTCAGAGGGCAACCTAACCTCTGACTGTCATTTCTCTGCAACTGTCCACCTCGTCTTTTGAGACAGGATCTTACTGTGAGTTGGAGCTTGCTATTTAGGCCAGACTGACTTGTCAGAGAGTCCCAGAATTATGTCTGTGTAAACACAATCCGCCCCCTCACCTCTCTCTCCCTCTTTCTCCCTGCAACTTAAATTTTAAGCGTGTTCTACCACACCTGATTTCTTACACGAGTTCTGATATCTAACTCAGGTCTTCGTGCTTATTTGCCAAGAACTTTACTTAGTGAGCTCTCTTCCAGGACATATTTTATCACTCCATTTTTGTGGATTTCATTTGACCAGAACTCTTTTGCATAACAAAGGTTGTAATCGTATCTTTTGCTTGCCCTCAAGTTTCTTGGATAAGAATCCTCGGGACTACCTAGATACAACCCAAGCTTAAAATATCCTGACACCTACCACTTTTTAAAAAACTGGACCCAGTGGTTTCCTCAGTGCACCATATCCAGAGCCCACATGGAGAATGGCACGCACAGGAACGTGATGAATAAGTCTATCATGAATAAATGAATTGACTGAATGGATGGATGAACCAATATCTCAACAGGTATTGAGCCTGCCAGATGTGCACATGTCGCATACAGCCAGAAAAGCTATTTTCTCCCTTCTTAATGGATAAAATCCTATTCTATATGTCATTTCTGTTAAGGTTCTCATGGTGATCTCAGGCTCAATCAATTTCTTCTCATTTATAATTCTAGAGCATTTCATTCACCTACAGTTGTAGCTGTTAATACGTGTTGTGGTTACTTATGAGTGTGTTGGGTGTTATCAAAGATGGGAACATTTGACTGCAATAAAGACTCAGTTTCTCACTCCAAGTCTGGCACACACGAGAAACCATACTTTATGTCAATCCCCACCACTACTGATTTTACTCTGATTCTCATTATACCGTTCCTGGGTAACTACAATACCTTTGCAAGGACATGTGCCACCCCCATCTAAACACCTGATCTTCATAACCCTGTCAGATGAACCCTTCTAATTCTGAGAATTAAAGATTTTCAGACATGCTAGGACATTGGTGAACTTAGTATTCAGTCCTCCTTACTCGAGGACCATTAACTTTAAGAAGTGGCTGGCCTGTTGGCACACACCTATAATCCCAACATCTTGGAGACAGAGGCGTGGGATTGCAAGTCCACGGTCAGCCTGGGATACATAGCAATAACCAATCAGAATTATAATAATAACAACCCATGAAGCCTCCCGTTTTTGCCTTCCTGATCTTTCAAAGTACCTGACACTCTAGGTTGTAAAATAGAATATAATTTTGGTGGGTAGGAGAGCTCATTTAGTACATTTTTTTTCCTATCTGGCTACTTCATATTGTTCATGTTTTGAGAGTAAATAAGTATATAGTCAAGATGAAATGTTCCAGAGAATAGGAAGGAGTCATGTCTAAGCCTAAAGAGAACTTAATAATTCTGTTTCCCCTGCTGGCAACAGTCTCACACTCTACCTGAGCTATGTCAAATAAATATCATTACTTCTACTTTACTAGGTCATATTCATGGCCTATGAGGTCTGGATGTGGCCAAATTTAAGGGGACATCCATAGAACTGTGTTTTGCAAAACAACTACATAAGTTTAGACTTTAGAGGAAGTTAGCTGAGAGAAACACGAGTCTAAGCCAAGCATTTCTGCTCCCACTGTTAACGCTACTGTTGAGTGCACTGCCTTATTTCGGTTATTTTCAATGGCACACTGGGGAATACTGTTGCTTTCACGTTGTCTAAACCTGTCCCTGCCACCAGTGACTGGACAAGCAACACAGAACATTTTAACAAGCATCCTATTACCCGAAAACAGGCATCCAGTTTCCTGTATTAGAAGCAGAGAATTCTCCTGAGATTTATCCTTCTGTTCAAAGCTTGAACCACTTTGGTAGGAGAAAATGTAGTCTTAATAATGTTTGTAGTCACCTGTGGCTTACAAAGTAGTTAATGCTTATTAACTCATTAATCCTCTTCAGGAAGAGTATGAGAGAGGTAGATATCAAGTTGTATGGTCTTTCCTCCAAAGACTGGAGGTCTGAAGCATAGGCTGGTACAAGCTGTGTGGGACACATCTGCAGCAAATCTCAAGAAGTGACTCCCGTTAGGAAAGACATGAAACCCATATTTAGCTACTGATACCTTTTCTCCTTCCTCTGCTTTGCTTTTGCTTTAATTCCAAGGGGAGATCTCGTCTTTGTAGCTATTATCTCAAAGCAGAAGGCACTGGCTGAAGTATAAATTCTGGGCTGGTGAAATGGCTCGGTGAATAAGAACTTTTGCCAGCCTGCCATTCTGAGATCCAGTTCCAGGACCTACAAGGTAGAAAGAGAAAAAAAAAACAACAACACTGATTCCCACAAGTTGTTCTTCGATTTATACATGTCGGGGGTGCCATGCATGCAAGTGTACACACACACACACACACACACACACACACACATTAATGTGATTAAAAAGAACATAACCTGAGGACATTGGCACTTTTTTTTCGTGGAGTGGAGACTGGATACTTTAATCATCTGCACCATGATACATGCTCTAGTAGTTTTCAAAATCCGATATCTGACATGCTTTGAGACTCTTACTTATCCATGGGGCAACTAGATTTAGTAAAGCTTCTAATCTCTTCAAAAACATTTACAAAGCATACTCTAGAAGATAAAAATCAATGGAAGGTACTCATTTAAAAACTCTGAGCCTTGGCTTCTGGCAAGTCCACTTTCCTCTTTCTATATCCAGAAAGTATAAATGTGTCTTAGTTGGGAAATAGCATTAGATACTTAGGGTTGGAAATGAAAGATTAATCCTATTCTTGTTAAGTTCTGTTTTTTTCACCTTAGATCTGTTAGTGGGAGATGGTTTCTGGGGACCTCTCCAGCCAGCAGGCCTGATTTGAATCTGCATGTTTCTCAGAGAACATATTTCCACCTTATTATTTTCATAATGAACTATGCAGAGCCCAAGGACATGGAGGCTGTTTATTCATCCATATCTGCATTTATTCATTTAGCAAATACTTATTCATTATCTTCCATGTGTCCTGTCATGTGCTAAACTCCTGGGGATAGTGAAATAAGCAGGCTTATGAGGAGAAGCAGGTGGGCTGTTTAACACGGCCTCGTATTTATAAAAGGCCCCTAGTTGAGACTGTTGACATATTTCTTAAATGACATTTTATTTGGGTCATAAATAAAGGTAATCTTTGAAATATTGCATTTATACATTTATGACAGTTTGGTAATCCTGCATCTGCATTCCCAGTTTCATAATATGTCAGATGTTTCTGCAGTGGATGTGGCCTGGGTCCTTTACCTATCTCTGTGATTTGTAAAAATGGGTCTAATGTCCTCCCTGTGCCTCATCACTCTGTAATAACTGAGATGTCCTTCTCCTCAAGAAATAAGGGAGTGGTCTGCTGGGGAAAGAAAACATCTCCTGAGAACAGCTATGATATAAAAGGATAGACAGCCGTAAAAGCCCCCAGGGGATTTCTAGGGTCAGTTTAAGGGAATGAAGCAGAAGAGGCAGAGGTATTCTCAAGCCCCACACCCAGTTGATGGGATAGAGAGACTAGAATGGAGACACCTGCTCCTCCCTCCATTGTACAGGCCTTCAAGTCAAAAAAGGCATTAGTACTGTGCTTGTCCTTGTTCTGTTGACACTTGCTTTGTTCCTGGGACATTTGGTTTACTTCCCTTCCTTCCTTTCCTCCCTCCTTCCTTTCTTCCTTTATTCCTTCTTTCATCTGTCTCTCTTTCTCTCTCTCTCCTCTCCCTCTCTTCCTTCCTCCTTTGTTCCATTCTTATTAGTTATTATATCCATTTGTTTATTTTCTCTGTCTACCATTCTCCACCTAGTTTCTATTCTCTCTCCCTTGCTCTCTAACTTCCTTTCTTCTCTATCTCCCTGACTCCCTGGCTTTGCCCTCATTGTCACTACATTTTTTACTAAATGTCTCCATCATTCATTATTCTTACCAATAGTAGAAGTTGACTTGCCCCACATCAAAAGCAGAAAGTGTGTTTTTAATCAGAACAATATTTGCATTGTCAGCTTTGATCTTGACTTCACGTGCCTCGGGCCAGAGCAGGACTCGCCACAACAGAGAACTCACATTTTGTCCGGAGCCAGGCTCACTGGGATGTGGTTAGTTGTTACAGAATTAGGATCACTTAGATTAAGGTTGGTTTTGTAGATTTCAAGTACACATGGAAGAAGAGAAGGAAGCAAACACAAACAACAACAACAATATGTAACTCTCTTCTACAAGACAAAAATCAATAAAAAATAAAGAACAGACCAGAGTAACTATTTACCTGCCTTTTCTTGATCATATATATTTTTTGATTTTTAAACAAAACCCAAAGCAACAAAAATTTAACTTCATATATTTCCTCAGATTTCTAGAATTATTTGTGAGCTCTCCCATATATAGTCTCTTTCTGTACCAAAGCCTTTTCAAACTCAACATGCCAAGGTTGAACTCCCTATTTCTTCCCAGAAAATTGCTAGTTCTCTTAAGTTTTTGCAATCTGAAAGCAGGCTCCCAAACTAGAACCCTTGGATTCATCCTGCTCTCCTTTCTCTCATTCACTGGGCTCTGTCAATTCTGCCACCTCAAGGAATCCAATTATTGCTTCCCCTTCACTCCATATGTCATAAGACTGCCAGGGAGATCTGTCTAAATGCAAATAGGATTGAGCATTTTCCCATCGTAAACAGCTTTTAGTGTCCCCTAGACACAGAGGATCACATTCACATCCTTCAGCATGGAAGAGCCTGATGGTCCATCACACCTGCTGCAGCATCCCAAGACAGCCCTGTGACTACCCTACCTACTGAGTAGCATACCACATGTCTCACCTGCAGCTTCTGAGTGACTCTTCATCTTCCCTCCAATTCATTACACACCTGAACCAGTCTCCCCTCCTTTGCAGCAGCTGCATTTTCACCCTTTCTTTTTGATTCAGTTCATCTCTTTCCACATTTCCTTAGCCGTCTGAAGCTGCTCAGGAGATCTAGTCTTTTCCCTTCCCTCTGATTTACTGGAAGAAGGATGGGACTCAGGATTAGACAAGCACATTTGAATAAGCTTTTCTACTCTGAATCTCCATAGCATGGACACATATCGACCTCAGGGGGGAATTAACCTAGCATCAAGTTTTCAGTAAACATTAGTGCTCTTCCTTCAGGAAATCATATGCAACCACTGTATAGTGGTGAATGAGTGTGACCTAAAGTCCTGAGAATGGGGTCTTGAAGGCAACCCCCTCCGTATTCTTGGTGAGGGAGCTGGGACAATCACTTTTGGATGAGTAAACTACTCTCCTTGTCATGCCTTCACCTATTACAAAAGTACATATTTCACAAAGTGCTTGGGAATATCAAATATTAGGAAGGGTAAAGCCATGGTGTTGGGTGCAATATCCATACAGTGGATGCCGGCTGTAGTCATTTTCCTCCTGACATAACCAACAGCCATGGAAGAAGAGAGTCCCAGGAATAAATTGCATGCATAAAAGTGGCATGTGGGCATGTCTGTTAGGCATTAAAATAATTGTTGATTGATGTAGAAAAGCCCAACCACTGTGGGCAGCACCATCCCTAGGCGAGTGAGACCGGGTTGTAGAAAATTCACCTAAACATGACCCGGTGAACAAGTCAGAGGATGAATCAAAAAGTAGCTGTTGGTTTCTACCTTCAGGCCCCTACCTTGAGTTCCTACCCAGACTTCCCTCAGTGATAGGCTGTGACCTAGAAAGTAAAGATGAAATAAACCCTTGAGAGTTTTATTGCAGTGACAGAATGTAACTATATCAGCTCAGTATGCTTTCTGGGAGCAAAAGCTACTCAGCAACAAAAGGCTAATGTGTTGAAGAAGCCATTGCGAGAGTTATTGCTATGGGGAGCAACATTGAAATCACTACAGATATCAATTGATAGGAAGAAATTCAATGCTTGGTACAGAGGACTTTTTTCTCTACATCTCTTCTTAACATGTTACATACATGCATTACCCATCTTCTCTCTTTCATAAAATCTGCTGCCATGAAAATGATGTTTCTGGAGTACAGAAAAGGAACAAACTTAGTTTTGTTGGTTACCAAAGATATACAGTATGTCACCGTGTATGTGTGTGTGCCCATCTGTTTATAGTCTTCCTTGTTAAGCACTTACTAGATGGTACTAAGTATAGTACCAAATGTGAGTACTGAGTAATGAGGAGTACTACATGACACCTTAAAAAATATTTCCTTGATGAAGCCCTGAGGATGCAGCTATCATGTGTCAGTCATTCCCGACCTTAGGGTTCTGGGGTGCTGGCCAAGTTCTAGATATTTGTGCTGATTCATTGGAACTCCATCAGCAGGATGAAGTTTTCCACAGAAGGCGGTGTTAAGAACATGCCACAGGTGGAAGAGTGTCTCCCCTTGTGAAGTTGTGCTTCTGGCTTTCCTGCTGTTTTCTATGGCCATTTTCCCAGACAGGAACACCTAACTTCTTTTTTCTAGTGCGGCACATAGAACATGAAAACGATCGCCTGACTTTCGAGTAGATTGGTAAGCTCATTGGACAGAATTGCAGTAAAACAACCTGAGCTTTGGAGATGTACCCTGCATGACTGGGTAGTCTTCTACCAGGCTGTCTTCTCAAAGCAAGACACAGGGGATGTGGGGTGCGGGAGGCAAGGGGTGGGGAGCAGGAAAGGAGATGAGTGTTGTGTCTATGTTCCCTAGCAGAATCACCTTTTGGAATTCATAAGGATGAGAGGGTGTTACACTGTTAAGTTCAGAAAGCGCAGCTCGCAGTGTCCAGTCTACTACTAAACGCCACTTAGAGAAGCTTTCAAAAGGCAGAAGTTTTGTTAAGACCTTTTTGTGTTTTTTTGTTTTTGTTGCAAAGGCTATACATGCTTTATATATTTAAGGCAGAAAACAGTCCTCTAAGTAACTGAGGAGAAGACTGTGCCACAGATAAGCTAAGTAAGTGGCCTGAGGCTGCACAGTGTCAGATGCCACATTTGAACCGAAGCAGTCCGGCTATAAAACCTAAGTTCTCTATAACTGCACCACTTTAACCCACTTCATTGTAGAGTTGGCATTTTTAAGGTTCAGAGAATGTTTGCTCCTCCTTGCAGGCTGTTTGGGTTGTGGATACATGTCCACAAGGTGTAAGCCTGAACACCACAGATACACTGCCTGCAGTTACAGAGTACATCAGGGAGGGAAGGGACTGTAGAAACCTTTTTAGAAACAGTAGTGGGATCTCCAGAGAATTGTCGTTCCGCTTTGCTTGAACTTTAAGGTGAATAAAAATACTAAGGGTCAGCATAACACAGACGCTGATAATTGCTGTTACTATGGAAACAAAGTACAACACAAATGGAGGGGAAAAAAAAAGAATGCTCTTAAAAGAGAATGCTTAAAGAGAGAACTCTAGGCCCATAAGGTATTGAGCAGGCTTGAGAACCAAAATAAATCACCAAGTTCCAGGAACGGAGCAGCAAGAGCGGAGAGAGCAAGCCAAGCACAATGTTTCCGGCTCTCCATAAAACAGTCAGACATATTTTGTTTGTCCGTTTGTTCTGATTATATAAATAAGATCTCTGTGTTTAAGAAATAGCTTTAGGATAACTATTTAGGTAGACACACAAAAAAGGAAAAACTTAAAAAAAATAAAAATAGGGTACCTGATAACCATCACAAGAGTACAAACAGGATGCTGTCTTGGGACATGGAATTGTGTCACTATGCTATATCTGTTACACAGCCTCTAAGGGATGGTGTTCAGGGACCAGGACACTTCTGAGGTGGCTATACACTTCATTTCATTCATTTTTTAATCTATGTTTTTATTTATGGATTGTTTATTACATAGAGTCACACTCTGTAAGTTGGGTTCTTCTGGAGCTTGTTATGGTTCTGTAGCCCAGGTTTACCCCAAACTCATCCTGTTCCCGCCTCAGCCCCTCTTCTTACTAGTGTGTACCACCACACCCAGCTTCTAGTTTGTTGGCTAAATGAGACCTAGAAGACACATTTGCCTGCACGCTTGTTCTTCACCCTTACAGTATTTCTTGAGTATCTTTCCACTCCATAGTTAGAAGCTGCTCCTTGTATGTAGCAGCTGCCTGATTATCACTGCCTGGATGTCCTGTTTTAATTATCTTGATGAGTCTGTGTATATCCTAATTTAATTGACTAGACTTGTTTTGATGGACAGCTGGTAGGGTCCAATATGTTGCTATTTTAAACTAGGTAATGAGAATTCCTAAAGATGCACCAGTTTTTTTCTGTGGGCAAGTGCTCCTGGAAATGGAATTTGTTTTGCATCAGAGAATATATATTGTTAGGACTTTGAGAACATTGCCAGTCATGTACTCACCATGAACTTTGGTACTAGGACATTCTCCACTAGTAGTAGACTACACATTTATTTTTCTTCATTTCTTTTTAAAAATTTAAACGGTAATTTATTTTATTTATACCAATATAATTTACATACAAAATAAAATTATCCAATATAGTTTTAAATGAAAGAAAAATTGGATTACAAAACAGCACCCCCAAAGAAGTTTTTTTTAATCACTTTTTCCAAGTGACAGCTGTATTTAGTGACTAGTCATGTGTAATTCTGATTGCACTTGCCCATGGTCAATATGATTTCAAGCATGCCCAACTTTCACAGTCATTGCTTCCAAGTAATAACACATGCTGGCTTCTTTTGGAATGCAAAAAGAAATGTTCCTGATACTTCAAAATACAGAAAGCTGAATTCACATACCTCCATGAAAAAAAAAATCTCCAACAGAGTTAAAACTAGGCAACAGAGCTTGATGCCTTTTCTCATGACTCATGCATGCTTTTGCCTACAGCTCATCTTCCTTATCACCTCCACTACATCCCAGATGCTTGGACTGCACACCTGCACCATCTTCAATACAGTACCAGGGGTTCAACCTAGGGCTTCCTGCTTGAGCTACAGTCCCAGCTCCAATTTCTCTTCCATAGTTACATGGTCTTTGTTCATTTCCCCTTGGGTTAACCGTTGTAGCTCTTCTTTATACTTTAAGTGAATTAGCCTGGCATCAGAGCAATTATGCTCTCCATTTGTCTTTTGGCCTTGCTTGCTGTCTTTGTTTCATGCAGAAATAAAATAAAATTCTATAAAGTCAAATTTATTGTTTTTTAAATGATGCTCAGGTTTGGGGTCCAGTGTAGAAAAGGTCTACTCACCTTCAGATCATTTAAAAGACATCCCCCTTTCAGTCTCACCATTTGTTTAAGCTGTGATTCCTCTGAAACATTCTCTTTTTTCTGCTTAATCTTGTTGTAGTTGCATTTTTAAGTGACCTACAAATGTGATATACTAAAAATAAATGATGCTCTTGGTTTCCATGCTTCTGGCATATAAACGGGTATCCACACAACTCCCAAATATCTACTAGATGGTTATGAAAAGAGAGTTATTTCTGTCCCCTGCCTCCCACCTCCCAGGGTAGAACAGAAACCGTCTAATCAGAGTACAATTTCAGCTCTTCCAGAAAGAGCAATCTGAGTCTCAGGCTGGAAGTAGCCCCTTAGCTGCCATTTTCTTGGAGGCTTAGGGAGCTAACCACTTCCCTGAGTATTCCAGGAAGCCTTGTCATCCTTACTCTGCAATCCTTTCTGTGCATTTTACGAAGAGCTATCATCAGCACAGGGCTCTTAGACAACAGGCACAGGAGTGAAAAGATATGCCAGACTCAGAACATACAAATATCTGAGAAAGTTTCATGGCAATTGCACTGTTTGTGCTAGAGAACAAAAACTCCCGAAGTTGTTCAGTTTCATGGAGAGAGATAGAGCTTTGGAGGCTGGCTCTGTCTCACCTGTACACTTATCATTGGACTGATGACCCTCACTTTTCTCCTCTATCAATACTGTCTTAATATTAATACTGTGTATTGAGATTGGATTGGGCATTCTTCAAAGCTTAAATATTCTATGTATTTTTTGAAATAAGGGATTATTCAATAAGTGTCATGAGTCTTTATTATTATCCTGGTAGGATAAAATCCCACTGCTTAATGTTTTCTTTTGTTTCCATCAAGCCCAGGTGCTCACCATGTATCAAATATGTGGACCAGAGCTGTGGTGCACAAACAAAGAAAATCAGAAAGATATCTGTTCCAAAGGCCATAGCTGGGGTTGCACCAAAGCATGGAGAGAACTATGAATGAAATCATATTAGGCAATAAGGCTAAAAGCAGTATGCACTGTAATCTGAACCAGGGAATAAATGGAACATTTTGCAGGTGGCTTCAGCCAGCAAAGAACCAGTGAATGAACAGCAGCTGGATTGCAAAATCAAGAAACTTGTCCAGTCCTCAAATCCAAACAATCCCCTTCTTTCATGCAGGTACAAGAGGTGACAGCATGGGCATCAGCCCGAATGCACATCCGTTCACTGTCTACAGTCCCTCTTTTCTTCTTGATGCAAGGATAAAGGAAGTGGCTTTCCTGCCTGGTGCCATCCTGGTAATCGTTTTGCCTGCTTTGCAGAACTGCCGGCCTAGTGGAGTGCACTGTGCTGAACCTGCAATTGGTTGGAAACAGCAGGGCTTTTGTTAGTGACTAGAGCTGTGGTGACAGAAAGGACATTCACAGAAACACTGTGTCCCAGGCCAGCTCCTGCTCTTATGTCCCAGGCTAGCTTCTGTGTGCTCTTTTATGTCCCTCTTGAAATCCGGCTTTTAACCTATAAAATAAAACCAGGGCACACAGAGTACTCAAAGTCTGTCCTTAGGAATCCATAGTCATGGATGCTTCTAAACATGAGTGTTGTTTCAGCTGAAGTGGTGGAAAGCTTCTGAGAAGTTGAAGGAAACAGGTTGTTTTTTTGAAAATGCATCAGACATATTCTTGGTAAAGACTCATGTCAAATATTTTCCAGGGGCTTTGCGTTTACTGAGAACCAGCAACCCATAAAGTACGTGGATTGCTGGAAGCCAGCCTTGATGTGATTCAGAATCTGAGTTACTATTTTGATTAAAAAAAAAATACCCTCCTATTGCCAGTGTCTGGCTGCTCTGTCAAGCATCCTGTACTATTCAAAACTGTAGTCATAACAACTTAGAACAGAGAGGAGAGGTGTCTGGGAAACAATGACTTGTAAAAGCCAGGCTCACTTCTACCTTATGACTGCCTCTCTATGGATATGGAAGGGTCTAAAAGAGGCCCCTTCAGTTAAAAATACTAATATATTTGACTATTAGAGAAGATTACTCATAGGTAGGAGGGATAGCTCAGTTAGCCAAATGCTTGCTCTGAAAATATGAGGACCTGAGTTCTATCTGTCCACATAAAATATTAGCCTTGATAGTAGGTGCCTGTAATCCCAGCACTAGGAAGGTAAAGAAAGGCAGAACCCCAGGGCTCACTGACCAACTAGCACAGCCTACTTGGCAAGCTCCAGGCAAGTAAAAATCAAGTTAGATGGCACCTAGGGAATGAAACCCAAGATTGGTGTCAGGTCTTCAGGCACATATATATATGCATATATATATATATATGCATATGCATGTGACACACACCTACCACACCATGCCCCTCACATAGAAGTATACATAAATGTTCTAAGGCTTTTTTTTTAAATTTTGAGTATTGTCATAAATGATTGAAAATGAATGGGCTGCTGTTAGGTATATCAGGCCCTGTATCATCTTGTTTGAGATACAGCCTCCTATTTTCTACTGTGGGAACAGGAGAGGAATGCTGGCGCTGCTTGGGATCCAGTTAGAACAATTCTGATGGTGCACAGCCAGCTCAGAGTTGAAGGACAAGGGTCTGTTAGCTGTCGATTACATGCCACTCGTAACCCATCACTTGTTTTTTGTTTGTTTGTTTTACTGTTTTGCTTCTGAGTTGGGCTGTGTTTGTTGCTTGTTGTAGTTGTAGGTGTGAGAAGCAAAGGCTTTTACATATTTCCTTGATTTTGTCTTATCCATTGTTTTGGGTTCCCTGAGAGACTATTTTATACATAAAGACTGGGCCCTGAGGTTCTTTTCAGCTATAATCTGCTAATAACTAGGATTGTCCTGCAGTGGTGCTATGGTCAATCAGAAGTACCCAAAAATCTTATTTGTAAATTTCATTTGTGGTGAGTCAGCCTTATCGCTGGTTCAAAACTGATGCCTAGTTTATGAGTCTTCACTCATTTTTCTGTTTACTTAATTAACTTTTATGGTTGTTCTTCATGATTTAAGGAAATTATCTTCCTACTCACTCAAATGTATTTCTTGGAGTATCTATTTCTCTTGTTGCTGTGGAAAAAAAAAATCTAACAAAAGCAACTTAAGAACGGAAGGGTTTATTTGGCTCACAGTTTGAAGTGACCATCTGTCATAGCAGGGGAGTCGTGATGACAGCAGGAGGCTGATCACATTGCAGCCTCGGTCAAGAAGGCAAGAGAAATGAATGCTTATATCCAATTCAATTTCTCTTTTTAATTCGGGCTAGCCCCACCCCACCCCTGCCCAGCTCATTTAAGGTGGTTCTTCTCAACTCAGTTAACCCAATCTAGAAATTCCCCCACATATATGCTCAGAAGTTTGTTGCCATGATGACTAATTCTAAATCCTGTCAATTTGACAATCAACATTTTCTGTATGTCTTTTTACTTTGCCATGAAAGTTTTATACACAAAATGTATATATTAATAATTCAACTTATAAAAGCTGCCAGTGTATCCCATGATAGTCTTCACCCTTGTTGATAGAAGAAGGATATTGAGGCTAAGCTGGTCGTTTCTTACCTCATGCAGTTTGGTTTTTATAGACCTCAGTAGATTAAGCTATGATAAGATTGTTTCCACTGAGGGCAAGCCATGTTAAGAACAGAAAACTTTGGGTGCATTTTAACAATGGTGACCTTTCCTTTCTAACTGCTGCAAGCTTTAGAAGAGTCTTATTGAATTCAAGGAGGTATGTGGATCCCTCAGAAGACAGTTTGGTGGGTGCCAGAGGACTTTCTTATGTTCCACCCACACCCATGAGATAAGAGTGTTCTGATCCATGGTTAGCTGTTAATTTACTTCTCTGATGAGTCTAGCTGCTGTTGATTTTCAGTTTCTGTCTTGAAAGTATAAGAGTGATAATGTTTCAGTTCTTTACACAGGAAACCAAAAGCTAGAGTCCACCACCTACTTTGTATGGCTTGTGAGCAGTGAATAGCTTTTTGCCTTATTAATTTGTTGGAAGTAATGATTGTGTGACATATAGAATTACACCAAATTCAAATGTCAATGTCCACATGTAAAATTCTCAGTCACTCGCTTCTAGAATCTATGTATAAATTACTTATAATAAATTACCAATAAACCCTAATATATTTACCATTTGACTCTACACAGAAAGTTTGCTAATCTCTGGTTTAGTATACTCTGGATACAGGTTGTGGTTGAAACCCTTGACAGCAAGCTAAACATCAAGGTTATTGAACACTATTACATGCTGAAGAGAGTCTTTAAGAGATGAGTGAAGAAACAGTGTGCCATGCATTAGCTTCCATACAGAAGGGTAAACGAAATAGCATTCACAGAGCAGGTTTGGAATGAATGATGGCAGAGCTCCTATTGGACCTCAGTCATTGCAGCTCAGTCTATTTGTAGAACAGTAAGTACTTTTTGTTAAGCCAAGCACTGGATCTTCTAGGGAGTGGCACGGAAAGGAATAATAGAGCGCTGTACTTTCTAACTAAGCTGGAGTCTTTCCACCCCTTATCGGCATCCAGAGACCACTGGGAATGCCTCAGGATTCTAATGCTGCTTTGAAACACGCAGGTTGCTTTCACTGTGACGTTCTGTGCTTAAGTTAACCAAGCAGTATTCTTATTTGGGGAAGAAGAGGTTTCATTTACCTGAAAAGTTTCATAAGCTACCCATCAACCTACTGCTGAACATTAATGACAGTGACACACATCTGACAGACTTGTGTCTTGGTAGAAATGCTTGCATGTTTCTACAGGCTTGTTTTCTTTGACAATGCTGTTTAGCTACTGCCTGAACTCTGATGCCTGCTTTGACTATAATACAAAAGAGAAGCTAAACCGTAAACTGCTTAGCTCAGGTAAGTCTCATAAACATGTTGATTGTGAACTCCAAGAAAGATAGAAGCTTTAGAGATCTTAGCTGTGACTGCTTTGTAAATTCTTTCCATCCTTATTGTGTACATAACTAGAAGTTGTCAGAAATACTTCCATATCTAGAGCTGTTACTGAGGGCGGTCCATGATGAGAATTTATAGTAGGGTACAAACCAACAAGCAGATATATGATGTATATTTTCATACCCATCAAAGATTTTCCTAAACTGAGAATAACTCAGCAGTAGAGCACGTGCTTGGCATTTGTGACGCCAGAGGTTCAACCCATAAGACTGGAGAAGAAAAGAAAAACATTTCCTCAGATACGTAGCATCTTTATAAACATCAGGTGGCCACTTTAGGGATCCTTTGAAGATATAGTATGAAGTTTAGTTTTGTTCATAATAGAGGAGTGGTTTTGAGTCTTTTTTGGCAATGTCCTAAAACTACAAGCTTTCTTGTATACTAATTACACAGTGGGTTAGCTTGGGAAAAAGGTATGTCCCCTTGCTGCCTTCTTATTTTCGTAATGAGAGTGGTTGTGAAATCCATGCAGGAGGTCTTATAAGTGAGCCATCAACAGATCACATTGCGTGTTAATAGAGTTTGGAAAATACTGAAGCAAATGACCCATGTAGAGGTAACTGAGGTACAAGTGAAGAGCTTGTTCTTTTGTGTCGTGTGTGCGTTCATAGAATTTAGGTTTGATGAGGACCCCAAACCAATGTGAAGGTCATTTCAATAAAATTAGTCATATTAGCATCATCCAGACTCTTCCTAAACATATCACAAATGGTGAAAAACTTATTTTTTTTTCACTTTGATCCACATGCATTTGGGATTTACTAATGCTACAGTGTCATAACTATGGTCCTGCTGCTGCTGCTGCTGCTGCTGCTGCAAGTGACAGAATTCAACTGAAACTTGCCTAAGCAAAACAGCACTATTTATTGGCTCTCTTGACGAAACTTGAGAAAGATTAGCTCCAGGGACCAATATACACAACACTGAATGCTGTAAATCAATCTTTTCATTTCTTCCCCGCCCTCATTTATTTCACCCTTTTCATCTCTGCTTGTATCTGTATTTTTGCCTGTTTATCTTTTCATCATTCTTTCAGACTGACCTGTCCACTTACTGGAAAACACAGCTACCAGTGGCTTCTCATGTTCACGTGTCTGTGCTTCATAGTCAGAAGGGCTTGGGGTTTGGCCTTTTGTTTTCAGTCTTCTTCCTGTGGGGAAAAGATCAAAATAGTTTCACTTTCATCTCCTTGGTCAAGTCACTGTGACTAGAAAGAAAGGACAACTTCACTAGAATGCTGTCTGTTAAAGTAGAGGAAGCAATTTTGAAAGAATGTAAGTTGAAGGGAATTATTGATACAGTAAGGCACCCTGTGGGGATCAAGATTGTGGTCACAGATTCAAATTAAGTTCTTGTGCTTCCAGTATTGTTCTCCCTCGAAGCATAGAGTGAATCCATTCTCTCTTATGGACCTTTCAGATATATAAATACAGCTCATGTCTGATCTTGTAGATGTTTCCACAATCACCTGCCCTCGGTGGCCAGTCTCCTAGTTACCTTTCACTCTGGCTTTAGCTTTTAGTAGGACTCTCTTAAATCTGGTTTTAAATTCTCCTTGTCTCTCCTCTTCTTGACCCTGGATATCCCATCTTAACTCTGCTCCAACCCAGGGAGATCCCCTTAACCATGCATGTCAGCAATGTTGTAAGTTGCAGTGCCTGCAATTCCCATGTGGAAATAGAGTCCTTTAACTACAAAACAGGCTTGGGAGCCTGAGGGATGTGTTTTGATTTCTGCATCCCTCTCTCTCATTGTCAAAGTATCACCTTGAGAAGTTGACTGAGCCTTTGCGCTGTTGTTCAAAGGATTAGGGATGAGTTAAGCACCTTGCCTAGCCCAAGGCCTGTACAAAGTAAGCACAAAATAAACAATAACTATAGAGCTGTTATCCTTCCTTTCAGTGACACCACAAAGGAAAGCGGTCTGTGGCTACAGATACTTACTACATACTGTTGCCCACGGAAAAATAGACAATTCCTCCTATGCTGAGAAAGCTAGCCTGAGAGGTAGCTTCACTAGGCAAAAAATCCTTGGCCTTTAGGTTACGCTTCAGTTTCTTTTCCCAGAGCCTTAGCATTCGGTCACTCCTATCACCTAGGCCACTATAAATGTAGCAGTTGCATTGTTTTTTTGTTTTGTTTTGTTTTCCACCTCAGAGTTTAAGCCAACTGTCTTGGGGGAAATTAAAAACCCTGTTATCCCAAGCCAGGGAACTGGGCAGACTGTGAATTCCATTCAGATCAGCCATTAAAGGCCCTAAAGGTAGAAATGATTCCACCCTGGGGCTTTATAGAGAGGCTAGCTCAAGTCTTTCAATTGCCTGAAGACAGGTAGTTTTCATGTTATTACTCTGGCTAAATGTCTTGGCATCTGGGGCTTTCTCTGCACATGTTGATTGTAGCCTGATTTTTTCAGAATTAACTGCCCTTCTCTTCTAAACACCCAGTCTGATCTGTTGACAGTTCTCCAGGGCCACTGCGAGAATAGGCTCTTTTGAACATCTCACCCCAATGAGTGTCTGTACCTCTTTTATTGTCGCAGACACTATCCACTTATGCATGCCTCTCCATCCATTACACAATGTTTCTGGTGGAGTCACTGATGATATAGCGGTAAACAAGACCAAGAACTTGGCCTTGTGAAATTCACACACAAATTTAAGAAAAAGAAAGCAAACATACAAGCCAATATAGCAATGAAGTTTTAAAGCAAGAACAAGGGATCTGATAGTCGCAAAAGACAAGGCTCAGCCACCTATCCCAATACCACAACTATAGAGAATAGTGATGATGGAAAGTAGGAAATCAATGTGGCACACTGGGAAGAAAGATGGAGGTCCAGTGTACCCCCCAGATCCATCTTCAAGACACTGATATGAGCTGGGGAGTTAAATAGAGAAAAATTGGAACAAGGGCTATGCATAATTAAGAAGTCTTGGCCAAAGTGTGATCTCAGTTCTGGTCTGATAGGTTGGTAGAAGAAATTCTTATTGCTTTAGGAGAGTGACTTGGTTCCCATAAGCTGTTGGTTTAAGAGAGTGACTTGGTTCCCATAAGTTGTCCCTGTTTGCTTCGTGATTTTATCATGGGGTGATCTGGGAGGCTGTTCTTTTGTTCCTAGAATCCAGCAGAACCCTAGGTCTACTGGAGACCTTTGGGTACTGGAGCAGGACATTGTAATAGCTGATTTAAAGAGAGCTCAGCCTTTGACCTTGAAGGGAGATGGAAATAGGTTATATATCATGGTTTCATGACAGATACTCCTTGAATGATTCATATGCCTATGTGCAGAGCTAAGCCCATGACTGACACAGAGTAAAGAACACTTACAAAATGAAGACAGAGATTCAAGGCTTTTCTCCTGCTTTCAGTGTCCTTGTAGACCCAACTGAAGAGTTCATAGAGTTAACGCTTTTAGCAAAAAATAAAAAAAAAACTGTCTGAGTACTTGTAATAATTGACTACCAGGTGTGTTAAACATGAGATTGAGAATTGAAACAAAGTGGAGGAATAGAAAAAAATTAGATTGACAGTAGAGAGAAAAGATAGTACTTGACTATGCTAAGCATGTTCATTGTTATAGACAGAAGCTTTTTAATCTGAAATAGGAAAGAAAAGGCCATATTGTCCAGAACATCCCTAATGTAGACAGTTCTTTCAGGTCATTACATTTCACAAGATAACAGTCCTCGGAGACAACACAGCATCGTTCTTAAGAGCAACAGCTTTGGAGCCAGAATGACTTGGCTTTGAGTTACAGTGCTATCATTTACTACCTATGTGACCTTTTTGAAATATTTACCATTTCAGCGACTTTATATTCCTCGTTTGTAATGTGGCTGTTAAAATGAAAGCACTTTCCAGACTCGTTGCGATGGTTAAGTGAAATTATAGCTATAAAGGCATTACAGCAGAACCCGGGATAGAGTAATTGCTCAATATGTGTACCCTTGTTTTCACCAGCACCCGTGTTATCAAGGACTGTTAGGGAGACCATCAATCTGGCATGCTTGCTGCTATCACTATCCCCACCTATGCCATTATTACTTTTATTTTATTATTATCTAATGACTGAAGACTCTCAACACAAAGGTTCCCTGTCTTATGAGTAAGTTTCCTTTTTTCATTGCATTTTCACTGAGAACACCACTTTCCTGCTGAACCCATGTGTCCTTCATATAAGCTTTTGTCTCATATCTTTCTCTTCCTCCGTCTCTTCATGACCATAATTTTCAGAGCCTAACATGTGGGTACATTTTACACTTTGCCTAGCACACTGTGGTTCACACCCTCTTCCTCTGAACTCCCCAAGTTGTTTCTGTTAAAATTATCTTCACCACTCACCACTTACCGTTCTGTTAGCAAGTGTCATATGACGTTACTGTGAAATTGAAACCACACCCAAAACACAGTTTCATTGGTCAGGGATATTCAAATATTTTCTTATCTTTCTTTCCAAATCATTCTTTGGGAGGATGGCTTTCTCTGTCTCTGTCTCTGTCTTTCTCTCTCTCACTCTGTGTGTGTGTGTGTGTGTGTGTGTGTGTGTATGTGTGTGTGTGTCTAGCTGTCTCCATCTCTCTTTATGTGTTTCTGTCCTGTCTCCTTCTTTGTATCTCCCCGCCTATCACAGAACAGGATAAATATTTTTCCACATTACTTTATTGAGTCTGCTCAAGGCCACTAACCAGACTGGTAGGCTGTCAACCAGACTTGATACTTAGACCTAAACACTGCTTGTATTTTGCTAGAGCATCTGCTTTTAGGTCAGCTTTCTCCACAAGAAAGTCAAAATTGTGTCCAAAAGTGTGTCTTTAATTTTTCTTTAATTCCTGCTGACTCATAATCTTGCCTATTATATGTCATTCATTTGCAATTCCACTGTCCATAACGTCTAAAGTAATGCAATTCTCTGGCCTATCATTTGAAAAGGAAATGAATGGTGGATATCCTCGCTCATGGCATCCATATCCTATTCTTGTGCTGTTGTCTTTGCCTGATCACTGATAATACAGTGAATAACATTCAAGCTTGTTTATTTTAACTGTTCTCCAAAGAACCATGGTGCCACTTCCTCTTAATTCCTTTGTCTTCATACACATTTATACATCTATGCTTTATATGCATAAGGTCTTTCATTCTCTTAGTCTTTATAATTTGGGAACAAAGCTTTCCAGTCACATGATAATTTTGGAACAATCGTTATTCTTCAGGGATGAGAAAAGTGAGACACATCAAGATTAAGAACCTCTGCCTTTGACTAAGTCTTTGCTTCTCCTGTATTCAAGTCCATAAGAACCACATCCTTTTATTCCTCACAATTTCAAACATGTAGTAAATAACTGCTATTAGGTTAGATGTAAAAGGCTTTGTGGAAATTCTTTCAGATATGTTAATATACAAAGTTTAGTTTAGATTTTTATATATCTGCTTCAAGTAAGCATTATACTCCCAATTATAGGCCCCTGGGATAAATTGAGCAAATGTATTTCCTTTTGCAAGATCAATTGTAGAGTTCCCTTAGTCCAACATACCTCCCCAAGGTTTTGATATTTCAGTTTTATTGTTAAAAATTAATAGTATACTCTAATTTTTTCAGGTACATTACTTTTGTATAAAGTAAGATTCATGGGTTGTCATGGTTTATAATGTTAGGTGGTGACTCATTCCATGGCTGAAGTTCCTTGCATGTAACATCTCTGGTTTCCCAGATCAGTCTGGCTTTTGCTCTGCTATCCTAACATATAACCCCTTAACCCAGCCTGACACTCAGCCTTTATCTGCTGCTACCATGCCTCACTTACTCTTCACAGCTATATGAGTATTTACAGCTGTTTATAAGGTACTGCCCACTGGCAGACTGAAGCTCACTTCCTGCCTTGAAGGAACTTTCTGTGTAGTTGTGTGACAGGGCCGGGCACATTGGATTGTTAGAGAGCACCTGATGGTTCTGCTGAAGAGAGGGTGGGGTTGAAAATAGAAATGGAGTCAGTCAGTGGAAGGGATGAAAGTGGTTGGGAAGGAAAGCAGTATGAAGCTGCCTATTTCTACCCTATGTGTGCCAAGCTGTCCTAAAAGCATACACCTGCAAGGAACTGAGTGTATCAAAGAGCTAGCCTATAGCATGTACTGTTTCTCTTTCGATGTATTTGAGATGGGTTTCAGAAGGGAGGTATACATGATTCTTCCAGAACAGAGGTTCTCCACCTTTGGGTCATGACCTCTTTGGGGCTCAAATGACTCTTTCATAGGGGTTGCCCAAGACCATTGGGAAACACAAATATTTACATTACAACTCATAACAGTAGCAAAATTACAGTCGTGAAGTAGCAGCGAAATAATTGTATCGTTGGAGGTCACCACAACATGAGGAACTGTATTAAGGGCTGCAGCATTAGGAAGGCTGAGAACCACTGCTCTTGGATCTAACCAAGCCTTGGGGTCTTATATGAGCACCAACTGCCCAAATGCATTATGTGTGCAGGGCCCTGAAACACCCCAGTTTGATCAGACTTAGTGACTCTAGAAAAGAGTTTTGGAAGGGACCACATTATTTTATTTCTTCTACTCTGTTAAGAACAACTCTTATAAAGCTGGTCAGGGTACTCTTCAATTTACTGAAGAGGAAGTTAATAATCATATGTATATAGATATGACCTTTAAAGTTATATATATATATATATATGTATGTATACATATAAAATGTGTAGAAAAATACATAAATTATATAGATGCATAGAAACATATAAACCTACATGTATGTATGTATGTATGTATGTATATGTATGTATTAATGAACTAACTCCAGTGACTCTGGAAGCTTTAACACAGCCAAGGTGCTTCACTCAAGATTGAATTGGCTTTCTCATTACCATTAGGTCTAATGAACCATTTAAACCTGTCCTCCTTCTTTTAGGTTTGCCTTCTGCTAATTATCTCTTCCAATTTGAGTGTCTCCCCTTCCTACTATGTGTGTTGTTTTTAATGAGATGAATCAGTCTGTAAGTGAGGCTTATAGGCTTGGGGAAGGTAACCAACAACATGTGGCAGCCTGCAATACCAAGACTGCCTATGGCACTTTGTGAGAAGTTGCTTTGAGCTATAAAACGGTGAGCGAAAGAGAATGGCTGGGAAAAGCTACCCAGTTATAATGTCTGGTGTTTATCGGGTATCCACTGAGTGCAGGTACTGCACCCCGCTGTTCTATGAGGGTTTTTTCTCTTGACCCTCACACTGGTATTATTTCCACTTTATAGGGGGGAAATGGAAGCTTTAGAGGCTAAGTAGGTGGCTCCTGGTGATACAGCTAGCAGCTGAGGAGCTGCTAGCTGGGGAATTAGCTTTGTTTTCTATTTTTTAATATAATAGTCGCTTGGAAAGAAGCCTTGAATCATGAAACAAACTCATAAAGATAAATTAAAGCCAGCTGTAAGACCAGAGGTTTTCTCCCAACGCCAATGCCAAAGGTGTCACCAAGGCAGGTACAGATGTGGTGACTGAGACAGGCTTCTTGCACATAAGCTGTATGTTGGCAAATTTAAGTCATAAGGATATCAGAATACACTATAAGCAAGAGAAGTGGAAATCGGCACAGAAAAAGTAACTTCAGAGGTTTTGTAAAAACCGTCCTGTCTGAAATGACTTCCTCTACCCACTTATCATTCATCACTACATAACACGTTTTCATAGTCTCCTAGATTCTGTCTTAAAGTGGATACACGTTCTTTGCCTAGATGAGTTCATTAAACTTCATTGCCCCATACTCCACACACACACACATTTTCTTCTTGGTGTAACTAATCTCCTTCACTGGGCCTTTTGCTGACATATGAAACCTCCCTGATTATCTGATTATCTAGCCTCATCAAAACTTCTCCATTCTATACTACGGCTCTGACCTAGCTGACTTGTTCTCTCGGCAGTAATAAGCGGATAATTAGATGAAATCCAGGAATCACAGGTAACAAGAGTCCACTTCTCAGGAATCTGCTTTCAAATTTAAACTGCATGCTGATTCTGTGAGTTTTCAACACCTGAGTTGTAGTTTATTGGAGCAGACGCTCCAGGAGGAAGGGTTCATTTATATGGACCAGGAGCCATTCCCGTACTTAAATCAGAATTCCCTTTGCTCATGCGTAAACCTGGTTCCGCTCTGAAGATGGAAACCTGCCTTTCATTTTCCACCTGACATTTCATGACAGATGGAGATGTCCCTTCCTCCTCTCCACCTCCTTATCTTCTCTCATCTTTCCCTGAACAAGGGAGCATCTGTGACCCTTACTTAGTCAATTCCGTTTAAACAGAAGACCAGACACATCCCAGTGTATTCAATTATTGTGTAATCAATTCCCTTTCAGCAGCATCTTCCTTCAGAGAGTCAGAGAACATTTTACAAATTGTACTGGCAACATTTTTACAAGTCAGAGCAAAGTGGCCTGCATCTAAGGAGAACAATTTAGAAGAAGTGAATACAAAATGCCGAATTCCATCTTGATGAATGGGTGATACGTGTTCTGTGTGTTATCTGAGTTGTGCAATGTCTAGAAGATCCAGCTTAACAAATAAATCACCAGTGGAGGAATTTCAAGGGAGCCAGGTGCTGTGATTCAGTGAGGAACCCAATAAATTATTTCACAGATAGACATAATGCAACTTCATTGAGTGATTAATTAGATAAATGCATAGATTTGGAATATTTGTCATGCCCATGCAATGTGACAGACACTGGGATCAGTCCTGTGGATGTGAAAGTTTTAGGGTGTTGCTGTAAAATACAGTGTAGTGGTGAGAAGACCCTGCTGCTTGCCTTCAAGGAGTTGCCATAAAGACAGGGAACAGGAGGCGTAGTGAATGGTTAGATGATGGGGACAAGCACAGACAGGAAGACACAATATACAGGGCAGAGATTATAACCTAGCGTATTTGTGGTGGGTTCTTCAGAGGGATTATTATTTCTTTTAAATTTTTACATTTTTTAAAATTGACTTTATATCTTGGTTGTAGCCCCATCCCTCCTCTCCCTGAAGGGGAGAGAAAAGGAGAGCTCCCTTTTCCAAATCCAACCCAGTCCATCAACTTGCATCAGGACTGAGCATGTCCTCTCATTATTACTGTGCTTGTTGTTGTTAGGTTTTGTTTTTGTTTTTTTGTTTTTGTTTTTGTTTTGAGGAGCTGGAAAGAAACATCTCACAACCACCTATAACTTTGCTCCAGGGCATCTACTGTTGACTTCTGACCTCCCCTGGAACAAGCACAACCATGACCCCCATCCACAACCGCACACACTTTAAAAAATCTGTTTAAAGATATTATTTTGAGGTAATGTTTTAGCAGATTATATGCACAAACGCATGCATGCATGTACATACATAGTACACACACATTCACTTTAGAATTTTAAGACTTTTGAATAATTCAAATCTGTTGGCTTGCTAGTTCCCATTGGAACGCATAACTCAAGGTGAGCCGTCATTTCAATGGTGCTTTCAGCATGCAGCTAGTCACACCTCCCACCGATGCTTCTAAAGACATGTTTACTTGCTCACAAGTTCTTCTGTATCCGCTTTCCTGACTCTAAGCATTTAAGTTGGAAAATGCTCCAGAAGAGTGCTGTGGGGAATAATGAGGGGAAGTGCAGGGCTATTATGGGAGGTGTCAGAAAGGAAGTGATCCCTGGGTGCCCTTAAATGTTGAAGTGTAATTTAGGTGGAATGTAAAGCTGTACATTCCACCTAAAGATGGACATACCATTCAAAGGGATTGGAAAGGAAGGTAAGCAGGTACCTGAGGTGTGGTGAGAAAAAAATTTTGTTTTTAAATTGAAGCCTAACTTGGGAGAAGGAGTGGGAGAGACAGGGAAAGCCAGACCATGGCTTATAGCATTTACAGCCTCTTTCCCTTAGCAATTTCTTTCCCCACAGGCATTAATCTAGTGAATTAAAAATTTGAAGATGATAGAAAACAAAGTCACTTAGCTACTAGGGTTAGAATGCTGAGCCATCCTAGATCATTCTATCTATATCAAGGGATCCCAGTTCATCTTCTGAATGTTCCTTGATTTCCATTTCTCCCCCCAACCCTTCAGTTCCATCTATCTAAGCCTTCTTCAGAAAGCCTAGATGTGCTTCTTCTTGCATGTTCCCTGCTTTGGTCTTTATTCGCCTAAGCCAAGCTCTTTCTTACCCTTCAGGTCTCCAACTCAAGCTCTATAGTCCTCCTGCATATTTCTTCTTAGACAACACAGGACTTCCTTAAATATATTCTCACATCACTCTAACCTCCTCCATAGACAATTTTAACAGGTTAACTTTTTATGTAACCATCAGTCACTCTCAGGCTCATTCTACTGTATTCTCCAATAAAGTTGTGATGCACTTGTGTCTGAAGTACCACTGCATTAGTCAACATCCCAGGAGGCAGAAACAAGAGGATTGCCATGAGTTCAAGGGAAGCCTGATCTTCATAGTAAGTTGAAAGTCAGCCTTAGCTTCATAGTAAGATCCTCTCTCTCTCTCAAAAAAGTAATACATTATAATATTGTCACCATAAAGTATTACCTATGAAAATAATTTACATCCAAACAACAATGCTTTTTATATTAGTAATATAGAGTAATAATTCTACCATATCATTACTGGAAAGTAAGGACAAAGCGAGCGTGTGAGCAATGGTATGTTATACATTCATTTATTTAAATGAGTCCCATGGTATGTATGGAATTGTTTTAGGAGCTAGTTTCTGTTTTTATGAAATACACGCTGATGAATGAATAAATTACAGAGTCTAGAGTGATCAGCAGAGAGGTAAGAAAAAGGAAACGGGTGAGGAAGAAAGGAAGGAAAAGAGGGAGGAAGAGAGGACGGGAGGTTTATTAGATTTAGAAATGGAATAATCTGCCTCTGGTAGGAACAGCTGACCTTGCTACCTCATCCCAGGTTTCTTAGAATTTCTTAACAATTAAAATATTATATTATAGAAAGCTTTAGGTTGAACACTTTCCTCATAAACCCTGATGTCTAGAGGTTTATTGAGTAAAAACTTAAAAACTTTGAAAGAACCACATGATTGCTTAAACTCAAATACTCAGGCAGTCTGTTCTCCCAAGGAGAAGACAGAATACAGATTTATGAGGCACTGGGTCAGGTCATAGCCAGCATGCAGCAGCATAGCCATCAAGCAGTTGCTGAGCCACACCCTGCTATATCATGCAACTGTAAACCCAAGACAGATACCTGATTCTAACTGCCTCTTAGTCTGTTTCCGTTTCCTATTTTACAAATCTTTATCAACATTTATATACAGACTTTCATAACAACCAAAAAAATCAACAGGCAACCACAAGAAAAGGCCTCTTCCCTGCACACAGGCAACCACAGGACATGACCAGCAATGTAGAATGAATTTCAGTAAGTAGGTATATAGAGGAACTGCAATTGTACGTGTTTAGTATGTTGATCCAACTCCGAGACATGGAAAGATCAATACATTTAAGGAGACTTCTTCAGAATGAGAAAACTTTTCAGTGGGTCCACTGCTAGCTTCCAGTGGAAAGGAAAGTTTAAAATACAGCATTGGTCACAACTGGATTGAAAAAAAAAAGACTGTTTTCCTTTCTATTTAGTGTTCAAGTTTGCCCAAGAGTTAATTTTAAAAGTTTGGGGAAAAAAAACAGGCTGTTGGAAGTCCTAGCTAGAAATAGGGAGTAGCTAAGACTTCCTAATTAATCCCTGGAATACGACACTTTATTTTTCTTTTTTTAAGACCTGCCACCGGTTCAGTGTTTGAAAAGCCAGGCAAATTAAGAAAATTATTATAACCAATGTTAAAAACAATAACTTTATTTCTATCACGTGACTTGTATTTGCATGGTGTTGTGCGTTCCTATTAAAGCTGGCCTGCGTTATTTTCATATTGGGCAAGTACCATACCACTTGATAGGGACATTATGACTAGCAACATCAAAAGTCACATTAATTCTGCTAGTGTTCTCCTGTATGGAGAACAGTAAATGTGGGCTTTGACAGGTGTGAGCTCTCCAGATCCCACAGCTGTGAAGGCACGTGGCTGGGAATGTAGGTGCCTGGAGTCTGTCTGCCTCTCATCTTTCCCTCCTAGCGTGTTTACTGACCCCAGAACACAGTAACAAAAGCGTGCGCCATCAATGAGTGCTCCTCCCACCACTTTCTGGGTAATGGAATATCAACCACTTTGCTCCCAGAAAGAATTTCTGTTTTTATTTTCCTCTGGAATCCTCTGCCTTGAAATGGAGGGGGAATTGAAGATCTAACGTGTTTTGTTTTCCGCAAGGTTCTCCAAAAATGGTTCAGTAGGGCCTCGGAAACTCCCGAAACCGGAGACTGACTTTCCCAGACAACTAATCTCTTTACCATCCAAAATGACTACATGTGCCAGATGCCTTAGCAAACAGAACCTTCATGCTCAATTTCCAGACCACAGTTCCCAGACCACAGAAGATGAGGACCACATATTTTTTTTGGTATTCCATCATTCCTATTTATGTGTCTAGATGTATTTTTAGAGTAGGTTTAAAAAGAAGTGGTGGTGGGAGCCCGCCCCAAACAACTTCCTGTCTAATACAGAGGATGCAGAAGTCTTTACATCAGCAGAGTGAACAGGATGTTGGCTGTTGCTACAACAGAACTTGTTTCAGCAGTAGGCTGCAATTTACCTGAGGGAATGTCTGATTGGATGAGGAAAGGGGAGTGAATGGTCCCAGTTATTTAGGAATCCCAGAGATTTTCTTTAATAGGCACCATGTAATTCCATTGCTGATAAGCATATCTAATCAAGAGTCCACCAAACACAAAATGGATGGTAATGTGTAAACTTGTTTCCTGTGGGAAAAAGAATAGGGAAAGAAAGAGGAAAAATAATCATTTTATATCTCTCACCTCAGAAACAATTATGGTTTGAAACTGAGCACACTGCTCTGGATTATTGTTTGTATGTGAATATGGGTAAGTAAGTATGTGTACATACTTGTGTAGATATATGTTTATATATTGCATAGGTATATGTATGTATTGGTGCAGGCATATATAACTTCTGGTCTTTTGAACAAAAAGCAAGACCTTAACTATAAATCCTACATGCTTACCTGACTACTTTTCCCCTGTTGGTGGACTTGGAGGGGGCAGGGAGGAGGGAGATGAGGGAGGGAGTGGGAGGGTGGGAGGGAATGAGGGAGGAGGCTACGCCTGGGATGCAAAGTACCTAACCTGTGATTGATATAAAAATAAATAAATTTTAAAAAAAAGAAAAAAAAAAAGAAAAGACAGCATGGGCATTTTTCTCTGGGGAAACAAACAAACAAACAAAAAAAACAAAAAAAACAACTCACTGCTTACAAAAAATACCTGTCTCTATACATTGCTGGCTACTTAGATTGTTTTCTACTATAAGACTATTCATAATGACATCTAAGTAATCCAAGTTCCTTTCTATAGCTCTCGTTGCCATAGAAAAAAATGAATAAAGGAGACTTTAATGGACTGCAAGTCCTGTACATAGTCAAAAAGATTAAACCATACTCTAGAGAAAGTGGCTTCCATGGATGGTCTAAATATAGGAAACATCATTTCTCTAATGTTTACTAATATTGAGTGTTTATCACACTCAGTAATAAAAACAAACCATTATTTTATAAGCTGGCTATATTAATCATCTTAATATGGTGATAACTGGCACTATTAGTCCTGGAAAAAGAATGAACCTTTTCTTTAGAGAAATACCTGCTTGGTTATTTGTAGTTGTGAAAGATTAAAGTGGGGAATGGTAATTCCTTTCTGCAAAGAGTCTGAGAGTGAATACTTCAGATTTGTGGGCTCTAAGTTACACTTTGCAGCAACATGAAACAGCCGTAGATAATAGACATGTCTGTGTTGCAATAAAACCCAGGATGATTTGACTGATGAGCTATTGTTTGCCAGCCCCTGAGATATACCCTTTGACCCGGTCTTTACAGATAAAATTTAGAAAATGCAAGGCAATGGTACCCCTTCATAGAGAAATAACTTAGAACAATACTTTAAGGAAGTATAAAAGAAAGGGAAGGTGAGAGGAAGATGATTCGGAGGTGAGATTCTTCTAGTATCCTAACAATGTGTGGGGCTTAAGGAAAGCCAGAAATTCCCTGTAGTGTGGCTGACCATGGAATTGCATCACATCTAAAATTACTTTTAACTTGTTTCCTGTTGTGCTCCACACAGGAGCTCTTCTGCATTGAAGTTTCTTAAACCAAGCTCACTTGGTAGCCTCCTCAGCAGGGGTGTGGGAAAAGAGGTATAGCCCTTGTAAGCAGAGGAAGTGCAAAGAATATCCCACCCACTGGCTGGGGAGATACAGCTCAGTTGGTATGGTTCTTGCCTTATGTGCATGATGAAGCTCTGGGTTCTGTCTCTATAACTGCATAAAACTGGATGTGCTGGTGACACCTATTATCCCAGGGGCATAGAGGACCACAAGTTCAGGGTCATCTTTAACTACATGACATGTGGAGGGAAGGTAAAGAGCAACCACAGAAGGTCCTATGGTAACTGAGACGTTGAACGGAGGGAGCTGAGATAAATCCTAATAGAAGAAAATAGTTTTGTTGCCCAAATCTTCTGAAGTCACAGGAAAACTCTGGCACTTTTCTCTGTCTTAGGCTGTATGAGGCAGTGCCTTAATAGGAAATAGATAGGTGTGTGTATCCTGGAGAAAAAAATAAAACATGGTGGACAAAGGGCACTAATCAAGATGGTGAGGGACCAAACAACAGTGAGAAGCCATGACCACCAAAGGCATGGTGGTCAACTTAGAGGGAGAAAGCTCTGTCACCAGTGGCCACTGGAGCCATGGAAGGCATTGGGGACTCTGCTATTACCCATAGTGCCACCAGAGCCCCAGAGCACATCTATGTGGGTAAGATTATTGAAGTAATGGCTGAGTAATGGCTGTGCCCTTTATTTCTATTTGCCTGTGGAATCAAAGTGCCCAGACCATGTGGAATTTAGAGAGCAAGTGAGACTGAGTAATGAAGTCTATAAATGTCACCCAGCAAAACTACTAGGAAGGACAGAGTGGACCCGGAGATGCAGCACTGTGGTGGAGACCAGCTAGCCACTTTATTTGGGTAGCCAAAGAAAGAATAATTCCAGAGATCTGGTGAGCTTGAGATACCAGCATGGTAGCACTCTGCCAATCATTTAATGGAAAAATGCTATTGCATGACTTTAGTTGTTTGCTATAAACATGGCAGTGGAATTAGGTGTTTTGGCCATCAATACATGCGGCTTGCCCTTGCTGCTTGCTCTTGTTTAGTTTTTAAGAATCTGATAAATTCACTAAGTTAATCTTCATGGGCATCTTTGCAAGATTTCCTTTTTTTCTGGGGTGGAAAAAAACCATCACTATATAAAAGAAAGTACTGAAATGGAAAGAAATGTGACCCCTCCAAGTGTCTCAATATGAACAGCAGTATACCGTACATGCAGGCAAAGTGGAGTTGAATTTAGACCACATCACACTCTTAAGAATTCTGATTCTGAGAATATGTACTCTGATGGAGTAGGGGAGGATCTGTCTTCTGCAGATGAGTCAGTTTCCAGGGTGGGAAGGAAGGCTAAAACAGACGATAACTTACATGTGTCTCCTTGTGCAGACATACTTTCTGTCTCAGGGCCACCAAAGAGCTTCATTCGCTAAAATAAACTTGTTGGCTTCTTGAAGGACATACTGATACTTCTCCTCCAGCTTGATTTTTAGTATAAGAGGTCTACCTGTACCTTTTTCAAAAATTAAATTAATCAGACATATTTCCTAATGATATTAGAGGGGAGAAAATAGAAGTAAATGCAATAATTTCCCCATCACTTTGGCTTCTTGTTTGACGAATTCCCTGGTAAGAAAAAGTAAAACTTTTCCTTTAAAAAAAATGACATTTTAGGGCTGGTGTAGGTGGCCTTTAATCCCATCACTTGGGAGGCTAAGGGAGGTAGATCTCTAAGTTTGAGGCCAGCCTTGTCTATAGAATGAGTTCCAGGACAGCTAGGACTACACAGAGAAATGCTATTCAGAAGAACAAAACAACAACAAATTGCATGCAGCGGTACAGGGCTGTGATCCCAGCACCAAGGAAGGAGAGATAGGAGGATCCTTATGCTCAGTGGCTATCCAGCCTAGACAAACTGGTGAACACAAGTTCAGCAAGAGACCCTGTCTCCACAAATAAGGTAGAAAGCAGTTGATGAAGACATTCAACATCATCCTCTACCTCTACCCTCTATCAACAGCTACACCATGTACATGCATGCCTGCCTGCCAAGACACATGTAGTTATGTATGACACCATGCACACAGGGCCATGACATTTTTATGTTAAATTCTTGGATGCAAAAGAAGAAAAAGAAGAAAAAGAAGAAGAAAAATCCCTCTACATTGTCTGAGTTACTGTTTATCCACAGTTTTAGGAAGGTCCGGATCAATATAACAATGGGAACACTCAAGGATGTCCTCCTCCTTCCAAAGTACCTCAAACCTCAAACTCAGTATTGTTTTATTTAATCCTTTATCCATAAATTTAAGGGGATCTTACCTTATCAGGAGATATGCAACTACTACTTCTGCTTTTGCTACAAATCAAATTCCACTTGTTAGGCTTCCAACTTCTTTTGCTCTGTTAACCCCAGGCCTTCTCACTGACTGCCCCCTTCCCTGCCTTCAGCCCTCCATTCATATGGCTGTTTACTCATGTCTACAATACTGGTATTCATTAATAAACATGACTCTGACCAAGTATCAGCTGCACCCATCAAGAAGCCAAGAAACAGGCATTGATCTTGTTCTTGTAATTAAGTCAGTGTTTCATGCAATTACCAGGCTCCAGATGATAATGAACTACAGCCAGCCAGTCTGTAAGATGTGTGTCCTGCAACCTAGATTCACTGGAACTACCTAACATGCTTTGTCTCTACTAATTGAAGGTTTCCTGGTGGAACAACTGAACAGAAATACTCAGAAAAACCTGGAACTTCCTTGATCTAGTCACAAGTTTATATCTCAAGAATATCAGAGGACATTTATCATTCAAAGAGAGAGGGGAACCTATTAAATTGTGCTAAGGTTTTTAGTAATGGAATAGCCAGAAATATCCAACTAACAAGTAGCGGTCTTGAAAGTACTGCTGGTTACCTAAGGAAGAGTGTTCAGAAGTTTGCAGAATTTTCTGTTTTCTTTCTTTTAGTTCTATTGTTCTCAGGACCAGGTTATACACAAGAATTTAAAGATTTATATATACAAAACCATGAGAGATGCTTTGAGACGTTCCTCAGTACCAGTTATGGCCCTTTGTTAACTCACCTCATACTTTAGAGCAAAATGACAGCTCCCACCAGATGCATCCCATAGATCTTGGTCCTTATCAGTAGAGTAATTCTGTCATTTGGATATGTGAACTCTTGAAGGTCTCCAAAGTCCTTATTAGTGATCACTGACTGTGAAACAAGGGCAGCCCTAGAAAGCATCATAGCCATTTCATTTTAACCCGCTTTTGAGTGTGTGTGTGTGGTGTGGTGTGTGTGTGTGTGCGACGTAACAAAAATGAAGTGAATAAGAAGGGAATATAAATGGAACATGTTTGCAGCACTGAGCTCTCTCAAAGTTTGCGTGGAGAAAGAGGACAAAGCGCTGCTGCTTCCGCCCTGCTTTCCTGGGGCTCTGCGGAAGATGCACCTCCTTTCTGCAGTCACCACCTTCCGCCAGTGCAGTGCTCTGCAACTGTCCTCTCTGAGGCCTTCTGAAGGGCCTCGGCAGAGCTTCCTGTACTCTGCTCCCATCTCACTGTGCATTGTTTCGACTGTCCTCTGCACACTTTGGAATTTCTGTACATTCTCTCTTCTTGGTTATGTTTTAAAATCAGGATTGGGATTTGCATTTGGCTGGTCCCTCTCCCTCCTTCCTGAAACCCACAAGGTGTGTGTTGCTCTCTTTCCCCTTCCCTTCTGCAAGGTCCACAAAGGACCTCGGTGTTCAGAAATTGATGATGTGCTTGGAGCTGCCACCAACACTTGGACTTTTCTATTTCTTAGTGTAAGAAGCAAATTCATTATTCTAGACTGTTAAGATACCATTTGAAGCTCCAGAAAGGAAAAGATTAATAAAATACTACCTTGAAATAGCTTGAAATACTGGCTTGAAATAACCAGTGGCTTGAAATTGTAGGATTTCTACCCTTAATTATAGAAATACATTCAATATAGGAGTCATGTAGTTGTGATAGGGAGTCTTGGGGGACTGGTCCATCAATCAATCTCCCTGTATTCTGTTGAAAAACAAATGACCTCAGATCAACATGATACATCCATTCAATCTAGAGTCTTGCTCAAATGACCTAAATACCTCCCACCACAACTTACTCTGTGTATTATAATCCTGGATTGATACATACTATATGATATTTTATGAAAATCTGGTTTGATTTCTTTTCAAGCCAATGGAACACAAAGGTCCAGAGAGACAGAAAACTATTTGCAACAGGGGCTGTTGTCTAGCTCAGAATGCTGGCACTTAAAGCCAAGGGCGGCATACCCGCAGATGGTAGAAACGACAAGGGCAAAGGTGTTCTCGCTGGCCTTCATCTGGGCTTCATACATGTATATGGGGCATCACGTCCCTCCCAGGCCAGCTTTCCTCATGCTGCTTAAACTGAAGAGCCTAAGCACCCTGCCTGTGGCAAAACAGATTATAGAAAGGAAGCAGGCAGCTGCCTTCCTGTTTCTCTTAGGACCATTGGCTGATTTCCCCTGGGAAAAACGTGGTTACTCCAGGCAACTGGGGTTGTGCAGAACTGTATGGTGTTTCCTCATGCCAGCTCTGACTCCCCAGATAACTCTGCAGTTTGAATAAGTCACACGATATCTATGATCCTCCCTCCCCTACCCATAAAAGAGGAGTGATAGCAACACTTCTCCATCTGGGCAGAAGGCAAAAAAATTTTAAGAAGAATTAGGAAGCACTCTGCAGGCCAAAGTGCTTTGTAAATATTTAATACTTAGTAGCTGAGGTAAATGTCAGGAGGGTGTGGAACCCAACATTAGTCTTTTTGTTATGACAACTTTTTATATGTGTTCCATCTCCCAGTCCAAACATGGGGATTCCAGAACTTGTCTGATGTATTCTCCTCTTATTTTTCTTTTTGCACTACGCCCAAATATTTCTTGTCCAACATCAAAGTCCACTCTAACTCCCGCATAAATTGTAGTTTTAGGGCCTTAGGATCCTCAGTATGCCACTAAATAATCTACCATGTGCCTCCAACATTTAGAGTCTAAATGCTTGTAAAGGAAAACTTAAGCTTCTTGGGGAAAACCCTTTTTAGATAAAAGGACATCTTTATGCTTAAGCTGGTTTCTATGTTTTTGTTCCAGAAAACGTCCCCTCTGTGTCTCCCCTGTACAATCCCAGCTTTCAGGAAGCCCTCTCTTTTTATGAAGAAGGATCATTTTCAACACGGTGGGCTTATGTAATTCCCTTTCAACTTCACAACCCTGTGGGTGCTTGTAATGAATCGAATTCTGCATCTGCTAATGGGAGTAAGGCTTGCTTGTGGACAGGAAAGGGACAGAAAAACTGAGTGTAGAAATAGGCAAAAAGGTTATTTCAAAAATAGTTTGATACAAATTTCTCTTTGCATATATGTCTATATCTGTCTATATATATATATGTAGATATTTCTATAATAAACTTTCTCCTCCATTGTACATAGAGCCAGTCATGTTCCTTTCTCTTTCATTTATTTATTTATTTATTCATTCATTCATTCATCTGGTGCTGAACCCTGAACCAACTATGTCCTTTTCTTTTGTATTTCTTTTTTTCCCTTCATCTTTGCATTATATAAGGAAGAGCAGCCCAGCCCCCTGGGCTTCAGAGTTTAGGGTAGGGGGCAGGGTATGCCAGCCAAAAAAAAACCTGTAACATGTGGAGACTTAGGGATACTGGAAGAACATAGTAGCCAGATCCGCTTTGATGTGTTAAATAGACACCTCAGCAGCTTGTCTCAGGTTTGAAACCTAACATCACCAATGCCCATTAGAAAAGTCACACTTCTCTTCCATGGGCTGGACTTAGGACCTCTCTACATATGTAGCTGATGGCAGCTCAGGCTTTGTGTGGGTCACTAGTAAGGGGAGTGGGGGCTGACATGAACTCTGTTGCCTGCTTTTTGATCACTTCCTTTGATGGGACTGCCTTACCAGGTCACAGGGGAAGAGGATGAACTCAGTCCTCATGTATCTTGATAAGCAGGGTGGATGGGAGGGGGCCTCCCTTTTCTGAGAAATAGGGGAAGGGAAAGGGTGAGGGAGGGGGACTTGGAGGAATGGGAGAGGAAGGAGGGCATTACAACTGAGATAATAACATGAATAATTAAATTAATTAAAGAAAGACACACTTCTAAAGACTTTTAAAGCAAAATAGAAGTGTATGCTACAGAAGATGCCAGATATCAAAACAAGCAAAATAAGACTAATACTGTCTTCATTTATTTAGATAGGGAAAGCAAGTTATTTTCTGTTAGCTACAGAAAGCAAATCTCGGAGACTAAGTAACTATCTTTTCACTTGGCCTAGCTCTTTTATCTTAAAGCAACACAAATAAATATCCCTCCCTGTGACTACCCTTCATCCTTCCTCCGTTCTCTAAAACTATCACCAGACATCAACTAGAAGCTTTAGAACATCATGAGATGGTGATGCTCATGGAAGTCCTGTGCAATTTGCAAAGTTCAAGACAATTGCATACCAGTCTCAGAGAGCTGTGCACACCACTTTTTATTAAATAAATTTAAAATACAGTACTTATTTCTATTTATTTTTCCCTACACATGGCATCTCAAGAATTCTAGAATCTAGTCTCTGCCCTGTTCCAACAAGAATAGACATTTATGAACAAACTAAAGCTGAGAAGCAAATCTTGGTTTATAAGAATTTTTCTTCTGTTAAGCAGCTGAGGTGGCTGTGATATCAGGCAAGCCATGAATAATGGGGCCAGAGTAGTCCTTCTGCAATGGCATATCTCTGCTGTGAGACCATGTCCAGACAATTGTCTACAGAAAAGCTCCTGTAATGCCAAGAGAAAGAACAGAGCTTAAAACTTTGATGCTGTTAGGACAAAAATGACTGAGATGCTCATTAACATATCAAAGCAGACCTAGCTACCAGGTTCTCTATTTATCCCTCAGTCCCTACTTGTTACAGGGTGCTCCTGGCTTGCATATTCTGCCAGTTACCCTGAACTCTACAGTCCAGAAGCTAAGCTGATTTTCCCTATATAATCCAACCATTGTAGTTGCTCCTTTTGACCCTTTGTGACTCTTGGCTGCAGCATCTAGTTCCCCTGCTCTTTCTTCTCTCTTCATTTCTGCCTCTCCCACATGGCCTAGCTCAGTCTGGTCACATCCACTCTGGACTCACCTGGATGTCCCTGCCTTTGGCTATGCTCTCCCACATACCTATAGTAAACCTCCTCACCATACCTAGGACCAGTCACGTTCTTTCTTATTTCCACTCAGTTTATACTTTCATGATTCTTGAGAATTTGGTATGGCAATGCATTTGCATTGCTTTAACAAATACACCATCAGCTGGCTTAAATGCAACAAGTGTTTCTCTAAGTTTGGGCAACTAAGAAGTCCATGATGATGATGTGCCCACTCTTCCTGATGTACAGATGGTGCCTTTTTCTGTATCTTCACACAACAGAAGGGGCAAAGGGTCTCGGGTCTCTTGTGGCAGTTCAATTCCGTCATGAGGGACCTGTCTATATAGTGTAATAGCTTCCCCAAAGCTCTCCCCTTTTAATTCCTAATACTATAACCTTGAGTGTTACATTTTCAACATGTGAATTAAGCATCCAGACCCTTTCAGTTAATTCACTGAGCTGTTTCATTCACTAGCCTACTATTTACTGTGTATTTTGCAGCTTTAGAAAAGTAGCACTGTAGTAGAAGTTTTGGTTTTAAAAGCTCGGTTATGTTATGTAAAAATGTTTTTATTTTAATCCCAGGTGTGGGATATGGGGCTGCTTTAGTTTGTCCACAGCTGTTAACTATGATTGTCTAGTGCTCTGAGAAGGGCATGATCTTTGCCAGCTGCAGATAGTTGAATTCTGAGGATTCTGAGAAGATATAAATGCCAGAGTCCAGAGAAGGACAGGGATGCTTGAAGGAAGAAGGTGTCTGCTGCTTTCCCTGCTGCTTCACAGCACTGCTGCTGGGTTTGTCCCACTGCTGTATTTGCTATTGCTGGTTTGCTAGTTTGCTGGACTGCTGTTTTTACCCATATCATGTGGCTATCAAGATGGCGGTCACATTATATACCACATGGCAATCTCAAGATGGCAGTGAGGCATATCGCATACCACATGGCAACTACATTGTTGCCATTTAAACATAAGTGTTTATAACCCTTATAAACACATAGGCACACATATATGTTTTTATTTTTCCTGACTACTAAGGTTGGACTTGCCCCAAAAAACTATGTTCTTAAACAGCAAAAAGTAGGAAAGAGACATGCACTGCCCCTTTCCCCTTTGACCTTCTTTTGCTGCTACTTTCTGTTGGGAGGTTGAGAGGTATTGGGGTGGTTAAGGGTTGAAAGGGATGTAGAGATATAAGAACTCCAATAAAATAGATTTCAAAAGTATACCTACAGCTACACAGTAACTCCTTGGCATCTACACAGTTGACTTAGCCACATACATGATACTTTCTTGGGAGACTTACTATGGATTAAGAATAGGAAAAGATATGATAGTCAATGAGAAAGGGGTTGAGAAAAATTCTGCATTATGGAGGAAAGGAGAGCTATACTTTAAGGAAATGCAGAGTAGGTTGAAGCCAAGCTTCATGAACTCTGATCATAGCATACTGGCCCTAACTCTTGCCTCAGCCATGAAAATCAATAGCTTCACTGTTTCCTTAAGTGATCTCTGAATTTCAATATGTCTCAAGCATCTGAAAACTGTTTACAATTAAGTCTATGTGACTGCTTCAATTTAGATTCTTCTGTCAAAAGCTGAGAGTTATATAGTGTATTATGTCATATTTGAACACAAATTGTGTTCCCTCCTTTCTTAGAAAATACCAGTAGAATGATCATATACTACCCAAGTAATGCGCTTTTTTTTTAACTGAAAACAGATGTATAGCCAACTACAAGTTATTAGATGTTTCATAGCTGACATTTTCAGATATTACACCACTTATTTAGAACACTAAATAACTATCCACAGCATTATGGCATTGGACAAAGGAACTAATAGTTACTTACGTCAAAACCTGAAAGGATGAAATGAGATGTCATTTGTGAAGGACTTAACACACCATGTGACCCTTAGAGCAATTCATTTCTAAGGCCCATACTTTCTGTCTGAAGACACAAACTCAGAGGACAGCCAATATGTTATGTGCATGGTCCCATAGGCCTACACAGAACTGTCATTTCACTCTGTTAACTAACATGGTAAGAACAGTCAAACCACTTAATATTTAAGGTGCATGTCACTAATTACTGGGAAATGTTTAAGGTTTTAAATGTCTGTATATTAAGACACAGGTGAAAGATAATGAATACCTCACCCAGGTGTGATTAAGATATCATGTAATAATTACAAGTGCCAATGGCATGGGTATGGCTGTGTAATCAATACGGCTTATGGGAATCAAGTGCTTTTCATTTTGCTCCAGCTTCTAAGTCTTCCTTGTTTCTGTCTTGCCACAGCAGCTTTACCATAATAATAAGTACAGAGCAAGCCCTGGAGTATCTAGGGTGAGAAAGAAAAGGTCTCCATAGTAAAAATGTATGCTTGTGGGGCAATGTAAATGTGGAATGGTTTATATGGCCCATGCTTCCTCACATCCCAACATAACATCATGGAAATGTTCTTTTTACCAGAGAAAGTTGTCATCTTATGAAAAACCAGGTGTTTATAGTTTAGAGGCGAACATACAGTAGCTATATTTCAGCTCTTCTTTATAGATCCAAGATACATTTTGGGTTGTTCTCTCTGATACCTGCTTGTTGTAAAGTCTTATGGTTGTGGAAGGTCTTCTGAATAGTTATAAACTTTTGTCTTGAACCTTTACTATTATCTCCAACTCATTATGATTCACCCATCAAGGTTTCCTTTCAAAGGAGCATCATCAACAATAACAGTATCTGAAAAGCACTTTGGAACTGCTGATATGACCTTTCCTTGACTTCTGCCAGTTCTTCCTCCTTCCTGGAAAAATTTCAGGATGACTCACATGTTTCCCTGTGTGTAGCGTGCCTTACTGAGGCTGTGTAACAACATTCCATAGACTGACTGGCTTAATCAGCAGAAAGTGCTGGTGGTTGTATAGGCTGGAAAGCCAAGGTAAAGATCAAGATGTGGTCAAGTTTGGGTTCTCCTGAGGCTACATCCCATGGCTTTGCAGATGATCATCTTCTCTCTCCATCTTCACAGTCTTCTTGGGGGTGTCAGTCTTCTTGGGGGTGTATGTCCTCCAGGGTTGCTGGTGATAAGGATACTAACCATTTTCACGTGCTAGTGTCTTAGTTAGGATTTCCATTGCTGTGAAGAGACACCATGACCATAGAAACTCTTTTTTTTGTTAGTGGTATTTTTTTAAAGATTTATTTATTATGTATATAATGTTTTGCCTGAATACCAGAAGAGGGTACCAGATGTCATTATAGATGGCTGAGAGCCACCATGTGGTTTCTGGGAATTGAACTCAAGATGGCTAAGAAGAGCAGCCAGTGCACTTAACCACTGAGCCATCTCTCCAGCCCATAGAAACTCTTATTTAAAAAAACAAAAATAAACAAGAACAAAAGGGCTGGCTTATAGTTTCAGAAGCTTAGTCCATTGTCATCATGATAAGAAGAAAGGCAGTATGCAGGCAGACATCATGCTGGAGAAGGTGCTGAGAGTTCTCCCTCTTGATCCACATGCAGCAGAAGGAGACTCTTTGCCACACTGGGCATAGCATAAGCATATAAGACCGCACAGCCCACCCCCACAGTGACACACTTCCTCCAACAAGGCCATACCTACTCCAACAAGACCACATCTCCTCATAGTGCCACCCTCTAGAGGCCAAGCATTTAAACACATGAGTCTATGGGGGCCAAACCTATTCAAACCACCACCACTATGGTCTACCTTTAAGAACTCATCTTAAGGTAGTCGTCTTCTTAAAGATTTTACCTTCAAAAAGTCACATTCTGAGGTATTAGGGGTAGGAAATACAACATACCAGTTTCAAAAAAGCACATAATTCTGTCCCCAACCTGATATCAATCATTAAATTTCCAGGATTAGGTGCCTTGGTTACCTATTACTTTTATGTTGTGACTTTCATTATTATGGCTTCCCTTTGGTTATAGGGATTGTTTCTAGAGCTTCCATGGTTTTTACTTCAAGTCCCGATTTCCTGGTTGGCAATGGATTTGTGATACCTTTGCAAAATTGGAGATACTTTATCACTTTATCATATTGCCTAAAATACTGGCTGAAAGTGCAACACTCCCCCACCAGAGTAAGGATTCTTCACTTAAGACACAAATTAGACAAATTCTTTTCTTTTCAAACTTAATCCCCCTAACTATTTTGGTCACTTCTCCTGACTTTATTTTTTGCATACTCTCCTTCAAACATCACAAACATCACAAATTCTTTCATGGGCTGGAGTAGAAAACAGCTGGGACATATGGAGCTCCAAAACTTCCCTATCATCATGTAGCCCATTATCCTTCCATCATGTGGAAGCTCTAAGAAATCTCCATTCTATGGGTTGTGTTGTTATTGATGTTTGTTTGTTTATTTTTTACTCCACAAACAATTTAAAAATATCTCATAATGCTGATCATATGGCCTCAATTATCCAGTCAAGCTCTATTGTTGAAAGTTCTAGCCTACATTCTTCTAGCTCAGGATTAACCAGTTCTGAAACCTGGAACTCCCATCTGCTTCTTTGATCATCTGGGTCTTAGCTTCTTCATCTATAAGGACATAATCATGAGAGTAACTAGCATTACTTTCATAGGCATTAGATAAAGTTATATAATACTTGGCACAGAGCAAGTACTTAGTACTTTTCAGAGTTCCTGAGCAAATAAAACCAGAAAACCAACTTGAACATGGGTTGTCAAAGTCCTTCTTCCTTTTCCTCTTCTGTTATTTGCATTCAACAAAATATTTATTCAGTATCTGCTATGTTCTCAGTGGTGTGCTAAGCTCAAGGTTGTTATTATTTTCAGAACTTTACTGTCATGGAGCTGTAGCCTTTAACTAAGACAAATATGGTACCTTCCTGCCAGGGCTTTCAGTACAGTGAGAAATTCAGATGTTAAAATAGTAATTACAATAAAGTAATTATACCAGCCTACGCCTCCTTGGGTCAGTGTTTTTCATAGTGACTACCAAGTCCCATAGCTTAAGCAGAGTCTGCTATTGCTAAGTACTATGTGTTGTGACATTATGTCACCAACTTCTTAGAACCCCAAAGGGGTTCTAATTAGTAAGAATCCTAAAAAAAAGATAGAAGAAAATGGCCACTCTATGGTTATTTCTAGTCTTAAGTTAGAGCTAGTAATTTGTAAATACTATCTGTACTATCCATGCTCCAATACTCGTCCAGAAGGGACCAAAGTGATTGGAAATAGCAGGCAGCAATCTTAGGAAGGCAGGTGAAGAAGGAGAAACATGACTAGGTTGGTTGAGCTGGAGCATAGGAAAGACCTGTTGATAGAGCTAATGACTTCCAAGTCTGAACCACAGTGCTCTATGGGGCAGTGCTGAACAGAAGGCTGATGTTTTATGGAGGAAAATGATGCTGACACCTCTGCAAGTGGCAAGCATCTGCTCCAGGACCTCCATGGTAAAGCTCAGCCAGGTTTCTAACATTGATTAGACAGTCTTACTCATGCAAAGTGATCCCTGGGGAGTGCTGACTCACTGTAGCAAAGGGAAAACAGCAGGCCACATGAAGATCCTGAAATCAATTTTAGTATCATTTATTTATTTATCTAGCCATTGTGTGTATTTCTAATACTTTGTATACTTGTAATTTTATTCCCAGTCAGTGACTCTTAGGTAAAATTAGTACCCTCTGTCATGCTTGTAGTGTTTGTCCCTGGAATGGCATTTTGGATGCTGTCTAATGTCTATAGTTCAGAACAGAAGGCTCTATTCAAAATGCACCTTGAAATGGATGTATTGTGTGTGAGACATTTAGAACTTCTGGAAGGTTCAGGGAGACAATGGATTTATGTCTGTCAAGTTGGATACCATAACTAACTGGAAAGTTAGCAGGGAAATGTTTCTGAGGAATATTTTGTGTGCTACCTACTCCTAGAGTCTTCTTTGTTCAAAATAAAAATGAGCAACATGGAAATGAAGTCAATAGTATAATGACCTGAAGAAGGGGAAAGAAAAATTATTCATGTCAAGACCATTGCATCCACACCCTCAAAATGAAGATCCTCTTTTCTCCCCCTCAAATACAAGGAATAACCAGAAAACTCCCTTCAAGGGTGAGCTCTGCTAGAGTCAGCCAACATCACTTTGAGTGCCCTTACTGCTTTTCATTTTTCTTCTTCTCCTCCTCCTCCTCTTCCTCCTCCTTCTTCAGTATCAAGACTATAATGGCTACTGTCTTCCTCTCAGTGGCTCAAGGTCACAGAAATGAGTGGAGCCAACACACAAGCCACAGGAAGGCATCTGACACCCACCCACAGGAGAATGGAGAAAAGGAGCTGATTTTCCCACTAATCATGTCATCACTGTGCAGAAGAGAACCCAGCCTCAGTGGCCTACTAAGTGTCAACAATAGAACTCCTCAAAGGTTTTGAGCTTTCCAACTTTTAATTTTCATACCCTCACGGAGAGATAAGTATCTTGAATGGAGCCAAATTGCCTCTACAGCTGTCAGAGTAAGTTCTTGTTTTGAAGCACAGCACTATGCTTTACCATCCCCCATTCCTACGAAATAAAAGTATCTATTCCCCTTTACAGAAATTGCATGGCATTAGGGAATTCTGAGAGTTCTCAGATAAAGTTCATCTTAGAGCAAGTTAAAAATTCAACAAGTCATAATCATAAGCCAGAATAAAGCCCATGGTATCCAGTAGCAGCTGGGGTTTCTGGATGGCAGAGGAAAGGAACTGTGCCCTGAGCATCTGCAGATCTGGACTCTTCTTCTGAGCCTGGTGAGTGGCCCAGGACTGCTCTCAGTAGGTCCCAGTTTCCTGCCCTTGCTTATGCCTGTATCTTCCAACTGCATGATTACCTAGGCCAGTGGTAATCAACCCGTGGGTCACGACTCCTTTTGGAGCTCAATAGTCCTTTCACCAAGGTAGCATATCAGATGCATTGTGTATCCAATATTTATATAAAATTCATAACAGTATCAAAATTACAGCTATGAAGTAGCAATGAAAATAATTTTATGGTTTGAGTCCCTACAACATGAGGAACTTATTAAAGGACCACAGCATTAGTAAGCTTGAGAAGTACTGTACTAGGCCCTTCTGTGTACCAACTTTCTGAGTGTTAGCGTGAAAAAGGAGATAATATTTTGTATTGAAAATGTAAGCAACCAGGCTTAAACATACTGGAACTTTTCTCTTCAAAACCTGGTCCATCTGATGCATGCTGGAGAGGTTGTGAAGAGAGGGGAACCCTCCTCCATTGCTTGTGGGAATGTAAACTTGCAGAACCACTTTAGAAGCCAATCTGGCACTTTCTCAGAAAATTAGGAATAGTGCTACCTCAAGATCCAACTATACCACCCCTGGGCATATATCCAAAAGATGCTAAACCATATAGCAAGGACATTTGCTCAACTATGTTCATAGCAGCTTTATTTGTAATGGCCAGAATCTGGAAACGACCTAGATATCCCTCAAAGAAGAAATGGATCCAGAAATTGTGGTACATTTACACAATGGAATACTATTCAGCAATTAAAAACAAGGAAATCATGAAATTTGCAAGCAAATGGTGGGAACTAGAAAAGATTATCCCAAGTGAGGTAACCCAGAAACAGAAAGACACATAGGTATATTTTCACTTATAAGTGAATATTAGTCATATAATATAAGATAAACATACTAAAATATATAGTTCTAAAGAAGCTAAACAACAAGGAGGACCCTAGGGAAGAGACTGAAACCTCACTCAGAAGGGCAAACAGGATAGAAATCAGAAGTAGGAGAAGACAAGGAACAGGACAGGAGCCTTTCACAGAGGACCTCTGAAAGACTCTACCCACCAGGACATCGAAGGAGATACTGAGACTCATAGCCAAACTTTGGGCAGAGTGCCAGAAACCATATGGAAGAAGAAGAGGGATATAGAAAGACCTGGAGGGAAAGGATCTCTGCAAGGAGACGAACAGAGCCAAAAACCTGGGCCCAGGGGTCCTGCAGAGACTGATACTCCAACCAAGGACCATGCATGGAGAGAACCTAGACCCCCTAATCAGAGGAAGCCCATAGGCTGCTTAGTTTCCAAGTGGGTACCCTAGTGAGGGGGACAGGAGCTGTCTCTGACATGAACTCAGTAGTAGGCTCTTTGATCACCTCCCCCTAGGAGGTGCAGCCTTGCCAGGTCACAGAGGAAGATGGTGTAGCCAGCCTTGACGAGACCTAATAGGCTAGGGTCAGATAGAAGGGGAGGAGGTCCTCCCCTATCAGAAGACTAGAGAAATGCCATAGGAGGAGAAGAGGGAGGGTAAATGGGACTAGGAGGAGATGAGGGAGGGAGCAACAGCAGGAACACAAAGTGAATTAATTGTGATGGATGGATGGATAGATAGATAGATAGATAGATAGATAGATAGATAGATAGATAGATAGATAGATAGATAGATAGATAGATAAATAGATAGATAATCTTATCCATCAACCTTTCATAACCTGCCTCTGCCTCAGTGCTAGAGAACTTGTCCTACTCACCCTATTTCTAAGGCTTTGCCACTTTCTATATTTCATTGTCTCTTGATTTTATGGGAGATATGAGGCTCTTATGTACATTGTGTTGGTTTTTTTAACTCGTGAAAGAAGAAAAAATTAAAGAATTGAACATTCATTTTTCTCCTTTCCCCTTTGAGCCATCTAAAATGGGTAGCACATACTTTAACTTGGATTATGAAACTGAAGTTTACTCATTTAGCTGAAAATCCTCATACTTTTTCTTCTGAGCCATTATTTATTAAACCACCTGAGAGCTGGCACAGTGCTAAGCACTCTCTCACACATACCTGCCCTCTCTGGCTCACTTGCTTTCTCACTTTCCATCTGTTTCTTGGTATATTATTTATTTAAACACCGTAAGTCCCCATGAAAGTTGGGTATCCCCTCTTCACAAGATAAAATTGAAGTACAGAGATGTTAAGGGTTGCCTGACTTGCCCTAGTGTTCCAAGCATAACAGGCCAGTATAGTGAAGAAATGTAAGAGCTAAGTTTTCCATTTACAAAACTAAACTCACTGTGAGGCCCCTTTTATGGCCTCAGTTAGAGTTCATTAGAATACTTTCCTTGATATAGTAGGTACTCTTGTTGGCTGAGTGGATACCTGAGTTTATGAAAATGGTAGTTACCTATGAAACACCACCCTGGTGCTGTCTGTAGACTTGATAGTGCGTTTGTTATATGTTGAGAAGGCTGCTTTCATAGTCTCTATACGTGAACCTTGACCTGATGTCAGAGTGTTCCAGGAGCAGAAGCTACAGGATTTGAACTCTGGTCAAAAATATGTTGGTGGGAAGAAAGGATGTAACAAAGCAGGTTTTCCCTTAAACACATCTTCCATGCTTCCATGGTACATGTGTTCTGTAAACTGATGATTAGCTGGGCATAAGTCTCTTTCCTGCTTTTTCAGCTGACTCATAAAACAGTAAACCTTCCATTTCAGACTCTTTGATAAGCATAGATTCGGATGATATTAACTATGATTATAGCTACATAGAACTTATCTAAAATCAGCCTTAGGTAATTAATGCAGGTATAGGATACATAATTCAAACACTCCAAGTCTCTGGCCTTAATCATCTCTTATTCACACATTCCCCATCTAGAACCAACCACAAGTAACAATTTCTTTCAGGCCCATTCTAAATATCTATAGGTAATTACATATTGATGCATTCATTTTCTATACTGAGTAACATTCTTTGTTATTCTATACCTTGAATAAAATTTTTTAAAATTCTATACAACATGTTGGGATCAATTCATGAAATTAATTTTATTCAATAAATTAATTCACAAAAGCAACTGACAAGTGAAATGGGGCAGAAATCTCCCTGATAATACTATCTCAATGTAATGTTCAGAAAGATTTGCCCCAGGACTTAAGGCTCTCTCTACTCTATCATAGCTCCTCTGTGGTCAGGTGATGTCACCTGAAAGAGCCCAGGGCCTGGAGTCGAACTCACACAGAGTAGGCTGGCGACTCACTGGCCTGGGGATCAGCAAAGCAAGAAGAGTGATGGGGCACTGCTCAGCCCAGTGCTGAGCCTTCGGTGAGTTTGACTCAGGAACTGTCAAAAACATCTGCTCTCTTCTGAATATGGGCTGCAGTTGTTAGGGTCTCCTTCAACTTAACCCGAGTCTTGTTTCAGTACTTGGCATAGTGCAGGGAAATGCACCTGACAAGACTCTCCTGATCTCCGAAAGCAGCAACCAGTATTTCCTGCAGGCTGGTGCCACCTAGGACCCTGCATATATGTGATCATAGCTTAGTATTCACATCAATGCATGAATGGAGTTGCCACGATGGTTATTATTTTAAGACTAGAGGCTGGACAGTAAAACAGGTTGTTGACAGTCAGCTTTCAGATAAAGGACATGCCATAAGCTTGCAGCATCTGCTTGCCTGGTTCCTCACCCTCCCCTCCTGACTCCTGAGTGCATCCGATGTTTTTATTCTCTATCTACACAGTCCTTGGACCCCTTAGAAAACAAATGAATTCATGAACATCAGCCTGGTGCTGGTCCTTGTCCCCACAGATTTTGGCAGATTTTAGGTTGATTGTAAATAAAATAACAAGAGGAAGCGGACTTTGACCCACGGGCTGCATACAATTCATCGCTGTGCTGACTGTCAAGTGAGTTTTTACATGGTGGGATTTCTGTTCTATCCCACTCCACTCTCCAGGAGAACCTCTGCACCTCCCAATCTATGAATCACAGCAGCATCCATACAACTGCTGCAGTATAATAAAGCCAGAAAAGTGTTGACTGGGAATTCTGGCAAATGTTATTTAAGCTGAAGAGGGCCACTACAGATTGACTATTAGACCATGGGCATTGGTAATGCCAGGCTGTGGGCCTGTCAGCCTTCCAGTTTCAAACTGTTATGACTTTCTAATTGCAAACCTTATTCCACATTGCCAGAATGTGCCTCTTCAAACCCCAACTGGAAGTTTGATGTCGATTACAATCAGCTTCGTGTGCTCCTACAACGTAGATCTTTAATAGCTTTCATTCTGCCGCACTGACAGAAACTCTCCAGATAATGGCTTTAATTCCTGTGAAAAAGCAGGCGTATGCTTGTGTGCCACAGAGAAACAAACTCCGACACAATTACTTTCCTTCTGCCAATTTTCCTTCTGACAATTATTTGAAGAGGGTCTATTTCAAAAAACTTATTTTATCCTTACATATTATTGAAATCCATTCATACATTAATTTAGCTATTTGGGTAATTGTGAGAATTAGATATTTAAAGTTGTTATGTAATTGAAAGACAAGTTTAATTCACAAGGCATATTTTATCATATTGTTCCAGAAGTAGGTAGTTTTTGCTTAAGGAAAAAAAAGTAACAGCAAATAGATCCCGGCCCTCCTTCCCCAGCCAAATTTTACTCCCTGGTCAACAATACCTCTCAGAATGTCTAGGAAACTAGAAATGATAACCTGACCACTGAAATAGCATGAAATTTTTAAGTGGCAGTTAATGATGTCTTAGGAATGTGTCAAGAATAGAGTTTTTGAAGCTATGTGAAATGCATAGTCCTTATTCAGTTGTATGCATGATAATGCTTGCTTCTACAACACCAGTGAACAGAGAGGATGCTTACTGTTAAATACAGGGGGGGAAGAGCAGACCTTACTGCAGTGGGAGGGGATAGGAGTCGGGAGTACAATACAGTGAACACTGAACTCTCAGGCTTCCTTCTCCTTCACCATCTCAGGCAGAACAGATGAATTTTTATTATAAGCCAACATCCATAGCTCTTTAATTTTTTTGACTGACTTTTTAAATATAAAAACTACCTTATTGTAATGAACTCACTCACAAATAAAAACATAATGATGTTAACACCTGCCTAGTTTCAAACTCTGTATATCTCAATAAACTTCTATAAAATTAGTATTCTGTAGGTGTGGAGCTTTGTTTAAGGTTTAACACTTTCAGTATCAGTTATACTTCTTATGCAGTTACCTACCAGACCAAAGAAGAAAAAAGACAGAATTAAAATTATAAAAACAATTATATCCACTTTCATGAATCATGTTTACCTGAATTCTAATCTTTCTAATCAGCTTCTATTATCCTGCTTTGTTTTCCCTTCTAAATATTATGTAACATATATTGTGTGTGTATATGTACATATACATACACATATATATAAATGCATCATTCTTTGGTACATACTCAGGAAGTTCTAAAACCTACTATAGAGATATTTGCACCCGACATTTATTGCTACTTTATGACTATATCAAAGAAATTGAGCCTTCCTCTATCAGTAGATAAATGTGTAATGAAAATGTGACATATATAAAAAATGGAATATTATTAAACTTTAAAGAAAATCACTAAGCAAACCCACCAAATACACATGAATATAAATGGATAACATTATGTAGGGTCACCCAGTCTCAGAAAGAAGAGTCTACCATGCCCTTCCTTATATGCAGATTCTTTTTTTTTCTTTTTTTTAACATTTTTATTTTATATTAATCACAGGTTATATACTTTGTACCCCATCCGTAGCCCCCTCCCCCACTCTCTCCCTATCCTACCCTTCCCTCCCTCATCTCCTCCCTGCCCCTTTCCAGGTCCACTGATAGGGGAGGACCTCCTCCCCTTCCATCTAACTCTAGCTTATCAGGTCTCTTCAGGAATGGCTGCAATGTCCTCTTCTGTGGCCTAGCAAGGCTGCTCCTCCCTCAGGGGGCGGGGAGGTCGAAGAGCCAGCCATTGAGTTCATGTCCAAAATAGTCCCTGTTCCCCTTACTGGTGTACCCACTTGGGTATTGAGCAGCCATTTGCTACATACAAGCAGGGGTTCTCGGTTATAACCATACTTTGTCCTTGGTTGGAAAGACAGTCTCATAAAAGACCCCTGTACCCTGATATATTTGGTCCCTGCGGAGCTCCTGTCCTCTCCAGGTCACACTAACTCCCCCTTCTTTCATATGATTCCCTGCACTCTGCCAAAGGGTTGGTTATGTTTCTTAATATTTGCTTTGATACCCTGCTAGGTATAGTCTTTCCGAGGCCCTCTGTGGTAGGCTCTTGTCCTGTTACTTGTTTTCTCCTATATCCAATGTCCATCCAATTTGACTTTCTAAGTGAGGATTAATCCTCTTGCCCCAGGTCCTCTTTCTTGTTCATCATTTTTAGGTGTATAGATTTCAGTATGTTTATCCTATCTTATAGGTCTATATAAGTGAGTATATACCATTTGCGTCTTTCTGTTTTTGGGATACCTCACTCTTATATGCAGATTCTTAACCTATGATGTAAACAGTAGGGCTGGAGAGATGTCTCAGCTGTTAAAGGCTAGGCTTACAACCAAAAATATAATATAAATGTGTTTACATTATATGATAGTGTTTTTATACTGTTAGGACCAATGAGCTAATGTATTACCAGTGTTAGAAGATACTGGCTTGGAAACGTTGAGGGTTAACTTAAGGTAGCATTTAGGAGAGACTCTGTTCTCTGAGATGAAGTAGCCACTCAAGAACAAGGAATCAGTGCTTTGAGTGCGTTTCAGCCCTATAGTGCTCCTACGTCCTATATGTTTAGAACTCCCCACTGGCATGTCTTCTATTCATTGTTGTGGCTATTGCTGCCACAAACTGACATCCTTTGATCACCACACTCCCCCAGGGCTTCTCAAAACACAGAGTTTGTCTGAAAGAGGATCAAAATGTAGGGGCTTGTGCAGAACAAGAACTCAAGAAGCACAATGAAGGGCAAAGAGATTGCTTCCTGGCTGGTGTGTTAAGAATGTAGTAGCGAGCTAGTTACCACTCTGTATACCTGGGACTGGGGAATATAACTGTTCAGAACACAACTAGAGCAATTACACCCTCTAGCAGCTTTGAAGGCTGGGGTTTAGCCAATAAAACCTCACTTCCCTCCAGCTTCCTCTATCTCTAACCTTTCCAGCCTCCTGTAGACTCCTCCATGATTGGCTGAGTCAATGGAGCTGAGAATGCTAACAATAGGCAAACTCTTGACACCTGAAGGAATTACCTATCCTAAATGTAGGTGAAGCCAGAGGGGTCTAAGCATTAAGAGTGCCATCTCATAGTATCACTAATCTTTCAACACATGAGCCTTTAGGGGATATTATGATCCAAACACAATAGCAGGTTGTAATCAAATTTTATTTTCCTGTGTTTAATCACTTTACTGAATATATTTTGTAGTCTCTATTTTGTTGATGAGAAATTTTAAAATTGATAGTTCAAGTATGCTGAGTGAAATGCAGCTCTGTGGGACAGAATTAGAACTTGAGTCCAGTTGCCTATACCTGAGTCAGCACACATAATATTGATATATATGTCACCTCACTGCTTATACCATGTATATCTCTTGCCAGCAACCAATTGAGAGTGTGCAGAGAAACAGAGAGGACTCATAAAATCCCAGTCTCATTACATACATTCATTGGTTTTCTATGCTTGGAAGTTGTGGTAATTTGAGTAAGATTGACCTGTATAGACTCACATATTTAAATCCTTGGTTTCCAGTTTGTGAAACTGTTCAGGAAAGATTAGGAGGTGTGCCCATGCTCTCTCTCTTTCTCTCTCTATCTAGGTCTCTCTCTCTCTCTCTTCCTCCCTCTTTCCCTCCCTCCCCCTTTCTTTCCCTGGCTCATTTTGTGGATAAGATGTAAACTCTCAGACTGCTTCAGCACCATGCCTACCTGCCTACTGCCATGCTTCCTGCCATGATGGTCATGGACCCTAAACCCCTAGAACCGGAAGTCCCAAATTAAAGACTTTATGTGCTTTATCACAGCAATAGAATAATAAGGCAGAAGTGATTTCAATCTTTGAGAAAATGTCAGATCATTTCTTGCTTCTAAAAACACTTTCAGTTGACATTTTTGTACAGATTAGATTATAAGTTTGGCATTTATATTTTCTATTATATTATTTCAAAATAATATGTAGTACACATTACATTTGGCTCCTTACATCTGAGGGTTTGCAATCCATTCATTAAACAAACCACATATTGAAGACAGTCTTAAAAATGGTTTCTGGTTACTGAACAGATAGCCCAGACATTAAAGTTCTTGCCATGCAAACGTGAATACCCAGATTTGGATTGCCCAGCACGTGTAAAAGCCGAGTGCTTTTCTGTAGTTGCAGAACTGGAGATAAAGAAAGAGGAAACTCCCTGGAGCTTGTCTGCTCTATCTGAATTAGAAAGCTCCAGGCTCTTTGAGACCCTATCTCGAGAAAAAAAATTCAGTGGGAAAAAGAAAGACGTCAAAGTAGGAGGGGATGAGAAGAATAGTTATTGAGTGAATAACAATAATCTTATTGAGAAGAAGATTTTCAATGGAGGTAAATAACAGGGATGAAATGACCAACCTTCACTCTTTATAAAATTATCAGATCATAAGAAGAATAAGTAAGAACAAATTGGGAAGCAACTGAACAAGATGGCTGATATCTGACCTCTGATCTCCACACAAAACACATAAAATGATTTTGTACTAGATGGATACAGTTTATTTTCTTGCCATTACCCCATAAACAACACAGTAACAAGTACTTACATTGGATATTATGAGTAATATAAAAACAAATTGAAATACCTTATGGAGGACACACATGAGTTACAAACAATAGAACATTTTCTAAGAAAGGACTCAAGCACCTGCAGATAGTGGTCTTGGAATCAACCTCTCAAAGATAATAGTACATAATATATTTTAAATAGCATGCTGTGTGCAATTCATTTGGTTCATTTAACAACACTATATCACCATGAATCTTCTTTAATATTAAAAAATATCATTTTGTGAGCAGTTGGAGCAGATGTAATAAAGTCATCGTCTCAGAAAAATGTTCTGAAGTCACTACCCACTTTTATGTAAACAAGTATTCTTAAAGTTTATTTAAGCATGCCATACTTTAAGAGAAATCTATATTAGGCATCAGTAAATAGCATATACAAAAATTACACTAAAGTTATATTTAGATTAAGTTCTTTCTTAAGTACAGCTGTGTCGCACACACTAAAAAGGCAGCCAGTTAGAATGTAAGGATGCTTCAGCCAGACAAGAAATTTCAATTTGAAGATAGGGATGAAGGCTGCAGTTTAATATGAGCCTCCATATCTTAGTTGGACTGTCTAGAAGTGGAAAAATCATGGCTCATGCAGGTAAGTATTTTCAGGTGGTCATTATTATTTAACTGATGCCACTGTAATTAACTAATTACAGATTGTAGGAAAAGCTTCATTTCAAGGTCTGTATAAAGATGAATTAACCTTGGATCAATAGCATAGACCTTGTTTCTCCAATGTACCAAGGATTACATAAGAACTAATGTATTTTACTGGCTTTTCAAAATGTTCAAAAGTAAGTTTTAACAAAAATGTAATCTTTTAAATGATATTTTATTTGTTCCTTTAAAAATCTATACGCGTTTACACTGTATTTTCATCATCTTTATCCCTTACTCCTGCACTTCAACTCCTCCCTGCTCCCACAACACATCTCCCTCCCAACTTCATGGTTTTTTGTTTTTTTTTACACAATCTACTGACTCCAATTAGTACTACCCATAGGAGTATGGGTATGGGTCATGAACTGGTAACATTTTTTTCAAGTATTTGTATAATCCCTTAAAGCATATTTGGAGGAATCTAGAGTTCCATGACTTTTTGATGCTCTCCAGAATGTATTAGGAAACCAGCAACCTGGAGTGCCTAAAATGCCAAACATATTCCTCAGAGCTTCAAACCACAGGGCTTACTAAGTACTAAGACTACTCTGGAATACACCTAAGTATTTAAATCCTCTAATTATAGTTGGAAAATTCTTCCTCGTGCTGTACTGGAGCCTCTTAATCTGCTACTTAAGCTGAACATGGTCTGTAGAAGGCTCTTGGAAAGTTCTTGATGACTGATAGACTGGGTCCTCTGTGGAAGAAAAAGGCAACTGCTCACCCTCATTCTCATCAAATAAATATGCTATATTATCCCATCCACATCTCACTTGCCATTGGGGTTACTCTGATCAGTCAGCAGCATCTTTTGATAAGCCAAATGTCCTATTGAAGCAGAAACGACTTTCACAATTCTCCTCTGTGTGGTAGACATTTGGCACAAGGTACTTTTGGAGTTTGAGCCTATAATAGATTCTGCTCAATGCCTTTAATAGTACTTATGTGGGTTTCTAACACTTGTTGTAACTCGGTTTCAGATAGAGTTCATTGTGATAGGTCAGGTGGAAAAAAAAAAAACCTAAGTAATTTGACCTGCCCACTTGAGCCCATAATTAGCTGTTCAGTAGTTGTTTGGGGAGTTGGATTCATCTGCAGCAAAAAGAAACAGGAAGTTGGAATAGGAATAGGTCACAAGGTCAAAGAGTTGGGAGAACTTGATATTAGAAGCTACTCTGAGGTTGCTTAAATCTGCCTTTCATGTGAGGCATGTGTAAGAACCAGGCAGGATTCGGCACCCTCAGAATGGGGCCAAGTGGAGAGCTGTGTTGGAGAGGAAAGCTCAAAGTTTGGGTACCAGGAACAGCCTAAACCACTCAGCATAGGACAACTCTAAATTCATGTGGGAGTCTGTCCCCCAGTCACAACCCATCGGGATCTGTCCATGAATAAACTCTCATAGAGTGATGTATTTTCAGAAGCGACCTTGTGTTGTTCCTTGCCTTTGAATTCTTTCACATTACTTATTGCACCACTCACCTCCAGAAGGCTCAATGGCAGCCCAGATATCTAAGTGAATTTAGAAGCCTTAATTCTAATAGTAAGTATATCTTTATCACTAAGATAAAAAAAAAGTATGAAGTTGTCTTAAGATAGGGGACAAGAGCTTTGGGCTTTTAGAGCCTCAGAAACTACCTGTGTAGTTTGGTTTCTGCATGAGAAAGTGAGAAAGGGGGTGATGGGAGCAAAAATGAAACTGAGTGAGTAAGTAAGCATAGTAACAGTGTAGCAGACAACAGAGCCCTGGGTTGTTCCCCCCCTTCTGTGCCTGTCTTTGTGCATCCTGGTTTGTGCCACTGGCACTACCTCTCATGTAAAAACTCCTTGTTATGAACTCTTTTTCTGGGAGAAATCAAAGTAAGACTTGACCACACACACACACACACACACACACACACACCATTGAATGCGTCACAGCATTAGAGAAGGATTAGCTGGAGCAGTGAATGATGGCAGGAGCATTAGTCAGATCAGTCATCTCAACCGGGAAAATAACTGAGAGGCCAGGCGTGGCCCTGTCCAGGCAACCCAGAAGTAGCAAGAACACAGCATTTGTGCACAGTGAAGGTAGTGAGGACTTAGAAGAGTGAACAGAAGCCTAGCCTCTAGCCTTGGAAAACTTTGATACCATGCTAAGAAGTTACTTCTCTGTTCAACACTACTGTTAGACAAACCATTCTATAAGGGTGCTGTTTGATTCTGTGCTCAAGAGAGAGTTGTGATCTGAAGCAGATCCTCAACTGACCTTCAGTTGCCTTCCCTAGTCACAACATGAAGGTCATTCTGAAACTAAAAGGGCAAGGTAGAAGAGAATGTCCAGTCTCCCTCCCTCCATCCTTCCCTCTCTTTTCCCTTCCTTCCTCCCTTCTTCCTTCCAAGGCAATGGTTCTTAACCTTCCTGAGGATGTGACCCTTTAATACAGTTCTTCATGTTGTAGTGACCCCTCCCCATCAAAAAATTATTTTCATTGCAACTTCATGGCTATAATTGTGCTACTGTTGTACCATCTAGAACTTATGTTGAACAACTAGGGCAAGATGTTTTTCTTCATTTTTACTGGTTTTGATTTCTCTTAATGTCTTGGTTGGTTCTAGAAGCTACAACATAACTCATCAAAGTACCTCTCCTAGTCCTCAACACCCTCACTTCCCACTGTCCAAGTCTGGATAAATAACAGCTAAGTGTTTCCTGTCTTCCTCTCACAGGCAGAGTTAGTGAGCAGGAGTGTGGATAGAATGAAGCTTCCAGTATTTCAGGGCTCAGGACATCAGAATAAATGGAGGCTCGTGAGGCCTAATTATGCTGACGATATCAACCACACCTACCAGTATTAGGGAAAATACATTTGGCTGCTTCTTTGGCTGGGTCATACCAATAATCCTGAGGTGACTTGATATTGCTGCTCTGAAACCAAATGGAGAAAAGAAGGTGGACTACCAAGAGAAGCAGCCTTCAAGTCAAGCCCAACATATCATCTCCCATCTTCCAAAATCTGCCACCATCAACACTGTGACCCACTTCTTGCTAACATATGTAAATACACAAACTCTTGTCATTGCCTCATCCAAGTAAACACATATCTCTTTCTATGGTGAAGTCCAGATTTTGGCATACTATGGCACAAAGACCCTCATGAGGACAGACAAGGGTTAAAAAATGTTCTCATGCGGTGCATCTGGCTTTGAGGACAAGTAGGAGGAAGACACGTCTAGACAAGACAAGAGGAAGTAAGGCTCCATTTGTTTATTTTCACTTGACTTGTGTGTCATTGCTTCACCTGAAAGGACTGTGCACCACACCAGAGGCTCTTAAATGTAAAGGATCTGAAGGTTTGTCTGGCCTGCTTTAAGAGGACTGCTCAAGGGTAATAGTCAGAACATATCCTTTTGTCCATGTTCCTGACATTCCTTAGCTACTAAAATCCCCTGTTCTTTGAGTCATTTTACGTAAAAAGAACCTGCTTTCCATCTCATTTTTGTTTACTTTAAAACTCAGAATGGGTCTGCAGAGATGGCTCAGCAGTTAAGAAACAGCACTGTCTATTTCCAGGGGCTATGGGTTTGGTTCCTAGCACTCACATGAAGATTCACAACACTCTGCAATTCTGGTTTCAAGGCACCTGATGCCCTCTTCTAGCCTCTGTGGGCAAAGCGTGCACACAGCACATAAAACATAACATTCAGGCAAAACACTCATACACACAAAACAAAAATGTAAAAACATAAAAAAGAAATCTCCCAAGAGCTCTAACTTTAGTGATGTGGAAATTGAGAAAGCAATTTCCGGCCCTGTATCTGTGCCGGAAGCTACATAACAGAGTCTGTGTTCACCTGGTTCCCTTACCCTCTGCACACTATTCTTGGCTGTTTGCCATCTGTGTCAAGAGAAGGTTGGTCTGATGGTGTGAGTCAGCTATGGAGACCTTTGCTACAAGGCTGGAAATTTTCTCATGATGAAGGAGGTCAAAGTCAATGCCCTGGAGTGTCAGCATTATTTGCAAGCTATAAATCTCTCAGTAAAACTGAAACCACACAGGCGCTGTGGTACAGTGGGAACATCCAAGCAACTGATAATCAAAAGTTTCTGTCAACTCCCCAGGCCATTGGCGTCATCCACACACCCCTTGGCTCAGGTCACTTCTCTGCAAGGGCTTCAGGTTTTACCTCTCAACTTGCACAGTGGAACTGTCTTAATAGAGAGTAGCCCATTTGACTGGGGTTCAATGGGCTGGATCCCAGGCTTGGTGTTAGCAGGCAATATTTCATATCATCTAGGCTGAACTGAAAGGAACATTAAACTGCATTTCCATTACCATTGAGGTCCTTAGTGGCCCGAGGACCAGAATCCTAGCATTCTAATCAACCTGCCATTTTCCATTTCCCCAGGGTAGCCTCCTGCAGGCCTTTGAATATCTTACATTAGAAGTCTGATGCACCATTCTTAAGGGAAACATGCATTTCTCCAACGATGCCTAGAGAGTGATGAGCCAGAGAAAGACCTTGCACTCAGGGTCGAGCTGGAGAAACTGAAGATTGCTTTCTTGGCTGCTACTGTGGTTTGGGTGGGTGTGTCCCAAACTCCATGTGTTAAATGTTTGATCCCCAGGGTAGCACTTTTGAAAACTGGTGGCCCCTGTGAGATATGGGACCTGCTGGGCCAGCCTGTCATTGGGAGTGTGCTACTAAAGGAGATGTAAAGATCCATCTTCTTCCACTGTATTTCCTTCTTGGCTATGAGAAAGGCATTTCACTCGCACTACACATCATTAACAGTAGATCTGAAAGTGAAAACTATAAGCAAAAACAAACCTTTCCTTTTCTAAGCTAAACCTTTCCAGTGTTTTGTCATAGCAGTGGAAAGTTGACTAACAGCTGGCATATTAAATCCTTGAAAACTCCAGTGATGTAGGAAATTACTATTCAGTGGAACTCAGGCTCCGGCCTTGCTGCCCTTTGTCCTCATGGAAATGATTTAGCAGTTCCCAGACCACTGGATAATTTGACAAAACTCTTCCATTTCCCCATGAAATATGGTATCTTCAAATTTTAGGCTGAAGATAAGGTCAAGGGCACATAAACTGAGTGTCAGATTCACGCTCAGTTCTTCCACCAGGCACTGCCCCACCGACTTCCAGACTCTGCAGGACTCCTCTGATGAGAGGAAGCTCATGCTGGCGGCTCTGGACTGTTCTGATTGTTACAATCTCATATTACCCTTCTAAATCCTGAATACTAACTATCTCAAACCAAAAACCTATATGCCCACCCTACAGTACCCTCTCCAAGTCTGGGTGGATGTGTATCTGCAGAGATGTGTGGCAAAAGAGGTGATAAATTACAGCCTTCAACAAAATAGAGCATCTGTCTATGATAGTCACTAAAGAGATCAGTTACTCTTTATGCAAACTTATAAATCAAGCAACATTTTATTATATGAATTTTTTTTCAATGGTGATAAAATTTTCACACACTAACGTATGAAAAGGTCCTGACATTTGCTTCACGTGAGAATTGTCAGTAGTCATTGCAATAAGAAGAGATTTTCCACAGAGTATGATCGTCACCTGAGGCAGTCCGTCCATGGAAGATAAGCTTATGATAGAAAATATATTCCTGCATTCATTCATTTATTTATTTGTACATTCATCAAATATTTATTGAGTATCAACTGTGAGCTCAGCCCAAGACAAGAGCAGAAATGAAAGGCCAGTTTCTCCCCTGAAGTAGCTCAGAGCCCAGTGGGAGAGGGGCTGATGCAAACCATCATTATGACTCGGTGGGAGAGCATGCCTGGGGAGCTGCTCGGGCAGAGTCATTGCATTCTGGACTGAAACAGTAGGACTTTTCCAAGGTAAAGGATCGTGACACAGATTAATAGCAGCTGCTTTCTCTTTGGTTTGGTGTAAGGTCCTTAGTTCTTGGGTGAGTTAGAAGTGTTTTGTTTTGTTTTTGTTTTTTTGTTTTTTTTAATTAACCTAGATTCTCATCACTGTCTCAAGGTATATCTTCCACTGTTTTGCAAACAGTAAATTAAGACACATAAAGGAAATGGGGTAATTAGGAGATCAGAAAAGAGAGACAGAAAGGAGATGATTACCTCCCTTATCTGTCACCTCAGCCTCTGACAACTGGATTCTGTGGTCTGTGCGCCTGACTCGGTGCTTGACATCATGTGACATCTTGCATGGAAATTTGAAATCTCTCCCACCTTCTTTGTTCAGCACACCTGCAACACACAGCCTTCTGTTTATCACTCTATTCCAAGGGAAACCTTTAGTGAGTGGACACGTGCGCGTGTGAGTGTTTATGTGTGTGCATAAGTGCACTTTTCTGTTTGAGTATACAAACAAATGCGTATCTTTTTCTTTTTTTTTATTTTAAGACAGAATTGCTCACTGAACCTGGAGCTCACTGATTAGGCTAGTCTGGCCAGCAAGTCCGAGAGGTCCACCTGCATCTGACTTTGTCAGCACTGGAATTGCTAGGGCACACCACTTCCATGCTCAACTTAAAGGGAATCCCCTAGGCAGCCAGATTTTTTCATCTCTCTTAAACACTTTGCTGGCATGCAGAATATGTGTGAGAAAATTAATTTGCCTTTGTTTTCTGAGTTCTATTAAATAACAAACTCAATTGGATGCCCTTTGTTTGGATTTTTGTTTGTTTGTTTCGTTTTGTCTTTTGACAAGGCTGGTCTTGAGCTCATAGCTATCAGCCTGCCTCTGCTTCCTGAGTGATGAGATTAAAGGTTTTTGCCACCATACACAACTTAAGCTTCTTTTTTTAAATAAGAAGCAAAAAAAAAACCTGCAAACCCACCCTTAGATATATGCAATTTATCCTTCATTAACAGTTAGGATAATGAACCAATGAACCAAATTCTGTGTTTCTCCCCCAAGGATTTTGTGAGCTTAATGAGACCAAACATGTGCTTTGACTTTCTTGCTTTTTACACTATTTTTTTAGAGGCGTAAAGCATTTAAAGTGGAGGCTGCATGACCTTGCATGCGGCTTACCAAAGGAAACAGAATAACAGAAGTAGAGGGAAATGAAGAAAAAGAGAGAGGAGAGCAAGTGAAAGCTTAGATATATATTTTTATAACTTCTAAGATCACATATTGAAAGAGAATTCAATAGTGATGCTGACTTATGTTTGAGAAACATGAACTTTCTCCAATTTGCGCTATTATGTGGCTCATCTTTCTGTAGAAACCCCGGACCCCTGACAGATGAAGAGGTTTAATACTCCAGAGCCTTTCAGCCTCTGCAAATGCAGGTACTGTTTCTGCAGAAAGCAGGATAGAAACCGGTGCCCAAAGTCTCACAGTCACTTGGGGAAGATTTTCTTGTATACCTTGCTCCAAATGCGCCTTGAAAGCCACTGTGAGAGTTTAATAAACACTGCACCTCTCAGTGTTTCCTTGAAGGGCATCACTCTTGGCTGAGTTGCTACCTGCAGGAGAAATTGTTTCTGTTAGCTCAATTCACAGAGCCTTCTGAACTCTTTGCTTGAGGGCATGAAATTTATATTTATGCTTCATCGTTTAAGAGAAATGCTTGGGAATAATCTGTGGGAATGATGTCTGCATTTGAGGACCAGGTTTTGAATGCAAAATGCCTTGTCACAAATAAAGTACTGAAATAATGAATCCTAATGATTCTGTTTTCTTCTGAAATATGCATTTGTGTACTGAGGCCATTTCGCCCTCCGTGAGATGCAGTTTAGTATCCTAGCTATGAGAACCAGGCTGCTGTTCTCATGGAAAAATTAAATTACACATGGCATCTTGCACGGAAATTTGAGTCTTATCCACCTTCTTTGTTCAGCACCTTCTACATAGGATCTTTATTTATCAATCCCTCATTAAAAGGGATACCCTTATGTACATGCATGCGTGCATGCCTGTGGTATGTGTGTGGTGTGTGTGTGCGTGAGTCTGTGCGTGTGTGTGTCTGTGTGTGTCTCCTCACACATTGTACTCTGCTTTGTAATCTGACAGTGGTGGAGTTCTGTCTCTGTAGTGAGCAAAATGGTGTCTCTGTAAAGCAAGAAAAATGATTTGTGCTCTGGTAGGCTAAATTCAACTGAGTTTGATAAACAGAAACTTAGGTGTTCATGATTCAGCTGTGGGAAGATATTCAGCATAAAGAATATAGTGTGAGAGATAGGGGTCTCTTTGTTTAAACACACTGTCGCCTGAGACCCATTTTGATATTTTTCCTCCTTAGAGACCCTAGCACTGTCCTGTCCCAGGGTCACCTCTTTTGAATAATCGTCCCACTTTTATGGAGTCATTTACAGGTAATGAAGACCTAAGGTCTGAGCAGTGCACTTATCTCAATGACTATAAAAGTACTATTCCTATGGGGATTCATGGAAATGAGGCAACACTGAATATTCAGGAAGATTGTGCTCACTGTTTTGCTGTGGATGAAAAATAACTCAGCTTATTCGAACTATCAAGTCTAGGATTTTCCATTCTGAAACAGTTCCTATGAATGACAGCAGGTTATCTTATACCTTTGGCCTTTGCAGTTGCTTTTCTTCCTGAAACTGTTGCTGGATTTCCGAAACAGCATGAGTGAGTGCTAGAATGAAGAAAGGAGGCAGCCATGACACAGCCACAGCATGTCTAACAAGTAATGGTTAATACCGGGTCAGAAAGCTGGAGGTTTAAATCCTCATTCGACAGCTTAGTCTGCATATGAATGGTTATGGTTACACGTCTCAGGTCTCATAGTGTGAAATATATCTTGCTACTCTTCTTCACTAAGTGTGTACATAGTTTTATGTCATTGTATTAAAGAAATGTGTATATGCTCTTCATGGCGGGTAGAATGTTGAGGCAGGAGGATAGCTAGTTTGAGACCAGGCTGGGTTGAATAGTGCCTTCCAAGCCACTCAGTGCTGCATAGTAAGACACTGCCTCCAAAAAGAAAGAGGGAGGGAAGAAGGGAATCAGAGAAGAAGAGGTGAGAAAGAAAAGAAGAGAGGTAGGAGCGAGAGGAGGGGGAGGGAAGGGTTAATACATATTAAACCAAGATTCTGACGCTCTAGGGTTTCTCTCTCTGACTTTTGCTTGGCAATAGGAATAGTTGAAGATTTCAGGATTGCATATATCTCATTCGCTGTATGAATAATGTCACACATTTCTAAGCTCTAGGAGAAAATTCATTTTAAGTATAATTCACTCAGTGTTACAATTCCATGAACTCCAAGCATGATTTACTCAAGTATGTTTTAATGTTTGGAAATGATTGCAGAACTGGGAGAAACTATTTCTTGGAAGTAATTAGAATATTATCTTATATAAAGCAGAGATCTTGTTTAAGGAGTATTTGGATGTTACCCAAGATATTTTTCAGAAAGAAGGTCTGAGGAGATATACCAATGGGTAAAGTGCTTACATGGCATGCACACACACATACGAGTCTTTTCTAATATATTTTAAAAAACAGAATAAATTCACTTAGTGATAAAAATTTGCTTTGGGAGTTCTTGGCTCTCATAGATAATATAGTCGATGGTGTCTGGTTATGTATCAGAGTCCTATTTAACTGTGCTGGCTACAAGTCCTGTGTGGTTTGTAAGCTTTCCAACAGGATAGTGGTTTTAAATGCATATTATACGCTAAAGAGAATGAAAGCAAAAGTGAAATGTATGGGTCCTGATAGAAAAGGAACTCACAGTGCCAGAAATGCTGTGAAGTCTTTGGTGCAAAATGTGTGGTTGGGTCAGAAACTACTTATCACACAAGCAGTTGCCATGAAGGGAAGTCTGGAGGCCTAGGTCAGGGTGTCTAAGCTGTAATTCTGAACGAGATCACCTACTTAGCAATCCTTAAGCTTTGGTTTGGTGAGGCATTAGATGTTGGGGTATTACGTTTACTTTGCCTTACAGTAAGAGAATTTGGGATCATAAAGAAGTTTTTAAATGGCTTTTAGGACATGCAGACATGGCTCATAGCTCAGCGGTTAAGGGTGCTGGCCACTCTTGCAAAAGACTAGGCTTTGGTTTGTAGGACCTGTGTCAGAGAGCTCACAACTGCCTGTATAGCTCCAACTTCAGGGATCTGACACAGTTTCTGGCCTCTTGTCATATCCATATACCCCATGCATGTGTGTTCCTTGCAGGAGCCAACATTTTCACTTAGGGTTCTTCTCAGAGAGAAGATTGTTCTTTGAGCTGGCATGTTCTGAAGTGTTCCCAGTGGTGGTTTCAAAATTCACATTTGTATTTCAGGAAAGTTGCCTTCCAGAACATTTCTGAATGTCTGCTATTATCTGATTTAATATTGACAACAAAGGCATGGGACTTGGTATTTTGCTGTTGGCTAAGCTCAGGTTTAGAGAAGCCAGAAATCTTTCCACCTGTGGAGCAACCAGGAGCTTGCGACAGACAGCTGTGATTCCAAACCTGCAGTCCTCCAGTTCAGACTGTGCTGGGTCTTCAGTGACCCCACACCCACACCCCCCTTTTTCTCTTCTCTAAGATTAGAGCAGAGAGAAGTGTTTTTGAAAAGGAGGGAGACTTTAGGCATCATTTTACCAGCTCTTTCCCTTCCCAGCTTTGATCCTTATCTCTGGGCTGGCTGGAGGACCATGGGGTGGGTGGGGTGTAGATAACTTGGAATGTAAGGAAATATCACAAGGGTTGAAATGCTCTCAGGTATCACACAGTTGACATCTCCTTTTGTCCTTATTCTCGGTTTCTGGGAGATTTGTTTTGGGAGCAAAGAGCAAAGTAGGCTACCATTCACGGTGTTTCTTTCTCTGTATATGTCAGACACTGATTTAACATAACAACCCCATGGCATTGGTGTGGCTTTCTTCCTTTTTGAGAGAAGAGATTTCAGGCACAGGGGGCTTTTCGATCTGTCCAAGATCCCATAACTCTTCAGGAGAAAAGACACTGAGTCAGATCTGATACCAGAAGGGCAGACTGGCACAGCAGAAGGAAGAGGGAGGGGCTTTGGAGAGGCACAGACTTACCTAGAACACTGCAACCTTGAGGCTTTAGAGTCCTGGGCACACATTTGTCCTCATTTGCAAAGTCTTATCAACAGGAGGACTAGCTCATAGATTACTGTGAAAATTTAAAGGTGCTACCCCTGCTGGCCCCTGAACATTGGCATCACTATCAGGAAGTGTCAACCCGAAAGACTTGGATCTCTTTCCCCTAGGACCACACAGTCAAGCTCTGACTACTGCCCAAGCCACTTTCATGATCCTAAGGCCTGTTATTATAGTCCCTTTGTGGCTGTTCTGTCCATATACCAAATCCTGTATTTCCAGTGCTAAAAGGGTTTCATGCCATCAACAAACCTAGGCTTGTTCCCTTATTTCCTATTTGTATAAATGACTTCGTTACCTGCTTAATTAAACAAGACTATAAAAAAGTGATTTATAGGTAAGGTAGCTTAAGAATTTTAGAGGATATAAATGGTTTTCTAATAACAAGATTAAAAATTAGGATGTCAGCCACAATGATTATTCAAGTTTCCTCTCACTCCTCCCCCACTGTGTGTGTGTGTGTGTGTGTGTGTGTATCTGTGAAAGAGAGGGAGGGAGCTCATATGTATAAACAATAAGAAAGTGTATATTGTCTATTTCCATGGACCCATTAGCATCTGATATTTAAAAGCAGCTAGGACGTTCATACATGACGCGTCAGAAGACAGCCTCCGGTATCAGATCTCACCTCCCACCTTGTATGAGTCTCTTACTGCTGCTCACCACTGTGTCTGCCAGTTTTTTAGCATTCTGGCTCCACCCTACCCCCATTTCACCGCAGGAGTACTAGATTACAAAAATACCATGCTCCCCTTCACCTGGGTTCTGCGGATCCAAACTCATGCTTTTATAGTTACATGACAAGTGTTTGTACTAACTGAGCCCTTTCCTCAGGCCAGCTCAAATGAGTGCTACAGATGCTTAATTCTGTATGCCCTCTTCCCTCCCTAACTCCCTTCTGTTCTTCCTCTTATTCTTCAAACCTCCCTTCTTTCCTTCCTTCTCATTTAGTTTTCCATATGTTCATTTGCTTAGTCTTTTGACCTTTCAGTCTTTAGACCACAAGTGTTTCTTTCTTGTCTATATCATGGCCTAGAAGGTTAGTGAACCATGACATGGAGCAGTCAGAGTGTGACCTTACTGCAGAGCAGAAATTGAAAGACATGTTTTCAATTCTGTTTTGTTTCACTTGTTTGTTTTTGTTTTAAATTCTGCTATTTATTACCAGTAGTTTCTCTCTAGCAAACTAATGCAGTTACCTTCTGCTTCTGGTTTTCTCAGGAATTCTAGTTTGAATGCTTCACCATAACTGACCGCTAGAGTTTGTAAAATAGAAAACACAATTTTTTTATTTGAGTAATCATACATTATCCACTTTTGTCGGTAAACATGCTAAGTTGTAACTCTACAGTTTCTAAATATGTAACAATCTTGCATTGTTTTCATATTTCAAATTTGATTGGGCTATGCTACCTACTATATAGTGGTTATTCTCAGTTTGCTGATAGCTTTCAGCATTTTAAATTATTTATTTATTTTTTATTCATTACAGTTTATTCACTTTGTATCCCAGCTGCAGGCCCCTCCCTTGTCCCCTCCAAATCCCACTCTCCCTCCCTCTTCTCCATCCATGTCTCTCCTCAGTCCACTGAAAAGGGAGGTTCTTCTCCCCTTCCATCTGATCCTAGTCTATCAGGTCTCATCAGGAGTAGCTGCACTGTCTTCCTCTGTGGCCTGGTAAGGCTGCACCCCCCTCAGGGGCAGGTAATCAAAGAGCAGTGGTAACAACCCAGATGTCCCTCAGTTGAGGAATAGATACAGAAATTGTGGTACATTTACACAATAGAATACTAATCAGCAATTAAAAACAAGGAAATCATGAAATTTGCAGGCAAATGGTGAGAACTAGAAAAGATTATACTGAGTGAGGTATCCCAGAATCAGAAAGACACACATGGTATATACTCACTTATAAGAGGATATTAGACATATAATATAGGATAATCATACTAAAATCTATACACCTAAAGAAGCTAAGCAAGAAGGAGGACCCTGGGTAAGATGTTCAATTCTCATTCAGAAAAGCTTTCAGCATTTTTACATTTATAGTTATCACTGAAGTTGGCTGGCCATCATCTATTTTGAAATTTTCCTCATCTTGGTCTAAATATTAAAAAAAAATCATACTACATTTATAAGCTGGAAATGTTCTTTCTTTGCCTACCATTTGAAATCATTTAAGATTTGAATCAGCTATTTAGAAATTGGGTGAAAAAATCACTAATTGTAGTTCTGGTATTCTCTGGTGGTTTAGTGATGACTGTCAGTTCGACAGAATCTACACCATCTAGAGGCAAGTCTCTGATTGTACTGATGAGGATTATCTAGATTATCTTAACTGAGTTGGGAGGACCCAGACTAAGAATGGAGTTGTTTTCTGGGCTTCAGTCCTAGACTGCAGAGGGAGAGAGAGTTGCCTGAGCAAGCATGTATTCATCACCCTTTCTTCTTTCTGACTGGAAACTCAAAATAACAAGCCGCTCAGAGCTTCTGAAGTCTTCACTTCTCAGCCACAGTGGTTTGTGCACTCTTGAACTATGAACCAGAGTTCCTTCCTTAAATTGCTGCTGTCAGAGTATTTTATCACAACAGCAGGAAGAGTAACTAAGATACTATCTCTTGAAGAACTGCAAGATTATCATGAGCTGTGGTGTATGCCTGCAGCCCTAGAACAATGGAGGCTGAGTCAGGAGGATCATGAGTTCAAGTACAGCCTGGAATACGTAGCAAGTAGAGATCACCCTGATTGTATGTGTGGTCAATTCTGGAGAGTCCTACAGGCCTCTGCTCTGTAGACCATATTTGTGTGTGTGTGTGTGTGTGTTTGTGTTTATGTGGCTTGGGGAGGAGGTTCGATTCATTGGGGAGGGGTTGTTAGAGTCGCACTTCCTGGAATATGAAAGTCTCAAATTATACAGTCAGATTTGAAAAGGTCTTTCTTATGCCCATTTCAGAGGGGGATGGTAATGAACATAATATGAAATTGTGATGATTAAAGAATAGCAATATTCACAACACTGTCTGGTTTGATGAACCTTCATATCTGTCTGACCCTCTCCATGCACTTTGCTGTCTGATGTCTCTGTGATTACCTTGAGTACACAGCACACTCAGACTAGGATGAATGAAAGCCTTTTTGATATTAGCCACATTTCTCTTTGTCATGATGCTTTATGTGTTTAATGGAGTGTCCTTTGCAGAGCATGTTTTCACTGGAATCTCATAACAATAATTGTGATAATACCATAACACTAATATTTAAATTTGCATGTCAGTATGGTTTGGGCACTGTTTCATATTCAACCCTCACAGTGATACTGTGAGATAATACAGGTACTGATATAACCCAGTGAGGAAACTGAGATACAGAGCGCTCAGACTTACCTCAAAGAGGCCCCACTTTTAAGTGGAAGATTTGATATTTAAACTCAGATCTTCTGACCTGAGCTTCGTATTTGGAATGACCATATTGTATTGCCTGCCTTAAGGAACATATTGCCTCCCCTTTTTTTCTTTTTAAAATTTTTTTATTTTATTTCTATTAATTACAATTTATTTACTTTGTATCCCAGCTAGCCCCCTCCCCAAAACCCTCCCAAGCTGACCCGCCCTCCCTCTTCTCCAATACCCCTCCCCCAGTCCACTGATAGGGGAGGTCCTCCTTTCCTTCCATCTGACCCTAGCCTATCATCAGGACTGGCTTCATTGTCTTCCTCTGTGGCCTGGTAAGGCTGATCCCCCCTCAGGTGGAGGTGATCAAAGAGCCAGCCCTTGAGTTCATATCAGAGACAGTCCCTGTTCCCATTATAATGGAACCCTCTGGACACTGAGCTGCCATGGGCTACAACTGTGCAACGGTTCTAGGTTATCTCACATTGCCCCTTTTTATAAATGAAGATTCTAAGACTCAACTTGCCAAGTTGTCCAGCTGTCACACAGCTAGTCATAGCAAAGAAACACACAGCCTGCTTTCTGTGCCCATGTGCTACGAACTGACCTTAGCCTATTGGAGACTCTGGATTAGTATCTTGATTAACTACATTCCACAAGGAATCACAGCATTGCATGTGGTAGCTTAAAGGATTTGAAAAACAATCAACTCTTCCACAGAGCAGAATTCTTCTCTTCATCATGGCTGGGAGATACCACATCCAGTTTCAGCTTAAATGTCACTAGCAATCAGGATGTCATCACCTTGGTGGATTTCTTCCGTATTAAGCCCAGATATGACCTCTGTCATTTATGATCACTGATCACAGTTCTACTTCCTTTCCAAAAATAACAAAGTAATTTTATCCTGACCCACAGATCTTTATGCCTCCTAAACCCTTTCTATTGTAACAGAGATAATTCCTCATGGTGTTGATTGACAGGTACGGTCTTGGTTTATTTAATCTCGTAACAGCCCTGCAAGACTGAGGAAAGTAGCAGAAGAGGAAGCTAAGTGAGTTTCTCAGGACCACACAGACAAATTAGGAATTAAACTCCAGCATCAGACCCCGACGTTCAGGATCTCATCACGGTACCTTCGTCCCTCTTATTTAACACAGGACTTACTTCTCTGTTGACTGTTTAACCCCCCTTTTTACCCGTTATGTAATCGTACATTTATGTGTGGAACAGAGGACACTGAGGGACCAATGCTCCACTACTTCAGCCCTCTTTACCCTGGCTGGTGTTTTGTTTTCTGTGAAGCCACACCGTTACGTTTGTTGATAAGTTACTAACGCTAACACATTATTAACAGGCCAGATCATTGTATCAAACAGAATTTCTAAAAAACGTTTAAGGCTAGAAAAAAACAAAACATTTGTGTGTAAGCAGCATGCAACGTCTGAGGAAATGACATCTGCTGTAATTAGGAGTGGAGATTCTGAAGACTACCTTAGCTCATCCTACAGCACGCCAAGTCATTCCTGCAGACAACAGGCGAGGAAACTTTATTCTTTTTCTTGTTTGTATGGCAAAATTATAGGCTTTGCTTCATAGAAATGCCCCTAATGAGCTAACGTCCCTCTGGTGCTCAGACCAGGGCCCAAAACATAATAAGCCATCAATAACTATTAGTTACAGTCACTGGGTTGTAGCCATATTTGGCAAACGACATCTTGTGACTCAAGTCTAGCCTGATGCCTGCTGTAAGTGAAGTTCCATTTGGAAGGCAGCCACACCAATATATTTACATACCACCCATAACCTCTTTGAGGATACTCAAAGGCAGGACACTGTTGTGATGGAGGCTCTATGGCCATTCAGTCAAATAAAACAACAACAAAAATCTTGCCATCTGCTGTTCTGTGTGACATGATTCTTGAGTCTCTGACCTTTGTCTGTTACTCCTGGGCCCTGCAACCTTCAAGGAGTGATTGATAATCACTGTCCTCTGATGCTTTGATGGGAAGAAAAATCAGTAATAACTCTTTCTCCCACAGAATAAATCTGAGAGGGGAAAAAAATGTTTTTTGGAGATCCAAGCTGCCGTCCATTTGCTAAGTACCACCATGCTGTGTACCCAGACTTTTATGAGCATTGCTAGGGTAGGGATGTAAATAGACAACTCACTGGATTATATTTTTCTAACTCTGTATTTATTCTGTACTATCCACAACTCTAAGTTCTTCGTGTGTGTGACCTCAGTGCTGCATAGCAGCTCTCTGAGGTAAGCATTGCTCTTTTTAACTCATGTTACAGAAATGGAGGCATGTGAAGTTAGAGAAAGTTTCCCAAGCTCACATAGTTGTGAGACAGGGGAGCTGGGGAGTGAAACTGTGTAGTCTGATTCCAGAGTCTAGAGATGTAACTTCCACTGTAATCATCCTACTTTTAGGACAGTTATAAATCAGTTGGACCATCAGATCCAGTGAGCCATCATTCTGTGACTCATCATCCTGATGCTGTGAGTTGCAATGGCAGTTGCCACTACGCATGGTTGGATTGGAAAGAAGCTGTGTTGGAGAAGCCTGAGCACTTCAAAAAAGAAAGTCTAACCTGAATGAGAGCTTAGTGGATGCAGAGATTTCTCCCAAATAGGAGGCAGCCTGTGTGAAGAGCAGAGACAGATGGGTATCTGACATGTTCTGAATATTAAACAGTTCTTATTAGATTGAGTGTGAAGTAAGGAGACCACATCCTCTCAGCGAAGGACTGGGAGCTAGTAGGAGCCAGAGTGTGAATGCTCTGTATAACCTAGGACAGACCAGCAAAGCCCTCTACCTATGTCTTTTACTTTCAGAGTGATCTCTAGATGTCTTTATTGTATAATACCCTTCTCTATCACACACATGGGAATATAGGTGCCATCAGGGTCAGTAGCCAGCCTAACTCATCCACTGTGATAACTCCAACACTAAGTCTACCCTAAAGCAAGATCCCAAAGATAACTAACCAACCAGTATGTTCGGGGTGATCACAGGCTACCCCGAAATAGAACACTTTCTGTGCCCCCTAATTTACTCTGAGACAAAAATCTTGCTCTGTTGAAGAAGAAAGGTGGGTTCCTTTGAATAATCATGTTAGAACTAGGGGTGCATCTCAGTAAGAGAGCATCAACTTAGACTAGTAAGACACTAAGTTCAACCCCCAGAACCACAAAAAGCGAGTAAGGTAAATACAATCATATTTCAACATGTGCATGTGTGAAATTCTCAAGAAACTGTTTATAAAACATTAGATAAAAAATTATGAAACCAAGACAATTTCAGATGGCCTTTTATTTGAAGTCTATAAAGACTTCTCATAGATGGGATTCCCCACATTATTTGACTTCTGGCTCTGCCTATTAAAATTCAGCACCTTCAAACTTCACAGCCTTTGAGAACCTCTTGGCCATTGTTCAAATGTCTCATATTTTCAACAACCCACTTGGCAGATGGAAGACAAATGAAGCTGGTAAATGAATGGAGATCATGATTCTCATAGACAAGGCAGCCATATCAGGAAAGTAGTGACTCAAACATGCAGTCCCAGCATACGCATTCTTTTAACATGTCAGGGGTCCATAGGCTCTCACAAAGACAGAAGAGGCATTATGCCAGCCCTAGCCCTTGGACTAAAATTTGGTATACACAATGGAGCAGGGTTATTTGTGCATAATGATACAAACAGTGGTCAAAGTTGTTGTACTCATGCATTGTCCCTGTGTCCATACTCACATGGGCCTTTGTGTGTATGTGTGTATGGGTGTGCACACACCTTTTGTAGGAAGCAGCTTCTCAAGGAATTGCACAATGTTTAAAAGCTAGAGACCTTATTTTCTCCCTTGACAGATGAGGAAAATGAGATCAGAGAGGTGAAGTGACTTGCTCGGGCCTGGAAAGCTAGTTAGTGCCAGATCTGGAATTGTAATCCAGGTCTCTGACTCCCAGGGCCAATTCTCTTTCCTCTACCCTCTCAGCCCTCTGAGAAATTAGCTGCAGTCTGAGGGAAAGTCAGACTGCCTCTTTCGTCACGCCCTTGGTCTTCTTGGAAATATAAATGACTTCCTCCTGCATCTTTTGTAAGGTGACCTAGGTACACATCACGAAGGAAACGTCTGATATAGCATTTTATAGCGCATTCCACACACAACAGCCTGTGTTCGGCTTGAATGATTCACAGAAGGTCTGAACACTCAGATTTCTCAGCATCAGGTGATCTCCTTCCCCTGTCAATCACATTAAAAAGTTCGCATTTGGAGTTCACACTCCCTGGAGTCATGAAATATTTCTTTCCTTCCAGTAACCTAAATCTTGTTTTTGTTGTTGTTGTTTTGTTTTTAAAAAAAATTTTTTTTAACATATCAAACACATTTTCTGGCTTCTTAGAAACAAGCCTGGTAGGAGAGTTGATTAGACTTGCCTAAAGCATTTCCTCATGCATAGCTGGAAATGCTGCTTTTGCTTTCAAATGTCATCTGGCCATTGCAACAAAGATTTCATTGTGGTAACTTGGGGCCTTAGCAAACTTGGGCTTTCTTGAATGTTCTTTTCAAAGTCTAGTAACTGGCCTGTCCTTCAGATGAAAAACTACCAACATATTGAAAGAAACTTGGTGTGGTATTGAAGAATACTTCTTACAGCCAGCCTCCCACTTTTTTCTCTTTCTTACAACTGAAGATTGGAATCTTAATTGCTCAGCCACAGTTTTTAATTCATGATGCTCAGAAAGGCCACGGTTTATTAATTAGTTCTGATTATTAGGTGCCCCAAAATGGGCCTGGCTGTTTCTTGATTGGTTTCCACAGCTCTTTGCCTGAAATTAGTGTCTGTAAGCACACGGAGGTGTAATTATGCAGACACTAGCTGCTCAGTTCTGCCAGGTTAAACCCTCTATTATGAATATATATTATGGCGTCTTCAAAGGTGGTTATTGAAATGCCATAGTTTAATAGTTCAGGCTTACAAAATCAAACGCTCTTCTGTTACAGGGAACAGCCTGTTAATTGAATGTTTTCTCCCGAGACAGGAAAACATTGGATTAAACACACACACACACACACACACACATCAATTTTTAAAACAATGTGAGAAGTAATGTAGTTTATTTAAGGGCTAAAGACACTATTGAATTCCCCTCATTCTGCCAACCTCTAGCTCCAGAAGTTCAAGTATATGACTTAACTCCTCCCTGGTGTCATTGGTAAAATAAGGTTGACTCGGATGCTTGTATCATAGGATATTGTAGGGCCCATATGAGTTAGTGCTTAGTAGACAAAGACTCTGAATTCTTTGCAGCTTACTCTAAGGCTTTTACTTACATGATATGAATCTAGGTCTTGAGGGTCAGAGAGAATTACAATGAATCCATGTGGTAGGCCCTGAGAGTTTTAGACCTTGGCATCCGTTATCTATTTTCTTCTACCTCCACAGGAATAGCTTTCCCTCAGCACCAATGTTCAGCAAAGTGTCCAGAGCTACTCAGAATAAGAAATTTCTTTTTTCATCAAGATGTGGTTATGTGGCTACGTTTTGGTCAGTGAGTTATAAACAGAAATGGCTTGGCAGTGTCTGGAAGGTGGAGTTGAAGAAAAGATGGTGCAGGTGCTGATGGTTTCAGTTAATACAGTTGGAATCACCTGGGAGTCGTAATGATGAATTGTCTGGCACGGGTAGCCGGTGGGCCACCTGTGAGGGATATTCTTAGTTTTGTGCATTGTGAAGAGAAGAGTCACCCTGAATTTGGATGTCACCATTTCATTGGCTGGGCCTGACTCTGAAGGAAAAGGAGTGATTCAGCTGAGCACTGGAATGCTTGCATCTGTTCATTTCCTCTTCTCTTGACTATGGATTTCATGTGACCACCTGGATCATGGTCCTACTGCTTTACTTTACCTGCAGTGCTGAGCCAAATAACTTCTCGTTTAAGGTGATCTTGCCAGGCTGTTTTTTATCTGAGCAACAGTAAATAAAACTAAGATGCATGGTATTCTTTTCAATTTTTCCTTTATCTTCATGGGATTTGGGTCTTAATGGGTGGAACTCGGCTGGATATTTTAGATTATCAGGAAGTCTAGTAAAAATGTGATGTAGTAGACAGCAGAAGCCAAGGTTCCTGGCCTTTCAGGAAGCAGAGTTGCCCTCCTGAATCTTTTAATTCATTCTAAAGTTGCTAAATTAATAACATACTTCTTTCTTCAATGCACTCATTTGGGGTACCTGTCCCAGACAAATACAGACTTAGGTAACACCTTCCTTTCTTTACATTAAAACACACTCACTGTACGTGTAAGAGCTTTAGAATTCAAGCCACAAAGAACCAAGCTTTCACATACTCTTTGTCCTTGTCAGGGGCACTACTTTATCTCTTCCAATCATCTCTGTGCCTTTCTTACTCTCTACATAGGGGTCCTTAGCCAGGGGCCTCAATCAGGGATTGAAGAGGGCTCAAGTGTTTAGGCATCTTGTAGAAATTCTGTGCACTCTGGGACCTTGTGATTGCTCTTGCTTCCTCTAGGGAGAAATCAGGGTCTGCTGGAGAAATCCAGTGGCCATTTCTTTTTCTTTGTTTTACAAAAGAACAAGCCTCTTTGTTTTCTATGCCTATCAAGCAGAACAAGCAAGATCCAAGGGCTGTGGATACAGCTCAGTGTAGAACATCTGCCCATCTGAGACCCTGGGTTAGAATCCAGCACAGGGGAGGATAAATAATGTGGTAGTTTTGTTGTTTTAAAGTAGGTCCTCACTCATACTTGTGCAGCAAGGCTTTACCTACAGAACTGTGACCCCAGCAGAGATATGTTACTTGTCTCATTCAAGACAGGTATGGAAAGAGGTCTCATGAGCCTGGCTATCCTTCTCAGGAGCAGTAGGGGAGAACCTATCGATTCCCCTATGTCTTTGATTTGGAAAACTGCTTTCTTCCCCCCAATTATCCCAATATTCATTTAGGAATTTTGCTGAGACTTTCACACAATACTAGCAAAATCCTGAGGTGCAAGCTGAAAGCTCAGGTGAGGCAAACTCTCCAAGGTAAAAGTAGACAGTTAAGCCAGCTCAAAGTGTAAAGAACAAATTGTATGTGATTTCCATTTGGCTTGAGGTAGAAGCTTCCAGGTCTTGTTCAGCAAAACCAAGTCAGTTCCCTACACCTCATGGATCAGCATTTTGCCTTGGGAAAATTCTTGTTCTCCGCCATATTTTTTCTACTCTACTGTTCTGGGTCTATGCTTTATCTCTCCATATCTCTTACTCTTATACTTTTGGTTGTGAGCCTTTAAGAGCTGAGCCATCTCTCCTGCCCTATATCTCTTTATCTTTAATCCACATTTGCCATCATTTCCTTTTTAAAGTTTTTGTAATTGTGGGTATGCACTTGTGTATGTATAGGGGTAAGTGTGTGTGATTCCATGTATCTATAAAAGACAGAGCCATTGAATCACTCTGGAGCTGAAGCTATGGGCAGTTGTGAGAAGCCAGGTTTCTCTGGGAATGGAACGTAGGTCCTCTGTAAAAACCTAAGAATGCTCTCAGCCATTGAGCCTTTTTTTTCTGCATAGATTCTTGTAATTCATTATTCACTAGTTCCTTCTTCTGACATGCCTTTCTAATGGAACTTTAGTTTGAGAATTTATCATCATCATCATCACCATCACTATATCACTAGACATCTTGATTGTTTTTTTAACTTATTGGTTAGGTTAGTCCTTTAAATAGTCTCTGGAAAACTCTCTTAAAGTTTTGTCCCTTTTCAGCTCCCTGCCTTCAGTTTTTAAGTACATACTGCTGTTACTACCATCAATTGCTTGTGCTCATGGTACCTTGTTTCCTAGTGTGCAGCATTTTCTTTTGATTTTTACACCAGCTCATTGCCTCTGGAAATGGTTCTTAGCACTCTTTGCATCGCAGGATGAAATTGCTTTCTTCCATAAAGAATAATCATTTGATACTGTGAGGCAGCCAAAGATCTGTGCGCTGCGGTACCTCCTTAGGTCAGGCTTAAATTTTAACACAAACCTTCATACCTCCCACTCCTCCCAAATTCCTGTCTTCTAGACTTGAACATATTTTAATTGAGATGGTTCCTTATCATTCACCGGCTGCACAATCCTTTGTACATAAAAATAAAATGGTACATTTTGATGGATGAATGAATTTTTAGATTATCATATTTACCTCATTGCTGTATCCTCTCTGTCTTAATAATCTATTGGCTGGCTAAAAGCATCACTCTTCATTAAGTGGTATCCCAATAAGACAAACTTTCCTCAAGGAATTGCTATGACATCTCTTCTATGTAAGTTACTATAATTCTGTGCCACATAGAAAGTGGGTATTTGGTAAATATTTGCTTTTAGGCTAAGATTTTAGCGTGCTTATCTACTCTTCCCACAAGTGAACCAATCCACGTATTTCCAACATTCTTCATGCTTAAGGAGGATATTTAGAATAATGCTTGGATTATCACTGAACGTAATCCTTTATGGCCCCAGAACTGCTTGACCTATGTCTAATATCTTTTCCCTTAGGTTGCCAGGTCCACTGTCCAGGAATTCTCTTTATAACCGACCAGTAATTGGGCTACTGTATTGCTCACTGGAAACCATCATTGCCACTATCTAAAATAAAATCCAAACTTACCAACTTTTGCGCATCTTTTGTCTAAGTGGCAAAGCCGGATTTCATGGAAGAGAATCTCTGGATGAACAAGTCAGGCCTCTTGTGATTACTTACCATATGAGGCCCTGGATAACAATAAGTATCAGTGGCTGATTTATGTAAGGACACTGACTGCAAGGATAACCTGAGTACTTTTCAGAATTAGAACAGTACTATGAGACTTTTCTGAAAAGAATAACTGTATTTTTATATTTACTTCCTGTAGGTCCATGAACACAATGAATTAATAGTAGCTTAGATATTTTTTATAGACCTTGGTTTCCCTACCAAATAAAGTGAGTGTTTAAAGAGTGATTGTGAATCTTAACTATAGGACACCACATAAATAACCTGGTTAGATATTCTGCCCATGATTAAGGGCAGTACAAATGTTTTTCCTCATCCCTCTTGAAAACTGAGATCAAATTTTCCCCTCCTATGGAACTGCAATCAGAATTGCAAATCATAGTGAGTTATATAAGAGGACAGTCATTATCCTTCTGTTTCTTAAAGTGCTAGCCACATTCCAAGGCTGAGTTCAAATACCACTTACTCATTCCACGTCCTTGATTCTCACTCTGAAACACTCATTCTCATCTCCAGCCAGAGTGAGTGATAAGAATGCCTTCCCAAAAATAAAAATAAAAAAGTTTTCCTTATCCTAGTCGGTGCTTGAATTTCCTGCATACCAGTAAATATAAATCTGCAATACACAAATCCAAACAGTTTTTTACCATCTGTGGAAACATGAAAGTGTCATTTTTTTAAAATTAATTAATTTTTTATTCACTTTACCTCCTGGTTGTAGCACCATCCCTTCTCCCCTCCCAGTCTCACCCTCTCTCCTTCTCCCCATACCCTTTCCTCAGAAAAGGGGAGTTCCCTTTCCCATCCACCTCAGCTCATCAAGGCTGAGCTCATCATTGCATCAGGGCTGAGCATGTCCTCTTCCCCTGTGGCCTGATAAGACAGTCCTGCAAAAGGAAAGTGATCAAAACGCTGGCAAGTGAGTCCCTGACCAAGCAGTCCCCCACTTCCCTTACTAGAGGACCCACATGAAACCTAAGCTGATCATCTGCTACATTTTTAGGGGGCCTATGTCCAGTTCCTGCATGGTCCTTGGTTGATGCTTCAGTCTCAGCAAGGCCCTCTGGGCCCTGGTTAGTTGGCTCTGTTGGTCTTCTTATGGAGCTGCTGTCACCTTCAGGTCCTTTTCTCTTTCCTCTCACTTTTCTACAAAACTCCCTAAGAATTGCCCAAAATTTGGCTGTGAGTCTCAGCATCTGTTTTGAGGTGCTACTGGGTAGAGTCACTCAGATTACCATTCAGGGTGTTAGGTATCATTGTGACAATTTTTGAGCCAAGTCTGTAGATTTATTTGACTCTCTTTCTGCATCATCTTCCCACCTTCTTGTGACCTCCAATCCTCTCTTGCAACTCCTCATCTCTGTTTCTCTTTTATATTCCATGTGACCCTTTCCCTAGCCACTCCCATCCTCCCTCAACATTTTTTTTGCCATTTCCTCATCACCTTTCTAATTTTTTAACTTTATTCACATTTACACACATTCACAAACACACACAGGTTATAGAAGATTAAAAATACAATATTCTTTCAAAAACCTCATCCCTTTCAATGTTGTGTAGTTAAATTTGGTCTTCATGCAGTTTCTGCGTTTGTTCTGAGCTACATCTGTGCTTCTCCTTAAACAGAGTCCTCAGCAATAACGCATTCCTTAAAATACTCTGTTAGTTAATGATCTCTCCTCCTATAACTGTAATCTCTGCTGACAGGTTTGAAGGGAGGTCCATGGAGCTGGGGGTTCCTACTAAACACTAAATGCCTACAGGTTCTTTCTAAGTTCTTTATTCTGATTATAAAACTTACTCACTCTGCTCCATGCCATGATTTCTGTGCTTCTTCAGTAGGACTTCCTAGAGGCAGTGATCCTGTGTGAGGTCGGGCAGAAATTCTGCAGCTTCCCAGGCTTTGCAGCCTCTCTCACGCCAAGAGCAGCTCTGTGGAGCAGGGAAATGCTGTGATATTCTGTATTCAGCCAGTTCACAGCATAGAGGATACAGCATGAGGATCGTCATGGGGCACCAAAGACACCTACTAGGGTCATCTTCATGGTTTAACTTTTGATTATGGAAGCTACATGCTGTATAGTTAAACATGAAAGTGTACAAAAGGATAGTAAATGAATAGCAAAAGCCTATTTCTATCATGTTAACTTCTCACTCCATTCTCCAGAACAAATTACTATCAATATTTCCTGGAGTTCATATCTCAAATTAATTGAAGACATATAAATATATTAGTATATACATATATATTACATATAAGTATGTAGAGTAAACATAAAATAAAAATTTACAAGTATTTGTGGCTTTATACACAAAGATATTGAAGTATATAGACTGCTCTCTACTTTGTGCTTCCCCTAACCATACATCTTCCAAGTCTCGCTCCACCTACATGTCTATATCTACCTCATTTTAATACCTGGAGAGATTACAATGTATTTAAACTGTTATTTTTCTAGTTCTCAGTCTTCTAAAGTAATGGCTCTGTTTCTACAGATTTTGACACTAGATTACAGACATTCATATTCATATCGTTGTATACATGGTTTCAGCACCATTGAACTTGAAAAGTCTACCCTTGCTTCTGAGAATAATAACAGCATCCTTGGCAGTGATGTGACTGCTAGATTCCTTATATCTATATCAAATCATACTCTTTCGACCCTGGTTGCACTTCACATCACCTGCCTACTGTTTTTAGTCTTTCTTCCAGAATATGACTTATAATCAGAAAAAAATAGACGTTGTTAATTTTGAAAAAAGCTACATGCAATTCCCAACTACCGGACACTGTAATAGCAAGTTCTAAGATGGATGTTGATACATAATTTAAATAATAGGATAATTATGTTGAAAGGAACCTGAATCTTGTTCAGAATTTAAGAGGTTTGGTGCTTAACAACATGTCCAATTCAAGTTTCTTTTAGAGATTTTTCATAAATGCAACTTCAATTTGCTCTTTTTTTCTTTAGAGGATTTCATATGTGAATACAGGATATTTGCATCATTCATAACCCTCCTTATCCCCTCTTCAGCTCTCTTGTGTCCTGTCAACTACCTACTCTCAAATTCATGATCTTGTTCTAAGCTTATTATTGTCACACACACACATGCACACACACACACATACACACACACACTCAAAATCTACTGAGTCTCAGTGGCGTTGTTTGTAAGTACATGTGTTCTTGGCTGACCACCAAGATTGGGAAACCAATTGGGAACCCATTCCTAAAGAAAGCTAACTCTCCCTCCTTCATCTAGGAGGTGAGCCCTTGTTGAATTTTGCCCCATCCGTGTTGGTATGTTACTGGTGTGATCTTGTGAAGACACCCTTATTGTTGAGAGTTCATGGATGCAGTTCCTCTGCCACATATAGAAGATAATAGCTAACAGAAGTTGTCTTGGTCCTGTAGCTCCTACACTCTTTCCACCCCTTCTTCTTCTCTGTTATGTGAGCCTTGGGTGTAGGAGTTGTTTGGGGGCTGGAAACTCATTTATTCTCTGCATTTTTATAAACTGTAGATCTCTGTAGTAGCCTTCTGTACTACGTTATGGGTACAAAGATAAATATTTTCCCTGATTCTTGGCTGGGTTTACAGTACCTGGCATGTGTTTCCTTCTACTGGGTGAACCTTAAGTCCAGTTATACAGCTGTTGATTATCACCAACACAGAAGCATTGCTTTTGTGTTGTATGTGTGCTGTACCAACCCTGGTATTCCTAAAAGTGCTTCTTGTCTTTTTGTTTGCAGTGAAGTACATGAGAGAAGCCACACCTTATGTGAAGAAAGGATCACCTGTGTCTGAGATTGGTTGGGAAACACCTCCACCTGAGTCCCCTAGATTAGGAGGTGGCTCTGCAGACCCTCTGTCATCTCAGTCCTTCTCCTTCCATAGAGACCGGAAAAGCATCCCCCTCAAGATGTGTTATGTCACCCGGAGCATGACCTTGGCTGACCCTGAAAACAGGTAACTGGCAAACATTCCTGGCCTCTGAGACTACGAAGAGAATTTGACAGGTTATGTTTATGTCTGTAAACATGCCATGGTTCTCATGAATAGAAAAAATGGTCCTCCCATGGGGAAGACACATATTGAGAGGGGGGGTTATAGTCTAACCAGGTTCCCTCCCATTCTCCCATTCTTTATCATCATGATGTAAATACACATGACCCATATTCTAGATAGAGTGGTAGAACTGGAATCAGGATCTTTTCTGGTTTGGTCATCGTGAGTCTTTGAGATTGGGTAAGTTCCTCAAAACATCATATTTTGGTTTTGCCATCTATAAGATGGGAATAACTGAAACAGATATCGGGTTGTGTGGGTTAAATGAGGAAATCCTATGAAGTGCTTTGCACTGGAAAGAGTATGCACTACAATGATGTTTGCTATTCATATTAGTGAAAAGCAAATCCACCCACCTGAGCCTCAGCATCCTCAACAGTGGCTCCTGAGGGTCAGATGGTAGAAAGCTTAAAGCTCTCTCACCCATAAGAGGATAAAAAGTGGCACCAGTCTGAGACTATTGTGTAGTTTTCCAAGTCCATAAGTGACTCTGCATGCCACTGCGTAGGCATTGCACCAAATTCAGGGCACCCTGGAATCCAACAATGGTGAAGTAAAAGTTTATGGCCTCTTTTCACTCCAAAGTGATTTGCTTGTAGGAATAGTTATCAAATAAGAGAATTAAGAAGAGAGGAGAGGGAGAGGGAAAGAGAAAGAACCTGAGGAACGGAGCCAGCTAATGGGGACTTTTGGTAACCTTTGCATCCACATGAAGATGCTAAAATTAGAAGCAGCTCTGCTGGTCCTTATTTACAACATGTGTGGGACAGCTGCAACTCCCACGAATGGGAAGTATTTGGCTAGGTTCACAGTTGCTGATGGGGAAAAACAAAAGTGATTGGGAGAGGGAGAAAAATGATTCCTTGCCTCCTAAATCCATGTGGGTTTTAGTTCTCTCTCCCAGTAAGTTCACGCTAAGGAAGCTGCCGGGACTCTTCTGGCTCTAACCACCTGTAACGTCCCTCTGCCCTCCTCCACAGCACCCTTCCTGGTGCCCTCATTTTATCACAGGGATGGCGTGCTCATGAGAGCCAGCTAGCAGTATGGAGAGGGAAGTCAGACTGTGTAGAATGAGGTTGTAGCCCTTCGATGCCCTGCCATCTCTGTTTAGGTTTCCCCTCCATTTCCACTGATTCCCTGGGCCTGCAGCTGATTTCCTAACTGCTCAGAATTTTCTCCTCCCTTGGTTCCTACCCACCTAATCAAATAACTGCTTTTGCTGAAGAATCTAATGTCAAGTTCCACATATAATGAATTCACAATCTACACTGTGCTCATCTTGCACTATGTTTTATGTAAATTCATTCTGTCTGGCGATTGCAAAGTCACAGCTTACAGGTGCACACAGCTCATACATGTTTTTTTTTTAGAGTCTAACTACCACTTTAATCCATTTGAAATAATTGTATTGAATATTGTGAAGTTTCACATTTAAATGATGCACTTTTGCATTGCTTAAAAAATGGTGGCTACTTTTGTGCCCACTGCTGCATGAAGTGCTCTAAGGAGCAGGAACTCAGAAGTGGCTTATGCTTTGACAAGGGAACAAATGCTCTTTCTCATTCCTGTTGCTAATACTTAGGGGTCTCACAGAATTCCTTCCATGGTTCTTCATATTACCTGCTTAATACCTGACTTCTTAATGCTCGTGAACCCTCCTTTGAGCTCTCGGAGGTATTGTTGTTATCCTCATTCTAAGAGAAAAAAAGGGAGGCAGGGAAGGCCTAGAAATTTCCAGAAACATCACAGAAGTTATGAAAAACTTGGAGGAAAAAAAAGTTCATGAAGGCTTTTATTCTTTCTGTTGTTCTTTCTAGCAGTTGACTTATATGCTGTAACATGTATGACCTATAAACAACATGAGGTCAATCAATTATCAGACTATTCTGAGAAACCTCAAGCTTTAGTGATATTGGGAAGTGCATTATGTGTGTCTATACACACAGGGGAGTGGGTTTTTAAAGCTTAATACCATTGCACTGCTGTTTACGTCTACCACTGATCAGTTATTTGCAGAGCATCCTGGGTGGTAGATGCAGAACCTGTCCTGCTGGGATATGAGAAACAACAGGGCAGAATTAAAAATGAGGGTCCAGCTGAGACGGATGGTTTAGGAGGAAGCAGCAGGTCCAGATAGGTCCCAAACTGCTGCTACCAAGGACATGAGGGTGAGACTTGTCTCTAGTAAAGAAAAAAAGGGGGTAGGAGTGGAGAAGAAGAAAGAAATATTTTATAGAATTGCATTTGCATGCTGGGAAGAATATAGCATTGCCAATCAAACAGACAATATTGGTAAACCACAATTCTGCCGAGTACAAGAAACACTCCTAAGGCAAAGTGATTTCAGAAGTGAAAGATGCAGAGCTTGGCAGTGGCCCACAAAACCAATGCAGAGGAGCAGCAACAGGAAGTACTGATTTCAATCTTGACCTATTACAAGGTAAAATGCAGGCTGAAGACCGTAAAACAGAACAAAGAATTGTTGATTTATGCAGAAGGCCAAAATTCACAAGAAGCATTTGATAGATTTAAACACAAACCAACTAACAATACAGCAGCAACTTGTATAACAGAAGCTATAGAAAGTTCACTAAGAAACAGAGGCAAGATAGGGCAATTTAATATATGTCACTCTCGGTCTAAGATGGGTCACATGGAAGGCAAAAGATGAATAAGGATATAAACTTGAATAGCATAAGAAGCGGTTCCTAGGTGCATCCTAAAATTTATATTTTGCTATTGGAGAAAGCACTTTCTACTTAATTGCACAGAGAGTCTACAACCGTCACACATTGACACTCCCAACTTCATCTTATCTCAAATACACACAGAGCATGCATACAATTAGTCATCACCACAAAGAAAGTATAGTAAGTCCCATAAGGTAGAAATAATATCAATAACATTCTCTGACAGTAGTGGGTTAAAACCAGAAAGTCAATAATAAAATCAAACTTAAAATATAGTTTGTCTTGGCTTTTGTAAGACACTCCCCATAAGTAACTCTTGGGCTCCAGAAAGATAATAATGAAAGTCAGTACACAGGCTTACTGTGAAATAGAGAAAAGCCCTCCAGCCCACTTGTGAGTAAGCCGACTCTGCCCTTCACCTGACGCACCATGTGGGGTAGGGATATTACAGATCTGGCCCTGTAGGCTGGGGCAAGTGAGCCATCCCTGAGGATGTGAGCAGGACAGCTACCCTGCCCCTTGTCTGGGCAAGGCAGGAAAACTGGCACTGGCAGTGTGGGTGCAGGAGAGAGGGTGGGCTGACAACTCAGCTGCCACTGGGGCCCAGAACCAGGGCACTGATTTGGTCCAACCAAGCATCTACTCCATCTATGAACTGCTGAAGCATGTGAAGGGGCCGGTCTTGCAGTCCCTGCAAAATCCAAAGCTATAGGATCTCCATGACACAGGATAACAAGAAGCTATCTGAGAGGAGTCCCAGTGAGAATCCAGTATTGATAGTGTAGCAGAAGCCAGAGGCCTCAAAACAGACCTCATTGCAATGAACATTTGCAAGTAAAAGTGTTTGGGTAAAAGGGTGTACTGTGTGACCCTCCATGACACACACTGCAGCTCCCATGGCAAGATGGGTTTTTGTTTGTTTTTTGAGGTTTTTGTTTGTTTGTTTGTTTTCTTTTGGGACTGTAGGTTGCAAGGGCAGAGGGCAGATATGAAAGGAGGGCCAGATGAGTGAGATTGGGGTGCATGATGTGAAAATCACAAAGAATCGATAAAAAGAAATTATTTTAAGAAAGAGAAAAGAAGCCAAGAAAGTGTCTAGCCGCAGGAGTGGCGAAGTCTTAGCCTTGCCACACCTATGTCAGTTTAGGCAAGAACTCATCTTGAGCGCAATTAACCATCTTCTACATACTCTGCCGCCACTTTCTGAGCTTTGCTGAGGATTGGGAGTTAAAACAAACAGAAGAGCTGGGATGTCACCTAGCCTTGGAAGACACCAAACTAGTCTCTGAATCATTACCTCCATTGTCTCCAACTCATTACCTGACAGAACAGTTCACCAGAACAGTCAGCCATGAGTTAATGGCCCCTACATGCCAGAACACAAGAACAGATTGACCAATGCCGCAGCATCTCAGGGGCTGATGCCCTCAGTGGGCAACACAGTTGCACACGGTTTCTATTAAAACCTTTAATGCTCAATCGCTCAAATAGAAACAACATAGAACAGCAGGCAACATTGCTGCTCTTTCAATGAAAAAGGTCACTCAGCAGGCACCAAATCCACAAGAATTTCACTGCTAGTGGCTATCAATGAGGACAACATACATTTTTTATGCTAACTCTTTACATGTCCCCTCCTTTTCATATTTAATTCTTGGCCTTCACAGCCATCTTTCTCATGGGGCCATATCTTCAGTCCACCAGAGTATTTGGAGCCATATCCTTTCTTGTGTTTTTTTTTTTTTTCAGTTTGTTGCTTTTCCAGTCTCCGATTCTGTAGACAATGGAATAAGAAACTGTATTTGTACAAATAGACACACACACGCACAATAATATTTATAATTCTTCAGTGTTGAAAAAAAGCCCCTGTTAAGCTTTGTGTCTTCCCTAACTGCTCAGCACCGGTCCTCACATGTCCAGCTTTATGCCCCAGCAATCCTTCCCCTCCCTGCCATCTTCCCAAAGTCCCTCATTTGAGCCCCAGCAGAAGTAACCCCTCAGGGACATTGCTCTCTTGCCACACCTTCCACAGCCCTATCCATTATTGCATCCTTCTCAAAGACTGACCACATTTTCTGTGTACCTACCTAGTCCCTAAGCTATGTGGTTTTTGAAATCTGAGAAATCCCATTGCTTTATTTCGTGACCCCAGCTTTCAGGAACAGTGTTCAGTACAAAGCAGTCATTTAAGAATGTTTTCACTAATATATGATAAACAATATACTTATCTGTTCATTTTGGGCATTCCTACTTCTTCAAAGTTTTCTTTTGAAGAGATCTTCCCCCAGATAGCTTTGAATATGAGGGAATAGATTAAAACAACCTTCTATCCCCATACATAGAAAATTAGCCAACCTGGCAATGGGTATGAGTAGCTGTGCCCGCACAGGCAGTGTTATGAGACTTCAGTTGCTACCTTGTGAACTGCACAACAGCGGCTATTATACATATCGTGGGTAAAGTACGAAGAAATACATAAAACCTGTCCTGAAAAAAACAGAACAGTATTCTATGCACAGTGCATAGGTAAGTGCTGGAAAGGTTCAAATGGAAAGGTGTACTTGGCACAGTGGGTGACTCAGAGAGGTAGGGTCTGGCAAGTCCTGTGATACAGTTGGATTTATTTCCATAAAGCATCATCAGTGATGTCACTATAAAATCAGAAGCTAAACTTCAGCCACAGGAAGTCAGAAACTTGATTTAAAGGCCTGTAGGAATGGCTCTATCTCTAAAAGGTTGACCCACATTAACCTAATAGCCAGGGTCCACTTAAGTGATCAATGCAGTTGTCAAGCAAACAGGCTTTCTTGCAAGAGACGATCTTGTACTCTTATTGTGGACAGACCACATGGAAAGACAAATACAAATATAAGCAGAATAGCAGAACACCAAGTTACTCTATAATACTGACTTCCAAGGCAATCTAAGCATGTGTTTCCACTATGTGGACAAGCTTCATGAAGAATGTAAGCAAGTAATTATTTGGTGAGTGCGGAACCAGTGTAAGATGGGTTAATACCTCTGAAGTGTTTCAAACAAGAAAGATGGAGCTGGCCTCTCTAGCATGGGGAGAGCCTTTGCAAGGTGCCCATTATGTAGCGATATGCCTTACCAACTCTCTCTCCTCCAGGCTGTATATAAATAACCTGCAGCTTCCCAGTGTGGCTCCCCGTCCTCTCATAGCTAATTAAACTTCTTTATTTCGTGTGGTTATTTTTTTTTTCTGATGAGAGTCAGAACTCAGCAGAGCTAGGGTTTTGTTTATCAAATTTAATCACTTTCTAGTCCTGGCTCTGAGGCTGCTCTCATATCCGTTTGTTCCGTTAGAGTTCAGATGATTCCAAATACTTTAGTTACATATTTATAGACAAAAAGAGAGTTTTAGTGACTACCAACAGAAGAATAAACATTTTATTAGCTTAAATTTATTTCCTCCTTACCCCATACCTTCTGTAGAACTCATTAAACTTTGAATACTGTTGACAATTCCCCTCCTTAATTGCATTCAGAATGAAGATTCATGAGGCACTTACATCTGCCTTTTCTCCTCAGGATGACTTCTCTACTCAGAGGCTCTCCAAATACACATTTTCTTATTCTGTTTTTTGATTCTTGATTGGACACTTAATAATGTCCTGCTTCATAATGGAATCTATTGTTCAGAGATCCTGATTTACATTACATTTGAAAACAGAAGGGAAATGTAAACATGAATAGCTGTGCTATATGAAATGAATACATTTTAACTATCTGAATACACTTTAACTACCAAATGAAATGCATGCTGTATCACTGGGGGGAAAAACACAATTTGAAATTAGAAATTTCAGATGTAAATCCCAGTGTTGTCCCTTATTCTCTATTACTAACTCTCCTTAACTTATTCTTTATTACTACTTTCCCCTGTTCTCAGGGTCTTTATCTGCTGTGAGTGAATAGTTGTATGCCTTCCAAAGTCTTATGTTGAAACCTAATCTTCTATTCAGTAGTATTAAGCGATGGGGATGTAGAGTGCTCAAGCTACATCCCTACCACTTCCCAAAGTTCAGAGAACATCCAAAAAAGGAGGAAGATAGATTGTTAAGAGAATTCCAGAGTGAAATGGTGTCTTCTGAACATGACAGGACTGTTGTAATCATGAACTCACAGAAACAATGGTTTCCTGCCTAAGTCTGTACAAGATCAAGCCGGTCAACATTCTAGTACGGAAGAGGAAGGAGATCGTGAGCCCCAACCCTCAAGGAGTTACTGACAGTTGGCAGCATTGGGGAGGGAGTTTGAGATAGTTGATTTTCTTTAAAGGTGCAGTTGACTCTACCCCAGTAGTTGAGCTCATACCCGTGAGTATGTGGGCAGCATAATTAGGACTCAGTAGGTTCTAAAACAATCAAAGGCACAAAGTTGGGGATAAGTGGGGAGTGGCAGGATGAATCTAGAAGGAATAATGGAGAAGATAGGAAGTGAATATAATCAAAATACAGCTTGTGTATTTTGTATCTCCAAGAATTAATAAAACATTGTATTTAAAAGGAAGGTGAGGACTTTCGAAAACAATTAGGTTTAAGGTCAGTCCCTCATGAATATGACTAGTGTCTATCGAAAGGAGACTTAGAAAGCCTGTTTGCCCCTTCTAGCATGTAAAGACAGATAGTAGTTGTCATCTATGATGAGCAGGCCTTTAACCAGATATTACATTTACTGTTGTCTTCATTCTGGACTTCTAGTCTCCAGAACTGCAGGGATACATTTCTCTTCTTTATAAATTACTCTGAAGTATTTCATTAGAACAATTTGAACAGAATAAGACAAAAATTGGTGCTAAGAGGTGTTCACAATGTGGAAGTAGAGGTTAAAAGGACTTCCTGATACATTGCTCTGAAAAGATGATTGTGGTGGGGACTCAGAAGAAAAGATTGAAGAGAAAGTATCAGTCTTCTTAAAAATAGCATGGTCAGAATGTTGGTGGTGACATGGACAGTAAAGGCATCAGACAAGATGAAGAATATTGTGTCAGATCATAGAGGAACCATCTTTGTTACTAAGTGTCAAGGAGCTTGGCTGAGTTGTATTTAGTTTGTATCATTTTGTAGAAGTGTTTTGAATAATGGACTAGAATATTTGGTAGAAGAAATACCTACACAAAGTGCAGAAAATGTGCCACAGCTTCTCTAAAACACAATATCTCCATGTGTGTTCCCTAGTAAGGGGAGCAGGGGCTGTCTCTGACATGGACTCTGTTGCCCACTCTTTGATCCCTTCCCCCTGGTCGGCCGCGGGAGGTGGGGTGGTATTTTCAGGCCACAGAGGAAGAGGATGCTGCCAGTCCTAATGAGACTTGGGTTCAGATGGTAAGGGAGAAGGGCTCCCCTTCTCTGAGAAACAGGGAAGAAGAATGGGGAGAAGAGGGAAAGAAGAGGAGACAAGGGAGGGGGCTACAATCGGGTAAAGCGCATAAATTGTAAAACATAAATCTAAAATTAAAAAAAAAAAGAATAAGAAAGAAACAAATTAAAGATAAAATTTATAACCCAAAGGGAAGCATAATTTAAATATTTTGATAATTCTCATCCTAGCTGTGTTGTAAGATTTAAAAAGAATACAAAAGGCATGGCCAAGTGAACCTTTGGCAAGGAGGTTGGTGTAGATAGACAAAAGCCAGATGCTGCTCAATTACACAGTTAGAGAAGGACCTCAAAGGTATTTGAGAGCTTTTTGGAGCTATCTTACCTGTGGTTGGCCCAGAATGTCCAAGCCTTGGGAATAGAATGATTACAAAGCCCTGTCCCTTGCACCCTGCATGGTCCAGTGCTTCTGATTACCCCAGATAATGCTCAGGCCATTACGATGCTGCATGCTCCCTGATCCATGGCTACTTCCCCCTACATTTCAAAGAATGCATTGCAAAGTTCTAAGACCCAAGCCACAGGATACAACCATGGCAGAGAACTCCTACTAAGACAATTCTCAATGAGATCATGGAGATTACAAACCAATACACTCAGCAGCATGGAACTCCACCCTTGGAGAGTTACAGGCAAACAGCTGTTTTCCAGAAGACATCTGCTCTGTTTCCAGAAAGCCATGGGAGACAGAGTAACCTGGAGACTGGGGACCCAAACCCCCATGGACTATAAGAGGAGAGGAGGAATCTGAGTCTAAGATTATTCTGAAGATATCATATCTTCTTGCTGGGTTTGGATTTGAGTAGGACCTGTTCCGGCTCTTTTCCTTCCCAGTTCTCTCTTCTGGAATAGGGGTGGTTTAAGCTAAGCCTTCACTGCCACTGTGCTTTGCAACCATGCATCTTGCTTGGTTTCACAACCTCACAGTTGGAAAGAACTTGTCTTTACATAGAACAAGTTCATCTCACTCATGTCTGAGACTGATATCTAGATGAGACTTTTGCCATTAGATTTTTGAGTTGATGCTAGAGAAAGTTAATATCTGGGAGACTACTGAGAGAGTGAGCACACATTTTGCCTAAGAAGGACGTAGATTTTGAAGATCAGGGCATGGCTCTTAAATGTTTATCTGGGGGATAAGTATTTTGTACGATGAGGCCTAATCTTCTGTGTAATATTATTAAGGTACAGAGATTTTGTGAGGTGAATAGAAGATTAATGCTTGAGATTAATGACAATATGAAAGAGTTTTCAAAAAGTCTGTTCACTCCCGCTGGAACATGACAGCACATCCTAGCCATTATCTATGAAGAGCAGATATACACTACACACCAAATCAGTGAGATCCTTGATCTTAAACTCTCCAGAATCCAGAGCTGTTAGTATTAAAATTCTGAGTTTTTTTTTTTAACTTCCAAGCCTAAGATATTCTGTCTTATCTGTCCATCCAAACAGAGATGTTTTCTGTAAAACATGGTTCAACACTCTACCGATGTATAGTGGTTTGTAATGACTGGGTGGCTTAATGGTGACAGCCTCTAATTCTATTGAACAATGAGATCATAATGTAGATTTCAGTCAAAATATTTTTTGTTACTGGATGCAAGGGAAGCAGAGGAGTTCTGTTACAGTATTGCTGTTGTTTTGATTTTATTTCTTCGTCTTTACTCAGAGATCAGAGAAGTTTCCAGGTCATGTCCCCAAGCTGTTGAGCAGAGATTTATTTCATAAGAAAACATTCTTTAACAGAGGTTTTTAAGACTGCTGAGGTTGCTGGCTTCTTGCAAGGACCTATGCTCTAATTTCTCAACTTGTAGTCTCCCAAGAACTTAAGTATTATCTGTGGGTCAATTCCAAGTCCTCAGCCAGACTCCATAGCACAGGCCTGTAATCTCAGCTGAAGGAAGCAGATCACAATTTCAAGGCCTGCCTGAGCTACAGAATGAGTTCGAGGCTAACCTTAGCAGCTTAAAGGAGACCCAGTCTCAAAATAGAAAGTGTAAAAAAAGAAAAAACCTAGGGACATGGCTCAACAGGAAATTGCTTGCCCTTGTATCTATGAGGTCCTCAGTTTGATCCTCAGTGTAAAAAATAAAATTAAATGCCAAGTCCTCAACCTACTACTTCCTCTTCCCTCTGCTATCCACTGTCACACTCCTCCCCACTGCCTAAAAGACGCCTTAAATATTCAACATCTTTGTTTTCAGTCCCCTGATCCCAGTGTGACACCTGTCAATTTTATTCTTTCTGCAAGACTAGAATTGGCTTAAAACCCACACAAATAAATATGTCTTAATACATTTCAGGGACAAGTCCAAGTGTTAATAGTACAGGGGTTTCTGTACCTGTGTAGAAGACGGTTTTTTCACATTCTAGATATAGACTCTCCCTAAAGCTTGCTAGTGAAATTGATTGTGCTTTCCTATGTATATCATGAGTTAAGAGCCAATGTTCTTTTTATTTTACTCTTTGTTTGGTTGGTTATTTTGACCTATTCCAACTTAATGTTGTTTTATCTTACTTTTTGTTTTCGTTACTATTTCTTAGACGCCTATTTGTGAGCCAGATGGGAGGGGAAGTGGAGAGGACTTGGGTGGGGGTGAATAATCAGAATATACTCAGTGAAAACGAAATCTATTTTTAATCAAAGAAAAAAGGCAATGTTCTAATTTTTCAACTACAGCTTAAAAAATAAGTTCACTGTTTAACATTTAGAACTAAAAATTAATCCATGCGTGTCTGTGGTCCCAGTTATAAAAGAAGCCAAGACAGGGGAAGTATTTGAGCTCAGGAAATGGAATCCAATCTGGGTGAAATAGCAAAATCCTTATTTCAAAATCATCAGTATTTTTTAAGTAAAATATTTGATCTAAAATGTACTTTTCTCTATCACCAAAACTACCATTTTGGTAATACATATTCATCTATCTCTGTAACTGCTTATCATCTATCATATGCTTGTCTACCAAATTGCTCATCACTTAGACAACGTAAGTGAAATATTTTCTTGCTGGAGAATAGAAAAAAGTGCATCCAGTGCAAGTGTGGCTGTATTTATATAAAAATAAAATTATAAGAAAAAATATTGAGAGAAATAGATGAAGAGGTCTGACATTGATCTCTGGTCTTTACACATACGAATATACATTTATGTACATACAGGTGCACACTCACACAAACACCTATGCTCACAAATACTACTATATACAAAAATAATGATAATAAAGGCTGGTAATTTAAAATAAATTAGAATTAAAGGATTTATTGTTAACTAGTAATTATTCATCATTTATTTTACAGTCTATCTGCAGGCCTGTTTAACAATCACATCTGAAATCCTAAGAGTCTGTTCACATTATTAAGTTGGTAATGTCTGCCTTTCTGTTCTGTCAGTCACCTCTCTACATATTCTGCTGGAAGAATGTTAGAATTTCTACTTTTCTGGGTGATTCTCTATTGCTCTGTCACATTTATTCAAATTCAGGTTTTTAAAATATTTCTTTTAAGTACACTTTGTTTACATTTCGGCTATCAGAGTGTCGTTCTTTCAGTTGTCTGATGTTCCCTTTTCACAAAATTTTCTTCTTGTTTTGTGGACGATACATTTTCACTTAGCTCTGAGAGACTATTAATTAGCTGATTTTTTGCTGTGCTCTTTGCTCTTTTTTTTTTTCTGCTGGTTGATTGCTTGCTTGCTTTGGAAGCATTTTCATCTCCCTGTTGGAGGCTTTCCTCAAATGTCTGTTGATCTCTTGTTATCTGTCCTTTATTTAGATGGAAACTAAGGAGCCTATTAAATAAAGCCTGTGTCCGTGGGCAGAGTTGTAGAGTCAGTGCTGGGCAAGTTTCCCATAGAAAGAGTCTGAAGTGTGTGCTTAGAAGCTTTTCCTGGGACTATTCACTTACTCTGGAATGAATCACCTACTCTTTCTTCGGGTGTGAATGAGCAATGAAGACTGAGAAAATGCCTGGCTGCCATTGCTCTGAAGGCCCCAATATACAGCATATAGATTGTGTTGAGGATTCTTGTTTTCAGCCCTAGTCTTCTCTGGAGGGTCTGTATCATGCAACTTCAACAGCTCGCTCCTAGCTGGCATCCTCTCTGTTTTATTTGTGTTATAACTCCCTCTATCCTTCCTTCATTCTGAAAAGTCTGTTAACTCATTCATTGTTGCCCAATTCATAAAGAAATATTACCACTCTCTTCCTCCTGTGAGTTTAAACCTACTTTGCTGGGCCCTTAGAAAGAAGAGGTTAACATGAATGACCAAGCCACATTGTGCTTTGTTCGACAGGAATCTTTGCATAATTTATAGTTTTGTATACAGCAGATGCACAAAAGGTTCATTTTAATGAGCTCAAAACAAAACAAAACAAAAAATTGCATAGCCCTGTTATTTTTAAGAAAATCTACTTCCCTCATAAATAAACTTTAGCATCCACACTAATTATCATACATTTTTAATCAGTGAGGTATGAATTAGAAAGTTTCTGTCAAAATGTAGCACAAGCTTAAAGAAATGGTCTCTGGTTTGCCTTGAGAAAGAGTTCAGAGATCTCACCAAGCAAGACTCCATGATTCATCAATATGCAGACCCACAGGTCCACGTGAGTTCATTTTAGCTCATTCCTGCACAGCAAGCACCGTTCCAGGAAATTTCAAGTTTCCCCTTTTGTAAGAGCTTTTGAAGAGTTTGAACTTGGCCATCTGGGTGTAGAGGAGTTTTGCTAATGTTGACACTGAAAATACAGGTCTTGTTCCTTTGCTCTTGATCCATTAATTGAACTCCATTTGGTTTGCAAATAACTGCCCTGGGATTTTCCAGCTGAGATAATGATGGCTCTGAAAATAACCCCAGACTTCGCACGCAGACTTCCTCTATTCCAGCAGGCATCACCTGCACTGGTGAGTCAACATGCGACAGGGATTCACATACAGAGACCTTGTTCTCTCTTTCCATATGTGCAGAGATTTGTTTTTCTCAGTGGGGAGAGTAGTTGGGGGCACACATCACTGTGGAAACATGTACAGTGACTCTTGCTTGACCATGTAAGATTTGTGCATCCTTTGGCCCTAAATAATGCTAGAATGGGGATTTTGACACTGCTGGCTTATTGAATATGAGTTTTGTTGTTGTCTCCTTTTGTTTGGGTTTGATTTTGGTGACAGCATTTCACTATGTTGCTTGGCTGGCCCTGAAACTGCAATATTCTTGCCCTAGCTTCCTGCATGCCGAACTGACATGCAGGCACTACCATGCCTAGCTTTCTCTGACTCTTAGGTTTCAACTCTTAGATTTGTTTATTTAAATTCTATGCTGTATGCCATGCTTTACTTTTTCATTTGTTCCAAATCTAACAGTAGTACCAGACACCACTCATTAAATACAGATGGGAATGTCAGTCCCAATTCTAGGACACAGGTGTCATCCTTGAAGGATTCATTAGACAGCACTTAATGTGGGGACCTTCTTGTGACCTGAGAAAGTTCTCTGTATGTGAAGCTCATCCCACTGTTGACTCAGCAGCACAGGTGATAGCTATGTGAATAGAGTAAGACAGGAGGGAACTGTACAAAAATATCCAACACAGGCATGCCCAGATCTTTGTAGCAGCAGGAAGCTGTTACCATCCCAGGCTTAGGAGCAACGGAGACATGGAGCTCTAAAACTGGGAGAGGACCGGCTAGGACTAGGGACAAGCCACTGCTCCAACATTCCCCTTCTACTTTCATGGCCCTGTTAAAGCCAAGTAGCTACACACAAATGGAAGTGAGATCCTTGAAAGCCTACGTAGCATCATTTAGTCCATAAGATCATGGGATCCTTGAAGACAGAGCAAGGCAAGGATGAACAAAAAAAAAGAATTTGAAGGCAAAAATAAATTAAGAAAAAAAAAACATAAGAACATAATTTATTTAGTGCGAGGCTATGTCTCAAAAAGGAAGAAAGGTATTGAATTCTGCCTTTTTGATGTCAGGTCTAATATATGCTATACAAGTGTTAACTAGTTCTTAGAACATGTGGTCAACCCAAACATGGGCTTCACTGGAGAAGACACACAATTCATGCGTGTAGATCCTGTTTAATAACAGGAAGTCACACCTCTTTGTAGATTTTAATGAAGATTTCTTTTAAGCAGGGTGTGGTAGAGCAAGTGTGTAATCTCTGCACTTGGGAGATGATTGAAAAAAGATCAGAAGTTCAAAGCCAGCCTCAATCTACATAGTGAATTCCGGCTGACGTGAACTTTTTTTTTTTCAGAAATAAGGTTCCTCTGTGTAGCCCTGACTATCCTGAAGCTTTCTTTGTAGACCAACACGGCCTCAAACTTACTAAGATTTGCCTGCTTCTGCCTCCTGAGCATTGGGATTAAAGCTGTGCACAACCACACCCAGCTAGAACCCTTAACAACAGAAAGATTTATTTTAACCACTATGATGCATGGAGGTTAAGAACAGTTTGTTTGGGGGAAGCTGGAAGCTATAGGAATATAATATATCAGGGAGCAATCAGGGTCACAAAAAGGTCTAAATAGGCTTAGAGTAGACTGTTGAACCCTCTAGGGACAGTAGGAAAGATCTAAAGGGAACGTCTTCCATTATGGCAGAGCCATAGGCTGCCAAAGAAGACACAGCTGAGATGGCTGCTATCACCACAGCAATCTGACTTTGATAGTATAATATCTGCTACTAAAAGGCACCACCCAGACAGAGAGAAGTAGAAGAAGTGTGTATACATACACAGTGTTGATGCACTAGTGGGAACCAAAACTCTGTACCACAAAACCTTAATACTAACTCACATTCCTTTAGGATGCAAAATTATTCTTCCCTTCCATGCGCACTTTCACCCCCAGTGTGAGGTGCTTTTTATTTCCATCTGAAATAAAACGCTCTCCCTTCCTCTGTTAAGAAACATATAGTAAATGCCAAGTACTGCAATTTGTTTTCATCACTGTATTATTAAACATTCATACCACTGGAAAATGTTTTCTCATGTTACCTAGAAACGAAACACTAGATCCCAGAAGTCGGAACTCATGGAGCTATTTTCTCAAATGTATATATATATGTATATATACATATATATACATAATCTTTTCATGCCTGTACAATGCTCTATAAATACATATATATGTATCTTTGTGTGTATATATACTGTATTACACAGTCAGGAAAAGATTATGAATTTTCAGGCCAAAGCCAACTTATGTTTGAGCCCTTCCTTTTCCATGTATTATCAGAGTGAATTTTAGCAATTCACTTCTTGGGTTTTTTTAAATACGTGAATTAAGGACTGATACTGCCTCTAAATATATGTGCAATGCCTAAATTAAATATGCTGACATCTGCCTAGCAAGTAGCACATAGTAAACACTTAGCAGGTATCATCTTGTTTCCCTTTTCTTAGAATAAAATTATCTTGCACTACTGTGTTGCATGTTAAGAATATTTATGTTCTGCTAAGTGTTAGATAACCTGTGTTTTGGTATTGTTTTTAATGAATTGACAATTTTAAAACTCTGTTTCAGTCAATAAAACCACAACCGTGACTTTATAAATTTCTGTTTGATTTTATATCTATGAAGCTGACACTCTGAAGAATGGGGTCAGTTTGCAAATAGGACCTTTAATTTTTCCAGGAAACCCAGAAGTAGGCTTTGATCACTACAGAGGTGTAGAATCCTACCAAGACCACACACAGTCTTACAGAAATACCCCCAGTAAGTTCTGAGGACACAGTTTTTCTACACTGTTGTCAGATGTGAGGAAAACAAGATGGTTATAACAAACAGGGGGCCAGAGCCAGTGTGGAGTGTGGAAAATTGAACCAAGATATTCCTGCTGACACCAGAGGAGTCCCATGGTCCTGCTGGCTTCCAAGTTTGTGAGACCTGCTGTGGCTGGACCTGGGTGCAGAGCTAGCAGAGTGATGTCCATGTGCAGCCAACAACACAGAACAGGTACTTTGATCATCTCCATCTTGTTCTAAAGATGTTACCATTCTGTCCACCTTTTGTTTCTCTGTCTTTATGGGTAGTCAACTACACTATTTTGAGACAGATGCTTTTTTTTTTTCATTCATGGAAGAGAAAAGAGCTAAATGGAAACAACCAGCATTGAATTACACAAAATCATGAAACTCCATTAAAACTACATCTGCCACAGCCGAGAATCGCTGCTTACTTAGCTGCCTGCAACTTCCATGTTGTAGAAAAAGAAAATGTGGCTTTGAAAACAGAGGGATATAGGTTTAGGTTGCAGGTATTTGTGGTCATTAATACTTTATTTTACATTCTTAAGCCCAAATTATCCTATCACTAAGATGGGCATTATTAAGTCTTCTTTTTAAGATTGTTTGTCAGTGTAAGTGTCTCTCAGAGTCTACAAGTGAATGAGATGAATTTTACCAGGAAATACAGAAAACAGATGAAATGAAAAGGGAAGACTTCCAGAAGTATACACCTCATCCTGAGTGAGAACAGAGATCCTTGTAGAGTGCATTTGACAAAACGTGAAATTTCAAAAAAATTAATGCTTGCAATTATTTCAGATTAGACTTTGAGTCTCCCAGAGATCAACGTTTACTACTCCTTTCAACATCTGAGTTCTAGATATTTGGTAGAACATATATACAGAGTAGTGTTAGTGATTCTATTCAGTCAGGTTACAATGAGAGAAGTGAAATAAGTCATGTGACAATAACGGATGTCGAATAAGGAATTGATTACCATTAAAAACTCAAAAGGAATGAAGAAGACAAGTGTTTGAGGCAGAAAGAAGCTAACTGGGAAATGGTATAGGCTTTTTAAACCTCAAAGTCCAATTCCAGTGACACTCCTCCAATAAGGCCACGCCTACTACTTCTTCTCAAACAACTCCATTGACTAGGGACCAAGTATTCAAACATATCAGCCCAAGGAGGCCATTTTTATTCAAACCAGAATAACTAGATTTCTGTTAACACCTTTCGAACCAACCAGAACTTGCCAGTAAAACTACTCAAACTATTACACCAGATCTTTCGCTGACTCTAGCTGATGAAAAATGACCAGAAGTGGGCTTTTCCCTTCTGGGCTGACAGAATGATGAGAATATATGTTTATGAGACTATAGTGTCAAAATGTCAAAATCTTCCCTCAGCCTGCATTTTCAACTAACCTAATAAAGCAAATCCCTGACCCAGCCATCTTGGACACATAAGTTGCCATTTCATGGACATTAGTTCTGATAACTGGTGGAGATTATATGATCATTCAGTAGCACAGAATAAACATATTTTATCATGACCAAGCCATCAACACTGTAAACTTATGTGTGTGCTGAGTTCAGTCAAATTATTTAATATTTTCTTTTTTAAGTAATTTATTCATTTTTATATTAATCACAGGTTATATACTTTGTATCCCAGCCATAGTCCCCTCCTTCATTCCCTCTCACTCTCCCCAGCCCTCCCTCATCTCTTCCCTGCCCCCCTCCAAGTCCACTGATAGGGGAGGACCTCCTCCCCTTCCATCTGACCCTAGCTTATCATGTCTCTTCAGGGCTGGCTGCAATGTCCTCTTCTGGGATCTAGCTAGGCTGCTCCTCCCTCGGGGGAGGGGGGTTAAAGAGCTAGCCATTGAGTTCATGACAGAAATAGTCCCTGTTCCCCTTACTAGGGTACCCAGTTGGATACTGAGCTACCATGGGCCACATCTGAGCAGGGGTTCTAGGTTATATCCATACATGGTCCTTGGTTGGAGAAACAGTCTCATAAAAGACCCCTGTGCCCTAATCTATTTGGTCTTTGTGTAGCTCTTGTCCTTGCCAAGTCTTACTAACTCCCCCTTCTTTCATATGATTCCCTGCACTCTGCCAAAGGCTTGGTTGTGAGTCTTAATATCTGCTTTGATACATTGCTAGTTAGAGTCTTTCAGAGGCCTTCTGTGGTAGGCTCCTGTCCTGTTGCTTGTTTTCTCCTACATTCAATGTCCATCCCATTTTGTCCATCTAAGTGAGGATTGATCATCCCACCCTGGGTCCTCCTTCTT